>JAHXMU010000395.1:2415001-2430420 GCA_019455685.1 Philornis downsi
TCCTAGATGTTCTTGGGCGACCATTTGCTTGTGGTTTAAATGTTGAACCGGTCTCTTCAAAACGCTTTACCCATATTTTAATTAAATTAGCACTCGGAGCTTTACTAATTCGCCGTAGTCCATATTCAGCACAATATAGTCGCCTAGTAGTAATATATGAAAGAGAGTTCTCGTAAAATGCGCGCACGCAAAATGCGCGACGCTTCCCGTCGAAGTGATTCATAGCGACTAAAACTCCATGAGCCCGCCAACCCAGTGATGTAGGCGCCTCCCCGCCCGCGCCTTTTCTACCCCGCAAAAAAAAGATGATGCAATATGCACGTTCTATTGTGCCACCCTGTATTTCCAGCTGTTAACAGAACATATTCATTTAAATTATTCTGTGCTCACAACTGACATTGAAAAATCCGTACATTATAAATATACGAGATTTGCCAATATTAGTTCACAAAAAATTTCATACAATTGCCAAAAGAAAACGTTTATTAAGAAATAAGTGAGGAACGACGTTGAATTTTAAAATGTTATTCAAAGACCGCAGCAGACAATCACGTAAGCCTCTTCATTTCGAAAATTGACAGTTGTCAAATCAGATTTAAAAATGTTTAACATGAAATATTTCTATATTGCCGTGTATTTACGTAAATACTTTGCATGTTTCATGTGAATCGTGGTCCACCAATAAAGTGCACCATATTGTTAGCAACAATTCAGTTGTAATAAAAAACCAGTAAAGAAATTTCGTTTAGATGAACTGACTTATGTATACCTCCCTCCATTCATTCAGAAGATTGTAGTATATCGTTAGATTCTTACCAACAAATGCTCTAAATTAATGGACAATAATGCATTTGGTACATACAATTCATTCAAAGGTACGAATCCTGGATTATTATTATGTAATTTCCATGGGTGGCAGCAGCATTACAATTAAGTGATAATGGCAAAAACTTACGTTACAGCTGTCTATGCGTTTGTACAGAAGAAAAATTAAATTTAACTGAATCGGTCTGTTCATATTGATAACACCTGAATTGTAATGGTTCTGGGAAACTAATCGTCGAAAATGTTTATAGAATAATTGAAATCATCTATTCGACTGCTTGAGTCAAACATTGAGTAAAAAAGCATTCGGAACAACTGGAACAAATTGGGATACAGAAAGCAACTCAATGCCACACAATTTAACGTAAAAAATCGAATTTTCGTCTGCGAATACCGCTCAATGGCAACAAAATCGAAGCACATCTGCAGCTGATGGGAGCTGATGAGGAAAACACCAAACAAAAGCTGTGGAAATAGACTTTTAGGAAGCATCGGCTGTGTGTTTGATGGAATTGTAAGGAAATCATGTACTGTGAGCCGAATGCAATGAGAATGCAATCGCAAAAAAGCGGTCAGCTTTAACCAATAGGAGAAAATTCGTTGTTTCATTAGGACAACGCCATACCAAACACATCAATAGGGACTGGCCGAAGGTATTGGGATCTGGGTTGGGATGTTCTTGTGTATCGACCTTATAGTCCGGACATAGCACCAAGTGATTACCACTTGTTTCAGAGAATGGTTTCTTAATCGTTTAAATAAAACAGGTAAATAAATAGTGTCAAATAAGCAATGCCAGGCAAAAATATCGGACTTCATTTTACTACACCTTATACTAGGCTGTGCCGAGAAGTTTCTCTTATGGCAGTTTTCGTGTCCAGCAGTCAGCCAGCCAGACAAATATCACTCAATCGACTTACTGTCCTGAAACACATTTGGTAAAAAATGCTTGGTTAGACGCTTCTTATGCCTCCAAAATAGCTCCAATCACCAGAAATGTTGAAATAAGGGGTTAGAACGAGCAGAAAGGAACCAACACAATAATAATGTTTTTTACAGTTGTTTGTTTGAAAATTATCACGTTTTTATTATTAATTTTTGTTATGGCGACATAATTTTTTCTTTTGCTGACATGCAAAATTAATGTGAGATCAGAATATTTTTTCATAATTAAAATTCCAATAATTGAATTTTTGTTATTCATAGGAAATAATAGTAATAATAATAATCATTCACAATGACAAAGCTTTACGGACTCCGTAAAAAGCCTTCCTAGATATTAGCAGACTACGCATATGTCTGAAATTCAATAATTCAATAATTTATTCTTTTAACAAATATTGAGAATGGAAGAATGGCGGCATAATTGCCAAAGGTTTCGAAGATAATTTCTAATTGTGTCCAACATGCTCCAAATTTTGTCTACTCTGAAATGCGGAGAGACGTTTAATGATTAATAAGAATTAATTGGATGTGAACTGAACTTTTGTTTAATACACATTTTTTTAATTCCCTCTCTCAAAGTTCTCGCGCCACAAATTAATAGACTCTTCGTTTGTCGAAACAATTAACTTGAGTTTGACATCATCTGCCGCCAAAACTACTTTTGCTGATTCCATTTAGATGCTAAAGAAAGCTACAAAAATATCTCATAGTTTTCGATCATAGTTCTCACAGTTAGCATATGACTTTTGTTAACAATAGTGGCACTAGTATTTAATGCGCCATAAGGCATCGTATGATAGACTGTCACCCCGTGTAAGCCCTCATTTGGAGAAATATACTTCCGTAAGATCTTTACCTGTCTTTATCGACGATTTTGTGTCGGGCAACATTATCCCGAAAAGTCATACCAGCTTTGCAGGGATATCAAACTCAGCCATAAGTGCCTTTGTGACATAACATTCAAACAATAACTTTTTTTGTCATTATCTCTTAGCCATGCCTGTCGATGCAAGTAACTCATGTTTTACAATTACGAGCGCATTTTTGATATTTTTTTTTAATTTCAGGACACAAAATCCAAGCCTCATCAGCGTAAAGGGAAAGATATCTCGCTATGAAGATAATGTTTATGTAATCATTCTATGTATTGCTTGGTGAAACGACCAGAATAAGGAAGGATTTTGCGAAAATGTCCACAGTTCAAAGGCATAGGTGATTTAGCAACTCTATTACTGGCTCTAAATGCCTCTGAGTGGATAAACAATTGAAACGGTCCAATAAAACAATAATTGAGGCGATTCTGCAATAAATAATAATGCGTGTCGCATATGCGTGAGTAAGCATGTAGATCGTTTACAGTCTGTCATCTTCAAAACCAATTAGTTATCTATCTTATATCTTATCTTATATCTTATCTTATTTTATATATATATATAAATCAATTGCTGTGCGTTAGTCTCGCTAAAGCTCGAGAACGGTTGGGCCGATTTGGCTCATTTTGATCTTAAATTATTGGTAGAGTATTCCGGAAGGTTTAAAAGGTTTTATTTGAAGTGATAGATGGCGTTGGAGATGAGATTTTTGCAATTAATTTTTTTACCACATATTCTTTTAAGGGATTTTAATGTTGCAATATAAATGTGAGTGGTGATTGAGAATATGAGCAAGTAAATAAGTGCGTGTTTTGATTTTCTTCTTTCTTTCCTTTCGTGTAATTCATTTGCAACAGACAGACTGACTGCTGTTAACAGATTAACGTTACTGCTCACAGATTCGGTGATAAGTTTCTCTTTGTTACGTCTTCTTTAACTCAAACAGTCTCTCATTCTTTAGTGACGATCTACTGATATCTGTTAAATCAGTTTCTTTTTCAACTTCGATTGCTTATCACCAAATTGAAAATAAAACAAAACTTGAAGCAAGTGAGCCTTGTTGAAATAGTGTGTGTGTGTGTGAAATAATATATCACAATTCATGCTCTTGCACCGATAACGTCACATCTTAGCAAAACACACTCACTCACATTACAAAACCTCGACATATGTTGACATCACTTAGATTACAGAAAGTCGTGACATACAGCAAGAAAAGTAAAATTATTTTAACAGAGTAGATTAGCATTGGTATCTCAACTTACACTGTTGCCTCTGTTCATCCCAATGTAAATATGTACATTTCTCCCAGATTTGAGCTTGAAGCTATGGGAACAATCTCTTACAAATAAAGAGGATCTACCCAATGGAAAGATTTAGATTCTTTTTCAACAGTACGATTCCATACTTTGCAGTCGGTTTGCTGATATTAGAGCTTCAATAGCTACAACTGCTACCAAAGCCATTAAACCTAAACATAATCATCGCGATGCTAGAAAACTGAACGCATACCACACTCAAGTATCGGGTGCGAGAAAGCAATGCGTTATTTGTAATGATTCTCATCCGCTACGTTTGTGTTTCATTTTCTTAAGAATGTCTGTTGAAGACAGATACGCACCCGTCAAAAAACAGTAGCGATGCACAAATTGTTTGGCAACTTCACACGAATTTAAAAAATGTAAAAGTCAGTACGTTGTTCAATTTGTCGCTTATAGCATCATTCCTTGCTGCATCGATTCAATATTTCGACGTCTACGACACAATGTATTGGAGATTCTGGAAATAATTTAGATAGTGAAGCATCTTCGAGCCCGGTAACAGGGGGTCACCCCTCTTTCCCATATACTAATTTCACGACTTCAACGAACCGTCCTCGTCAAACTTATTCCAATACATACAGTCTACACCATCATCTTCGATAATCCTCGTCACCGCGTCAATGTCTGCATAGCAAATCTAAAATTCCAAGTTCGAGTCCGCAAATTAGCTATCTCCCTTAAATCTTCTCAGGTTTGAGTTATAGGACTTAGTGGCTCATTAAGGGCGGCACCAAGTCACGTTTGCTCTTTAACCATCGGTTCATAATTCGATCAAAATTTCGAAACAACCGTCGGAGCTTTTGTCATGCGGGAACTCACTGGTCAACTGGCTTATAAGCCCCACATGGCTTCTATCAAGTCCAATTCTGCTGACCTTCAGATGACCGATCTTGACCCAAATGTTGACTCTCATGTCGATTTGTTGTTGTTGCTTGGAGACGACTATCCTAAGATCCTTAGAGATGGTGTCCGTTGGGACCAGGAGCAACATCTAGTAAACCAAAACACCGTATTTGGCTGGATTGTTACAGGCAAAATGACAACTAAGAGCATACTTAAGAAATGAAGCCCGCTTGAACAAGAACGTTCAACTTCAAGTACATTACACCAATGTCATATCTGTTAATTGGTCATATGAGGAAGGTTACCCCAGAAACATCTTATTCTTACTATTTACCCTATCATGCTGTACTAAAGCCCGGGAGTACCACAACCAAAATCCGTATCAAACTCTTCGTCAAACAGTACAAGATTTACAACGACATACTCGTACTTTACCCAGGCCCAGTTTTACAGGCAGATTTAACTATTCTACTATTAGGATGGAGATCGTTTAAATACGTCTTCAACGCCGATATAGAAGAGATGTATCGGCAAATTCTAGTAAACGCCAAGCATACGCCATTCCGCGATCATCGCGATGATCCCAATGACGATCCCCATGATTTTGAGTTGAACACCGCCACATTTGGTGTCAAATGTGCCCTGTTAGGACTAGCTAAGCAAAATGAGCCAGAAAACCCAGATGTTTCTGATATTCTCAGAAATTTTATGTATGTCGACGACATTTTATGGAGATCTAACTATCTTTCCGAACCCATTGCCAATAGAGACACATTGTAAATGTTTTGTCATCGGCTGGATTCTCCGTCAGAAAATAGACATCCAACCACGAGCCTATGTTACAAGATATCCCCCAGTTACTTGATACAGAGTTCCTTAAATTAACCGATACAAGCACCATCAAAACGCTTGGTCTACGGTGGAACGCTGGAGGTGACTATTTCTATTTTACCCCCCACAAAAACTTTGCTCAAAATGCTTCCTCTAAGCGCATGGGGTTACTTCAAATAGCGATGCTATTTGATCCCGCCGGTTAGCTTGCCCCCAAATTTATAGTTGTAAAAATCATTGTGCAACAAATCTGGAAAGACGGAACGGATTGGGATTAAATCCTCAAATCTGAAACTCTTGGACAATGGCACAAGTTTCTCGACGATTACCCCGTGATCAAGAACATTAGAATACTCCGCTATGTCGAGTAGAACTCCTCGTACATTGTACAGTTTCGCGCATTCTGCGATGCCTCTGAAAAGGTTTACGCAGCTTCATTATATTAGAGTGGAAACGGCTATTGGCCGTATTCGCTCAAATCAAAGATTGCCGCCGTTAAATTTGTGACATTGCCTCGAAAGAACTATGTGGTGCCAAACTAATGGTGCGTATGGTCAACTACCCACGAATGGATCTATAACTTTCTGAGCATAACGTGTTCTTGTGAACGGATTCCACTATCCTACTTGCGTGGCTACGAAAACTTCCATGCATGTGGAATACTTTTGCGGCCAATCGAGTAGCCTCAATTGTTGACAAGGTAGGCAACAATAATTGGTGGCACGTCGCACCGGAAGACAATCCTGCTGATCTGGCCTCTCGTGGTATCACAGCACAGGAACTCCTGGTTGCCGATCTTTGGTGACACGGACCACCCTGGCTAAAGCTACCAAAATCACACTGGCCAAGACGTTTAAACACTTGCGAAACTGGAGAAGAGCTGCGGCCCGTCAAAGCGCACCTCAACCAATTATCAGAAGATATTTTGTCTCGGTTCTCTGATTTTTCTCGCGCTCTGCATGTTATAAGTTACATATGTATATATGTAGTATTTCGTTTCTACATCGAGTCCATCCATTGCATAGAGAAACAGTGTGACATACCACCCATAAGTTATGCCTATCAGAGCTGAAGTTCGTAAGAACTCGGCAACAAACGCACTTCCCAGAATATGCAAATCTTTTCCTTATACTACAATTGCCTCGAGACAGCAATTTACTATCCCTTAATCCTTTTATAGATTTGGATGTTCTTATGCGGTAAAATGGTGGACTTTCGCAGGCCTATACACTTTCATATAATGGAAGGTTTCCTAAAGCTCTACCCTATTCAGGACTTCTAGGCCAATTGTTAAACTTGTTTTGCTACCTAATCAAGAACAATAATCTCAACTTTTTATTTCTACAGTACACAATGTCTACAACATCACGAAGACTTCAAGCGGAAAGGAAACCCGAGGAATCCGATCGCCAATTTCGGAAAGTTATTTTGACAGATATACGACAGTCAAATGATTGCCGTTATTGCGAACGGGATCATCCCTTACGAAAATGTTTTAGATTCAGTCGATTTTCCGCTGTCAAACGATTAAAAATCGCTCAAAAATTGGGCTACTGTACCAACTGTTGGCGGATTCACATCTAGAACGACGGTGTCAAAGCCATGAGAAATGCAAGGTCTGCTTCGCAAGACACCATACCCTGTTTCATGATAACAGAGCTAGAAAACCCCAAAAGAAGCAAAGAACCAAGACCAAACAGACTAAACGTAAAGCGGGATCTAACAATATAAATTTGTCTGCAACAAACAACTCTGCATCGCCCTCGGCCACTTTCATCATCAATGTCAATTCGACTTAGACAATAAGACACGTAAATCTAATGTATATGAATTGAATTTTAAAGCTATACAATGTATCACGTACTGATTTGTACCATAACTTTTATAACTAATATTTTACTCGATTAAGTTTTATACCATTATCCACACTTCCGCATTTAAAGATATTGCAATACTGCTAATGTATAAATGTATAAACTCATGAACTTTATTTCTTAAGTATTGTAATTCCAGTGGCCAATTCTGTGGGAAGATAGCTTTCACCTCAGCATACTAGCAGTGACCTTTCACCCGACGATCCTGTTACTTTGTGATGAAGAAATGAGTTCAGAAGTTAGCACTCAATCTGCAGCAGCTCGCGAAACATCCATTTTTGGCATAACAAGCAAAGAGAACTCGCTATTTACTACCCCTAAACTGCTCGCATCGTACGGATGTGCAATAAGAATTGCAGTTCTACTTTCGTTCTCCTTCCAGAGTTGTTGCATAACAGCTTTATTAGCAACGACCATTGAGGCGACCCTATCAACGGTATTGAGCAATTTTCCAATCTCATATAAAATAGGTGGAACATTGTAACGCTGGTTTAGATGAGTATTAGAAACGATCGGTTTTTCTGTTTCAACATTCTGTTTCAACTTTACTAATGATCTTTAAGAGCACAAGAGGAATGTAGCGATATATATTGTATAAAAGTGTCCTTGAGCTGAATTTACAAAAATTTGCCGATACATTTTTACCGTACATATTGAAAGGTTTGCGAAGATATGCGAAAGAGCATAATTTCGGTAATTACTAAGGCTAATTCCGAAAGAAAAGCAGGACTACCAGTTTTTCGACATGAACTTTCATTGAATTAAATCTTCTAATGAAGGAATACTGTAGTGGACATTTTTTTTTTATGACAGCACAAATTAATCTTTTCACTTTATATTAAATTTTGTGTTTGGTGATAATCACAATTTTAGTTCACTTTTCTCTTTTGCTTCTAATTCCACTTTGTTTTCATATGATCATATGATATTATATCCAGCTGATCGCCGAGATATATGGATTTGGTAATTGTTCTAGTGGATCTCAATGAGAGCTGTATATCTCTTATACATGGTTGAACTCTTGGATATTTTATTTTACTAAGATCATGTAAAATAGCTGAAACTAAATGAATTACATTCCGTTTGCTTTAAAGTTACATTAAAGTTCACAAGTATTGAGAATATTGTATGTGAAACAAATTTGAAAAATTCTGTCGTGTGATTTATTGTACAACCTGGTTTAGCCCTCTTTACCACATACTGGCAATGCCTGCATTATGGCAAGATTGAAATTTTGAAGTCAGATGTTTCAGCCTAGCTGCAACAAAGCTCTTGATGTTGTACAACTAACTTCAGATTGTTCCCTTTTCTCGAGAACCTTTGAAGTGAACAGATTGAAATTGCACTTATTTAAAGTGTTAAATTTCTGAACCATCCGCAATCATTTGAACCCGCGTGTTAAGGTTCCTAACATTCTTCAAGCAATTTATGTCATATCATCCGAATTCTTGTGGTCCTGTGAAGGATTGGACGGAAATGTCTATTCGAAAAGGCACATAGAAGGTTGCAATTACATTAAGTGCTTCCAAAGTTGCCTCCCGGAACACAGAAATACTTCTATCGAGACTCAGAGACAGGAATTGTTAAAAACTTACTTTATTTAGCCCACGCTACATCTGGTGGCTAATTTCATGATTTTCTCAACTGATCGGTAATTTGAATTTGCGAACCATTAATAAGTTCACGACATTCAGGCTGATACATCGATCCCCCGGCTAGGATAGCAGAATTGTCGAAACTGTCAGCGCCGGAAAGTGATTCTGATGAAAAACAACACTTTACCAACGATTACATTGGATGAATATGGTCAAAAAAATGGAATTAACTAACGTTTCCCATTTCGAATCATAATTGAAGTTCGCAAGTACATGTTTTTGCTGAGCTCAAACAAGATTGCATTTATCATGTTGTCTATAAGAAAAAAAAGAGAAAACACATTCAATAATTTAAAAATCTACCTAAAATGTTTCTTATCTAACAAAATTGTTTATGTGTAAAATTTATTAAATAATAATCTAAACTATTTCTAAAAAGAAGTAAATTATTTCCTATAAAATTATGAATTAAAATCATACAACTATATATAACTTTATCTAAACTTGCCTAATTACATCTCTACACCAAAACATAACATGCTAAACTAAATCACAACCAAATATATCACAGATACATTGCATTTGTTGCATGATACCAAAATCATGAACACAAATGAAATGGTTGCAAGAATTTGATTATATCTAACTACTCTTCTTTAGCAGTGACCAGTATCCAGATCGTGCGGAAGGCCTTCAACATGAGTGGAGTTATTTTTCCGTTTTTTTTTGCGCTAGTTGAATAAATTGTTTAATATGAATTGCTAAGAAATTTTCGGATGTTTTCTTACGTTAAAGGAATGAGAGCCTAAGGTAACGAGTGAGGTCTAATGATGGGATCCTTATAAAAGACCAATTATGCCATGAGGATAATGGAAGGCGAGGGTTTTGAGGCAATATCTCTCAAGGACATCTGAGAGAGTATTTTCTATGAAAGCTGACGAGGAATGAGTATCTAACAGTTTACACCAAGGATTTTTTTTTAATATTGCACATCTTAAGCAAATTATAATTAAAAAAATAGGGAGTCTATAATAATAATTTTTTTGTAATGGAAAAATGGCTTGGCTGGAGAAGGACACGAACCCCCCACCCGACTGTTGCTAGCATCGCAAAGGCTCCCGTAGTCCTGCCTCTACTCAAGTTCTAGGATACCTTAGAATGTATAAAAAATTGTATCTCTTCGTGTACATTATAATACTGGAATACTTAGAAGAATTGACTCGAATCACTCGATTGAGCGATGTGCGTCTGTCTGGCAAATTGGCTTGTAAGTAGACACGATAATTGCCGCAAATCTTTATAAACTACAGCAAGTTGAATTTATGTCCATAATTTTGCTCTATAATTCTTGAAAAGATTGCAGAAAACTGAAACACGTTCCTTCTGGTACCTCCCATGCAAATAACTATTTTAAACCATTGATTTAAATATTCATATCCAAACCGAACTTATCTAAATTATTATAAAAGTCTACTAAAATTGGTCTTTTGAAATCTATATATATAAACTAACCTGAATTCAAAATTCGATTTTATCTCAAAATATTGATCTAAATAGTCAAGATATTGCGTGATTAGCAATTAGATTTTAATATCACTCCTAAAGCTCCAAATTCAGTTTTTTTACATTTACATTTCTCTTTGTTTACAATAAGATTCGGTTATAGATCGTACTAAAGCATTGCAATATCAATCAGAAAGGGTTTAAACCATTCACAGTCATTCTTTCAATGCCGCAAAAAATTTTTGGATGTCACATCATTTTCGCTTAAGATAAACACTACTGTAGAATAAAATACAAATTAATTTAATTTTTTTCATGGTGAAATATAGGTTGGAATAACATACTTAGCAAAAAAAAATTGAAAAATAATCAAAAAATGTATGGAAAACGTCAGAAAAAAGACTAAACTTGTTACGAACTACAAAACTGTACATAAATTCCGTTCCACTACGCTGACCTATTTATGTAAAGTAGTATCAATACGCAAATGGGTATTCAAAAACAAATGTCCACCATAGGAAATGGGCCGAAGGACGGACTAAGGCTCATTAGCATAGCTCTCCGCACTTCTATTTTGACAACTGAATTTTATTTGTCCAGCCACTTAGCGCATTTCGTAAGGTTGTCACATACATTTGGCTCTTTGAAAACAGTATCCAAAGTAGAAGATTGAAAAACTAAGCTATGCCCTTAAGGGCAGTTGTTGTTTTAAAGCATGACTTTTTTGTCTGTGATAGGAAAATCACATATTAACTTACTCGTTCGGCCCTTTTGTACTGATTACCACAATAATATATGACCGATTTGCATGGCAGGCAGTACTATGGCACAAATGCACAAACGAAAACTTATCCAAATAGACTGTAGGCTAAACAACCATGTTCTGGTATGGACGGGAAAACTATTCCTTGCAGTCCATGGTATTATTGAAAAACAGGACAAATTGATTTATCCGTCTGGGGCATTCATCCGGCAGACATCAAAAGAAAAAAAAAAAGGGGAAATGTTGAAATAAGTGAATGTCAAATGTTTATTGTTTGCTTCTGCTATTATTGTTGTCACTACCGCAGTAATAAATATTCAATTTGACTCTGACAGATATCCAAAAATATGGCTACAAAATATGGTAACACTTTCAATCTCCAATGCATACAATTTATGTATTACTATTATATTACCAATTAATTATCTTGGATAGTTTAGCTAAGATTGAAATACAACTTTCAGCAAATTTATATAGCTATAATTAAGTACATTAGATCTGAATTTAATTGATTTTACGCAGAATCAATACAAAGATTAGGCAACTAACCTTTCGTTATACCCCAGCAAAAAAAAAAAAAAAAAAAAAAACGAGAGCCAATATTTTAGTTATATCCAATATTACTCTTTTGCAAATTTTACTTTTAAATAGAAATTCAGTTAAGATATTTAGATCCGCAATACTGCTAAAAGAAAAACAAACAAAACATACAATAGATTTTATGTTTATAAATAAGTTTGTTGGGTAGGACATAAATTGTTGGAGTAGGACATAAATTACTGCAAAGGGGGTTTTAACGATAGAGTTTGTGTAGAAAAGGAGCACAGAAAATTCAGTCAGGAGAACCGACTTACATATGCCTCTTTTAACGACCATTTGCACTGGTGCAAAAGTAGGCGTAGTGCCAGAAGGGACGCTAAGTTCCTGTAAACCAGGAAGAGAAACAAATGAGAACTTACTGAGTTTAATCATTAAATATTACTAAGAAATTATTTTAGAAATTTAAAATTTTTACCAAATCATCTAAATTTTATTGCTCTTAAATAAAGTGTAAAAAAGTGTAATAAAATCCACTTTCTAAATTATGCTTAATTTAGTACAATTGAATGAAAGAAATATGTGGATTACATTATCTATTTTGTTATCCGGTCAATTCTTTTACATTTTACCAAGCATTAGAGTATAACACAATTCATAACAATCTAAATTAAGGCTTAGAAGGAAAAAGTTCAGTTTTGATAAATAGACCAATTTGTAAAGAGGTACCCACCCTAATGGACGCGTCAAGTCCGATCACATTTATGGAAAACAATCACTTGTGTAGGTGATACCAGAATTTTTTGAAGTTTATCAGGCGTTATAAAGCAATATTATGAACAAAAATGTAGGTTGCTGCTGTAGAATTTAGGAAATGTGGTCAATTTACATGAAGATGCCTGGATGGGGGTGATAATGTGGTTCATCTTCATTTTGATACTCTACTTCAACGCAATTACTAACTCTTTTTTTGATAATTTCGTTAGGTGTTGCAAGGCAATATCACCACTAAAACCGTTTAATTTATTATATGTGGGAAGTACTCGTACCGAAAAGGGTGTCGCATTGCGACAAATTTTCATTATAGGACCCAGTTTTAGCAAGTACTAGCAGTGTACGTAATTTTACTGCAATTAATATGATTTAATAGAAGATGTAACTTTATGAATATATGGGCTAAATGGATCATTTATGTAAGGGCAGCAGAACAGGCATTCTTAACGGGTCGATTTTTTTCAAAGCTTGTCAACCATTGTAGCCAAAACCTATTGACAAAAGTCTGCAGTCTATGAGTCACAATTTATAATCACAATATTAGGCTGATGAATGTTTTACAAAGCTACATAAAGATGTACGGCATCTATCGTGTTTACTAGACAGTCAAATAGAAATACAAAAGAATATGTAAAAATGTCCAGTCTGTATTCCTTTTTTTTTTTTTTGCTTTGGTACACAGCTCCAACCGGTGAGTTTGGCCGGTAGCCAGGGGATCAGGAGGCCCCGGGATTGAGTTTCCGCCTGATCATTTGGTGTAGGACCCCTAGTGGGAGCATCACGCGGGTTGTGATTGATAACAAAATCGCTGGTAGAGACTTTGTGCTTGAATGTAGAGTTCCGGTGCAACCGGGTGCTACAGACCCATAGAGTAGCAGAGGTGGTAAAATAGGCCTCACCTCCGCCAATGGGGATTATGTTCCATACTAGCATAATCAATTTGGTATCTCCTGGCTGTGAAGAAAAGGTTGACAGTAGCGGTAGTGCCAAAATTGTTAGCCCCTTTTCCTATATAGTCCACGTTTTACTTGGCTATCCCAGGGGGGGACCTTGGCAATCGCATTGCAATATGCCCAGTGTGTCGCACACCGTGGGTAATGCCTTCACAGCGAGACTCACGTTAAACTCTTGTGGACTTCTGCTCTTTAAAGAAGATACAACAAACATTCTTACATATCAAAATCATCTCTAACAGTTTAGGACTATTTTACAATTAATTTTTATTTACCCTCGATATTGTTTGAATTCTTTTTCACAAGAAAAAGGCTAACTGAAGGTCGATATAGCCTAAAAGACATGTTTCGAAGAGCCAACCTATAAAGAGTCAAAAAGCCATTCAATATAATATTGTTAGTGTAAACTCTAAATTTGTAAAAACAACACAATATTTTAGTTTTCCACTTTACGTTTTCAACGTAAAATAATAAGCTCATCTTCTGAAAGGTAGCAAGAGAAGTTTACGCCATTTTGATAAAATTCCAGTCGTCATTACTGCTTTTTCTGAACATTTGATATTTGTGAACAAAAATTTGATTTTAGAACTACTTATCTGTGTTGATTTTCACGGTTATGAAAACGTATATGTTTGCTTTTCAGAATATGTATGCTACACCTACAACAAAATGTAGTTCTTTCTACAAAGTATGCAAATCCGGAATCGAAAACTGACAAATTATTTTGTTTTCTTCTTTTTGAAAAATTACGGCATTGTGTTAAAAGTGACTGCATCGAGTAAACTAAAATTTAAAAATCTTAAGAATAATCGGTTTCTGAACCAGCAAAATTTACTGTTGACGACAGTTTTGTTACAGTTTCGCAAACAGAGATCTGGATATTAAAGAACAGAATTTCGAGATTGATTTTCGAAAATATTTGACTCAATCGACATATACGATATTTGGTGCAATCGACGTAACCATCAGTAAGTTTACTTCTGTAATAGGAATATTTGGTTGAAGTCCTAAATTAAATTCAAGTAGGTTCTTTTAAGGAAATAGATATTGATAGTGTAATACTCCAAAGTTTATAATATATTCTTTGGGTCAGGTTTATCTCTTCAAAATTATTTTTATCTTTTATAGAATTGCAAACCTTCTCCTTAAATAGTCGATACCAAATTATTGGAAGAACTAGTTTTTCTGGTGTTAAAAATGTGTATTCAAGTCAGTTGCAACAAATATCTGAATATGTGAATTCGCCTGTTTGGGGAAACTAAAACTTACTTAAATTATTTTGGTTGCATGGTGAGACCAAACAACACAAATGCTCATAGATTAACTTGGAGAAGCGCTGAAGCAAACCCAACTGTAACTATAATTGATAAGTGAATTAAGTCATTTGAGGTCATTTACAAAATACATTTCCAAGGGATGCCCAACTAGGTTACAAGTCACCAATATATCGTTGAATATCATATGATTTGTATTCACAGTATTTCATAAGCCAGAACCAATCCAGAAAATAAGTTTAGAACGTTTATTCATCAATTCTTATGTTTGTACGAGTATATTTTACCTCCACCCGAAGGAGTAATGCGGCAAAAATGTAATACCCAGAAGAAAATGTTTGAAATACCAAGTATATGTTGACCAAATTAATTTCACGGCCTTTTAAGTCGGTTGAGCAATGTCCCTGTGTGACTGACTGACTGATTATCTCCTAGGCTAAACGACAAACTCTAGAATTCCGAAATTTGGGATATACATACCCCTCAAAGAGTAAGTATGCGATAAGAA
>JAHXMU010000395.1:2430430-2471412 GCA_019455685.1 Philornis downsi
GAAAGGTGGCTTTTGGTTTACAATTGTGTGAGCCGGAAATATTCCAAGCAAGCTTGTAATATTGCTCTCAAATTGTTCACCGAGGAAGGAAAAAATAAAGAATACAAACACAAGGAATTAGAATTTGGAATGGACAATTTCTATTTCTTTATTTGAAATTGATCAATTTGCGCGGAAGCTTACCAATGTGAACTGGATAGTTTGAACACACAGTAACAAGTAAGTTTCAGCTTGCAATTTTGGGAATGACAAAACGAGTAAGAGAGTATATAAGACAGATTGTAGCCATCTTTAGAACATTCTGTAACACACACCAATCAAACTATTAAAGCTTGAGTTGATGTGTAATTTACGCGCTCAAACCGTGGATGTTTGGCGAATTAACATTAGGGTGCCCAAGCGGATGCCAAACTAAAATGAATATCAAAGTTATCAGAATTATAGATATTTTGGCATCAACACCCTCGAAAGTGTGAACCCTACAATTTTATACTGGCAACGCCTTGCATAATTGGTTTGTCATACACAATTAAATAGCAGCGACACTTGAGGAAGGCGCATTTACTACAAAATGCTCAGCAGATGGAAACGGAAGAAAAATACAAAGAAATGTTTAGAAAGTTGAAAAATAAAGCAAAAAATTAAAAAGTTGCGAAACTGGATAAATTTAAAACAAGATACCTATCAGGTATTCGTTTATGGTTAATAATCGATCATTACAACCGTCACTTCTTGGCCTATTTAATCTCAAATCGTTGGGAAACACGCATCTAACATTACTTAAACTTTTCGCGCTTAGGCCAGATATAGTTTGTAGAGGAGTTTTATGCCATCTCAATCGTAATGGATCTTACTTTTTAATTGCAGCCTTACCTCAATTCCTTAGAATTGCGTCAATTCATTTGACGCAGCACCTAATAAAAATTTTAGACAATAATATCTCGGAATATCTACAGGTTGTTAACTTTCCACCTTTGCAGTCTCATTCGACAACACACGGTCAACACTATTTTCAAAGCATTCGATAGGGTGAAAATTGTTTCAGTCTGGAAGACCGCTATATCTAGTTTCGAAGCGGACGAAACAGCCTACTGCATTTAGAGTTTCTACAGTCGGCATAAATTCTGTCGTCATTGCGCTACGGTCGGTCCTATGGAATTCCGCCAGTAGTGTAAAATACATGTACATTCAGCAAGCTGAACTCAGCTACCCTAACGCAGGACTGTTAAAGTAGGCATTAGCTAACTTTCCTCTTGCGTC
This sequence comes from Philornis downsi, assembly GCA_019455685.1. NCBI lineage: Eukaryota > Metazoa > Arthropoda > Insecta > Diptera > Muscidae > Philornis > Philornis downsi. Next base: position 2,431,691 of record JAHXMU010000395.1, read on the forward strand.
GAAATGCGTCAAATTTGTTTCATCAACGACATCACAACAACAATCTGTAAACTAAAACTCCCGTTGAAATTAGTTTTGCTAAAAATCAATTATCGGATTATTCGGAAAGTTCGTTCGGTTTAAAAGAAATTAATTTACAAATTTATATACAAAAAAAAAAAAAACAATTATTTTAATCTATTATATAATCTCCCCCTTTTTCAATAAATTTTTCCTGGAAAATTTTCAATTCCTCTCTCATAAAAATCGCGTGGCTTTTCTGAAACAAAGACTTCAATTCGATTTTTTACTTCCTCGTCGTTATGGACTCAAATCATTCATGTGGGTTACTCAGACTGCAAGGTAGCTGACTGTCGGACGGGACGAGGTTTGGGGAGTACAGTGGGCGGGGTAAAACTTCCCACCCAAGCTCTGACAGTTTCTGACGGGTCCACAAGGCAGAGTGAAGGCGGGCTGTCATGATGGAAGATGACGTCACTCCGGTTGATAAGCCTCGGCCGTTTTACTTAATTGTACGATATAGTAATCCGCATTAATCACCCTTCCTGGGGTGAAGGTCCGCTTTAGAGGTGGATTGAGGGGGTTCGTTTGGTTTCGCCCATGATCTTTTCCACGTTACATTGTTGTGGACTATCCGTTTCTTATCCTTATGTTATCGCAGACGTTAATGCAATTCCGGTGGTTGGTCTCGGTGAGAGAGTGGGTACAGACACATCGAGGTTGCTCAAAAATCCGAGCTCTTTTATGACCCTGTGAACGGTTGAGACTATTGTTTTTGATTATTTTGCATATTTTCCTAACTATTGCACGGGGATTAACAATAATCAAATCTTTTACCTCTTCGAAAACAATTTCATTTTGTTGTCCTGATCTGGGAGTGTCCGTTACGAAGAAGTCGCCCGTAGAAAATCTCTTAAAGCATTTCTGGCAAATTCTCCGTTTTTTCCGTCCGTCCGTTTTTTCATAAACAGACTTTATTTCTCGGCTGGCCTCAGCGACCGTTTTTCCTTTTCGGAAATAATACAGCATAATATGCCAAAATTGATATTTTTCGCTCATTTTGTCTACTTTTGAAACTTTTTTAAAACTCACGACTAGAACGAGAACAAGTACACAATAGTAAACAAGTTAGAGAAGGGTGTGAGGAAGTTATGATAGTGTTTGAAGGAATTCTACGTCATGAGAAGTGACGTATGGTGAAGTAACGTATTAACCGAACGAACTTTCCGAACAACCCGATATTTTTTGTCCTTATTCTCTTTCTCTACGCCTTTGTCGGAGTCGAGATGTAGATATAAGGACGAAAGGAATTCCTTTTGAGACCGGTAGCAGATTTTATCATTCACAAAATTAGGGTGTGTGGTGGAATATAAAATTGCACCCTTTTTTATCTTGTTTGTATGAAGATGTGAAGTGTGAGATGTGAAATATAAAATAAGTTAAAGGTAAATTATGGTTGTATAAGGCCTTCCGGTTTAATGAGGAAAATTGCTTTTATTATTATTAAATTATTTATTATTATTATTAAATAGAAAGACACCGAAAGATGACGAATGTGATTTCAATTTTCACCAGCCGCTTGCTTGGGTCCAAAGTGGTGAAGAAATTGTGTGCGACAATTCATTACTGAGTTCATTACCTGTAAATGGTATTTGATTTTAGAGACACGAGTCCTCTAAATGCTAATAGTATAATACTACAATCTAATATGGTTAAATTTGATTCCGACACAGTCATTCATTAATATGTCAGAATTTGCATATCGGGATGGGTTTTTGTTCGTCATATTTTCATCCATCATCAAACCAAATAAATCGAAGTGATGTACGAAATTCTTTGTAAGACAATAGGTCTGAATATGGGCAGTTAACTATACTTCTGTACCAATTTAATTTAGTTTTTCGAAATCTCCATCCAAACAGTTTCTTACCAGAATTATCCCAATTCTTTCGGTGATAACAATGAAGATAAAGTTATTTGTGAATCCACATTCTCTGTATTTGCCGCATAATTCTAATCCAATTAAACTATTATATTGTAAACTGCAGCTAAAACAAGTTGGATGGACGTCAAAAGTCCGGTTCGGCCACAATAATATATCCGCCCTGTGATCCACAGTATCGTAAATGATACATCGATACTTCATATGCTAAATGGAAGTGAAAAAATTCTCTCCTTGGGTAGATCTGTTTCTCATTGTTGTTGGATTAACTCATGCAGATAATCATAAAAATATCACACGTAAATGTTCACCTTTTATATTAATGTTTTATCATAATGATGCCAGATGCGAAATATCTACTGCTGCAGTTAGAAGTTAAAGCTAAATTTATATTCCACAAGTTCCACTATGTTTCTTTTTTACTCCCCATAGGGTAGTAAATGACATTTCATAAGTTTATGCCTTCACAACACAGCGAAAATTGAGGATGAAAAACCTGTTTTTCACTTTTGCACAAATTTCACAAAAGGAGTGGTTACGTCCCACATATGTGAGACTTGGGGAAACGAATTTAACCCACTGTTTCCACACAACGAATCACTCAATTCGTTCGCAAACCAAACTAATAACTATTTGTGTTCGTTTTTGTAATTCGAATAGATTTTCGTTTTTAAGAGCTTTTATTTTTATTAAGTAGGGTTACCATAAAAGTACAATTTTTATGTGAAACATTGTGAAGAAATGTATAAAAAATATATACTGGCGACATTGCTTTTGAAAACGTTGGTAGTTGACGAAAACTTTCACACATTTTATAAAAACAATTCTTTCGTCCGAAGACGATTCCTTCGTTTATAGTTTTGAACTCTTTATCGAAATAGGTTGTTAATTTGCGATCGTTATTATTTCTAATTAAAATCCCAAGTTTCTCTAGTTTCTGTTACTTCAACAAACATTTGCGAACCGGACTATGATTATATATAGCTTATTCTCTAGGTGCAGTGGTTACGAAAACAGAGCGTTCAGTTATTTTTGTATATTATTTATTTTAATTTTTTTTTACATTTTGTGAAATATCATAATATCAACAAACTTTATGTTAGATAATGGGGTTTAGCAATGCACCCATTTCTGTTTTAAAGGCTGGAGTAAGTGAGCTAAAAATTCAAGATATCTTTACTAATACATTATTTGATGGAACTATAATATTCTGTACAAATTTACGCTTCTCTTTGTTAGATACGATCAGTAACATATAACAACTGCATTAAGAAAGTAATCACAAATTGTTACATTTCACTCAAGATAGCATTATCTATTGAGTTATTTGTTCACTTCATTTGGGCTTTTTATTAAGCCAACACAGTAATTTTTTCGCTTGCAGAGGGAATGCTGAGAAAAACTTCACAGGTAAATCAATAAAATATTACTTCAAATTTACTTTTGAATATGTGCGCAGAATAAAAATATACGTACAGAACGAAAACAGACATAAAAATCCAGTACGTGTTAAAAAAGCAATTTCGAATATAAATCATAAATCAAAATCTTCTAATTCTCAAATGGCATTCGTAAGATACGAGTATAATAAGGACAACCTTCATACACAACATTGCGATTGGGATCACTTCAAATGCAAAAGAAAAAAAATACACAGAATAAATAACTGAAATTGTATGTATCAAAGTGATTATAAGCGAAAGATACAGATTTCAAGTTTGTACGTATGTCAACACAAATAGTAGTACATATTTTTATGTTTCTGAACTCGTGTTGACGCTTCCTTCCTGTGTTTGCCGTCTTTTTGTACTTGTCCTCCGTTTACTTTTCCTTCATTTCCGGAAGCACAACAACAAACTCGGGACACAGTGGTGGGATTTGCATTCGAATCAGATTTCCAAAATTAAGTTGCCCGTTTACCCTCATTACCCCCATTACACACATTTTGTGAGCAGAATGTTTAAATAGTGATAATCAGTATATAAATTTGAGTCAGATGAACTGATTCCTAAGTACAATCATCATGTGTTCTCTTGCAACAATTTTACATGTTTATTTTGTAATTTGAACGCTAAGACAATTATCTATAATTATCCATTGGTGCACAACTAAGTTCTTGCTGTTTGCGAATAGATGGCGCCAGCTGTAAGTGCTAATCGATTCTGCATAAACTAAACGTCATGAGCCAAGCTTAGGCATATAGTAAACATACCGCCCGACATAATAGTGATTTTCTTTTGACATCATATTCTTTTGGTTGTGTGAATATGTTTGATTTTGTGCCATATAATCGTCATATGCGGAAAGTATTGGTTTTCTTCTTTCAAGAAAACGGCGGCTACCTGTGTAAAACTGCTTCAGCGACAAGGGGTTTTTTTCATCGTATTGTAACGGGTGGTGAAAAATGGATTCATTACAGCAATCCAAAGTAAAGAAAGTCATGGCGTCCCACAGTGCCTTGTCCCAGTACATCGATGGGACAAAAATAGAAGGAGTCGTCTTAGGGTAATAAAATTTGGCACGAGTCCCTAATATAACTGAATTAAGAAAATTTCAAAGTATGGGCAAAATTGACCACGCCCATCGCCTACCGCCAATACAAACCGAAATTATTTTTGGCTATAAAAATTGAACCATTGCGTAAAATTTCATAAAAATTGCGTGAAGAACATATCTATATGCCCTCTTGTTGAAAAATAGCATTTCATCAACATTGACTACGCCCATCGCCTACCGTCTATACAAACCGAAACTATTTTTGGCTGCAAAACTTCAAATTGGACGGCTTGCAACGCATACAATGATGACAAACAATTAGGATGCAATTTGTTGATTGCTTGACGCAGAACTATGTATTTTCTTTCCGAACGATCTAAATCCATATAAAGCGCTAAAGCTTTTGCTATTGGCAAGCATTTTTTGTTAGAGTCCTGGCTTTCGGAAAGAGAATTTGAGTTTCGCTTCATTTTGCTTACAGCGAATTCTAACTCCTCAAGTGAATATTTTTTAACTAAATCTGCAACTCTGCAATTTTTAGTTTTGCTTGTAGTTTGATCAAATCTTTTGGTTGGTCTGCCGTGCTTTTTCGTGGTGGCCGGGGCTGCAATTTCTACATCAATTCCTCCAGATACTGAATCCATTGATACGTCTGCATCTATTGTGTTTGCTGTAATGTTATCATCACCTACATTTTAAAGGCTTGTGCTCGGGCTCTTAATGTGTTTATTTTGTTATTTTAATATCTTTAATGTAAATGTAAAAGTTAAAAATAACTTACATCAAATCAAAAAAATATTTTAGTTAACCATTTAGAATGCCTAATTTCAAAAATATTTCTATTGCATTTAGTTTCTTGCCACAACTTTTTCATTTCACTATTAAAAAACTAAATTCTTTTTAATTTAATTTAATTTAATTGTTTTTGTCAAAATTTGAGTTCCCAATTTTTTGTTTAACGTATTTAAACAACGCCGATATTTTATTTTTTGAAGATGCTGTTAACCAACAATCAATAACATCTGAATTTTTTAAAATAATTGCCATCGTCACAGTTTAAATTCTAACTTCTTGTATTACTTTTAAAACAATTGTTTTCATTCTTAATTGAGATGGGCCCGTGTGAATTTTTAATTTTATGAACTCACTTTTGCTTGTGCTATATTTACATATATATTACTTACGTTACGCAAAAATGTTAACATTAATTAAATTTTAGTAATTATTTTATAGCTCGTATTACGTGATTGTAAAATATTCACTCAAAATTAATAAATAGCAATCGGGCATTTTTAAAGTAAAAAATAGTTTATCACGTTCTCATCTCTAATTCGAATTATAAATGATAATGTAATACAGGAATAGCAAAACATATGTTACACCATGATCATACACCTGACTTTTACAAAGCAAGAATATTTGACATAAGAATAAGAAAAATAAAATTTTTAAGGGTTTGTTGAAATCAGCGCCAATGTAGCGATAATTCAAAAATTTTGATGTAGCGACCCTTAAAATTTTTTTAAATATTTGTCCTTATTTTTGCCTTCGTAAGAATCTCAAACTACATCTTTTCCCGAGTGAAACTTTTTCAAATTAAAAAAAAAAACAGATCTTTCCACTCCACCACAATCAGCAACCAGCCAACGGTGATTAAAAATGTAAATCTAGACCTTTATTAAAACTTTTTTTTTTAAGTTGCGCTCAAAAGCGGGCATAAACTATTTCTTGTACCTTTAAAAAACACTATTAACTAAATAAAAACACAAAAAAAAGGAAAAAAATAATGTTTTTTTTTTAAATTCCATCAAACTTTTGTACTTTTTGAAAATTTTTAGAAAAATACATTTTTTCCAGCGATTACAAATAATTCCGGTTAACATATTCAACACATGATATATTTTTTGCGAGTTCTGCTCACACTAAATAACATAAAAATCCAAATTTTAAGCTCCTTCTTAAAAAAAAAATTTTTGGCAATTATTTTCATAAAGCAATACAATTTAGTTTTTAATTCATTGATTTTTGCTTAAATTTTACTGACTTCAGCGCCCTCTGGTGAAGTGTAGGAGAGTAAAATGAAACTATTTCCTTCAATTTTATTTCTTTTGTATTGTTATCTCTCTATTATTATAACTTTCATTATATTTTGGGACAATTTTTTTTTTTTTTTGTCTATGGGATAAAGCACTGTGCGTTGCCTCGGCCAAATATTCACGCTGCGAAGGTTATGCTCTGAATTTGGTAGAACCAGGGGATGCGATTGAACTGAGCTCTGTGCGAGGAACGCCCACAATACGCGGAGAGGCACGAAAAAGTTATTCTTCAGAATGATAACCCCTCACCTGGCCAAGACCGCTAAAATCTAATTGGAAACGATGAAATGGGAAACCTTGCTGCTTCCGCCATATTCTCCAGATATTGCGCCATCCGATTATTACTTGTTCCGATCGATGGCACACGGTCTGGCTAACCAGCGGTTCCACTTATATGAAGACGTAAAGGAATGGCTACATTCGTGGATAGCCCTAAAAGATGAACAGTTTTACCGTGACGGGATTCAAGCTTTGCTCGAAAGATGAGAAAAAGTGGTACCTAGCGATAGGCAATACTTTCAATAAATCATTCGTTAACATGTTTTCATTATAGAGTTTCACAGTTATAAAAAAAGCAGCGAGAAATTAGTTGCGCGCCTAATGTGTTTAATTTTCGGGTCATTTCAGTCATGGGAAAGTGTATAAAATAAGATTCTAGTTTAACCAAACCACAAGAAAGTAGTAAGCAGGAGCACTGTGTGTGTGAGGCCTGAGTGGTACCAGGAGAGATGAGGAAAATTGATACAAAACCGCTAGCTGTAATGCGCGATACAAAATATTAGAACTTTTTTAAATTTTACATAAGTCCAGTGTACTAATTCAAAATGAAAGGTACCAGAATGATTTTGGTCACATTTATCACTTTCATATTAGACAGCGATTTTGTTTATTTTCATTATTACAACTGGAACATTTTCGTTAAATTCGATAAAAGTTTACTTAAGTTATAGCGTCTTATAATTGTCTTAGAAACTCCTGAAATAAATTGTGTCTTAAAAAACCATATGGTCCGAAAGGTCTCTGTCAATAAGTTGCACATATTCAAATGATTCGCACCCCAATGCCCGAGTAACATTTTTGTAAAAGCATTCGTCAGCCACCCTTTATTTTCACAGGTTTGGAATATTGTGTCTGTAGCTCCATGGTCAATATGACTTCCAATCTTTCCCAAATTGTCTGGCCATGGCTGAGCGCCTGTTTTTGCATCGCACCCCGAATACATGGTGGAAAATTATATGCGCTTCAGCATTTTGGTCCATCCATGGAGTAATCGCTGTAGTTTGTTGGGGTTTAGCACGTCATTGACTTTTTGTATAGAAAAATGTCTTCACAGAGACTTTTCGAGTAGAAAAATGTCTTCATAGACACTTTTCGTATAGAAAAATCTCTTCATAGAGACTTTTCGAATAGAAAAATGTCTTCGTGGACACTTTTCATGTAGGAAAATGTCTTTATATACACCTTTCGTATAGAGAAATGTCTTCATAGTTTTCCGAAGTGTATTTTAAGGATATGCAAAAATAAGGTTTTGGTATAATCCATAGTATGGAAAATTATTCGTAATTTTCTGAAAGTACTTTTGCAATATTTGATTTTATACAACGAATATAGGTTCAGAAACCACCTAAACATTGTTGGTTTTGTATTGCTAGATTTTTGTTTTAAAAATCTTATATTTTTGTGGAGCAGGCTTTTATAGCAGTTGCTAGTGAAGGGGTTTTACTTAAAACGGAGTAAAACAAACTTTTTTATTTCATGGGGGTATGTATGGAACATGATGTCATTGAAATGGCTGCAGTGGATTTGCTGGAAAACGCGTATTCACATGGCTTTGGAACCCACAGTTTTGTTAATCGGTTACTTTGTGGCTTTGGAGGCACTAAGACTTAATGAAATCCCACAAGAAAAAGTTTAATGGAATCAAACTGCAGGATTTCATTGGCCAGTTCGAGTCGCTTTTGCGTAAGATAATCATGCCCTTAAATCCCCCGTGCAGAATGCCCATTGTTGCAGCAACTGTGTAGCATGTTGTAACGTTCTCTTGAAACCACTTAATGTGAATATCCAAATCATCCGTCGTTGACGAAGATAGAAATGTCATCATTAGTTTGACGTACGGACCGATGATACGGTGAGCTCGTAATCTACATTAAACTGTGATTTTCTGCTGATTTATTTTTTTTATTTTTGCCACTTGGTGTGCTTCGTGTGGTTTAACATCGCCCACATTGTTCATACAAAAATGGTCGTTGAGGATAATTGTTTTGACCACCGCTGCCGTTGTAACATGCCTTGATTATCTAAGTTAGTACAAAAAAAAAATATGTGATATAAATATATATTATGTGATACATACGAGTATTTGCAAAACGAAATACTGTTCACCACTTAGAACAAGCTATAGGGCATAAACTGCTTCGTGAGTTATGCAAAAAGGACTCTTTCACTTAGCACTCCAACCATTCTGTACGTTTGGTCAAAAATAAATTTCAAGAAAATTTTTATTATAAATTTGGAAAAGTTAAGGGCGTTTGGAATATTACAAATTTGATCTCATGTTACCGGACTGTAAAAAACTGCATGTATGTACGTTTTCGTACGTTTTTGTCTTTCACGCAAAATGTCTTTATTACAAATAACTCGCCAACAATTTTCAACCATTGTGAAAGATTCTGTTTGATTTAAGTAAATCAGAAACAGTAATATTAAGCGTAGTATCAACCAGGGACCGCAAATAATGGTTATTGATCGATTTGTAACCAAAGAACTCGCTGAGATGAAAATATCGTACATACACATGAAATACGGGGTAGCGTACGAATCGCGTTTCAAACACAAAGCGGCAATCAATGGAGATCATTATTTAAAGTGGTTGAATGATTTTGTAACCAAAACTGCGCCGGAGACGTATTCATTTCAACATTTGGCTCCAGCAAAGCGGAACTCCAACGAAAATTCCCAAACAAATTAATATCCAGAAACTTGAGTTTCCGCTTGCCGCCAAGGTCACTTGAGTTACCTGCACCAGAAACGAAACCAAGATATTTGACTGAATTGAAGCAGTCTATTAAAACAATAATTGAGTCAATCTCGCAATGAATACTTTTCCGATTGGGTGTCACATTAGCGAGAATTATGGAGGTCATTTGCGGTCTGCCATCTTCAAAACCAATTATTCATATGAAATAAAATTGAATTTTCTCTACAATAAAAACTACAATAAAATACATTGATTAAAATAAAATTATTTAAATTTCTTTTTATTTTACAGTTGGTGCGCCACCCTGTATATGCACTTTATAAATATGTGACAAACTTATATTTCTGATATTATTATAATAATTATTTACATTTTTTTATTTTGTTTGTTTGTTTTTTTTTATTATTTTTATTATCTCAATCAATAACAATAAAAATAAAAAATTATATACAAAATGTTAACATTTGCTCAAATAGAATCAAATCATATTGAAACCTAAGTTGTATCTAACAAAAGGATTATAAAAAAAGGTGATAACTTCTTCCATTACCAAATATTTCCAAAAGAAAACAGTAATATATAATAGCCAGAACAGAAATTTCTGTCGGGTGAAATGGCCTACATATATCTTCACCCACTTTGCGTCGTTACAAAGGCATGTGAAGTGTCAGATGGTACAGATGGTAAATCGTGAGGTCCTTATCGACGAATACTCTGAATTAACGCTGTTTATTGCATTTGATTTAATTCATTAAAAATTGATTGGGGGACGTGAATCCAGGGGTATAGGCGTTAAATTAGGTAATTTGTGCGAGAGATACCATAAGAGGTGGGCCGATGTAGCATTTTCAGAAATATTGAGAAGTGTTAAGAAGTTTCATATCAATGAACATCGCTCAATTGACTTAAAAAGTCATTAAACCCATTTCACCAAAAGATGCTTCCTCTGGATGTTTCATTCCTAAGGGAAGACCAAGTCAACCATTAATTTTTTCTTTCTAAAAACATATATATATTCAATTTTTTTTTTTTAATTGAAAAAATAAAAATATATCTGTGATTAGTATTTCTGATTTTAAGGAATAAGAATAAAAGAGAATTATTTGTGAGCTTACATTTGTTTACAAAATTAAATATTTTAAAGAACACCCGCAGAACATCGCGAATAATTGTGTATAGTATCGATTATAGCAAAAAAAGTTAATTTTGCGTATGGTTGAGGACAAAATGAAGAATTTATGACACAACAAATTATCGCTGGGTTGGACCTAGGTGTTCCTAATACTTTATTTTATTTAACAGAATTATTGACATTTTGCCATAAATGTAGTAATTTTACAAAAATCTGCATATTATGTGTTCTTAATGCACATAAAAGGTGGTGCATCAATTGCACTACATTAAGAAATTCAAATAACTTTTTTTTAATGAATGTATTTAATTTTTTTATTGAATAGGAAATTCAATTTAATTTTAATAACTAATTAGTTTTGAAGATGATAGACCGTAATTGACCTCCATGCTCATTTACATATATGCTATTGCGTGCGGGATCGCCTCAATTATTGTTTTAATGGACTGCTTCATTCCAAATTCCTAGGTTTCATTTTGTACATTCCATACTTGACGTAAATCCAGCAGAAGTTAGAGGTTTTGAATATAATAATTTGTTTGGGAATTTTCGTTAAAGGCCTGCCATAACTGGTTTGGCTATGTGCTGTAACGTAATGCTGTTGAAACGTACATGTCTTCGGCGCAGTTCTGACTAAAAAAAACTCCTTTAAGGTCTTTAAATAACGGTTCCATTGACAGTTGGTAGTAGGATGTGCCGTTCTGATACAAATTAAATGTTTAAATTGAACTGAATTGCCCGTCGAACAAAGTCCAGTTTAATGCATGACGTGTGAATAAATTGACTGAATTCATTAAACGACATTAAGATAAGAACATATGGGTAGTTGTCTGGGAGCTACCAGAAGGGGAATGGCTACTTGCACGATTTTTATATGTTTTACCAATCACCAGCCACTAAATTTTACTACAATTGACAAAAATTTAATTACTATTGCGAATTAAAATTTGCAGCGAACAAAATATATTTCGAAAAATCGGTCAATTTGCATGGAAGATGCCTTACTGGCATCTGTACAACTGAGTTCATCTAATACATGGTATGCAACAAATTTGGCTCAATCCAGTTCAACTGCTTCAAAGATAGGAAACAAAGAATAGAAGAAGTGTAATCACTTGATAAATGTTTGCCAAGAGTCTATGATGTTACATTAGGAATCATTATTACATACAAAATTAATATAATATTATTTTGATTACATATAAAATTACATATTTTACTGTAAAGGGATGAAAGTTATGAACCCAAGAATGTAAGTTAAAATTGACGTCCGCGCTTCCCTTCTAGAGCAAACATGCCTTAAGAAGAGGTTTTTCGAAATTCTAGCTTTAACGTGTAAAAAACGGGGTTAAAAGACACAAACCAGGTATCATTTTCCTTTTCAAACAGCTACAGCTATAATGAGGAAAAGTGGGTTCCAAAACCACTTTCAGAATACAAACGCAGTCAAAAGGAATATTTGGAAATTCGTGCTTTCAGAGGGGAAAAGGCAAAAAGACCCTAAAAATTGGTGTCCATGTTCCACTCCTGGATTTGATTCGGGGTAAAAACAGGATAAAAAAGGGCAGATCGCCCAGATCAAATGGCTTGAGCTAGAATCTTGGAAATTGGTGACCATGTTACCCTTCCAAAGTTGACACGCTGTAAAAATGGAGCTTTCAGAATGCTTACTTTTAGGAGCAAAACAGGGTGAAATGGAAAAAGCTAGTACCATTACCGAGTTAAAACGGCTAGACCGTGAAATTTGGTATTCAGTTTGCTCTCCTTACTAGACAGGCGAGTGGAATGTCTTTTTCGAAATTTTTGCTTTTAGGATGCAAAAACAAAAAACAAGGTAAAAAGTATCATGTCAGACTGCTAGAACTTGAATACGGAAATTGATGTCACTTTTCTTCTTACAGACTAAGCGTGTGATGAGGAGGGAGTAAAAATTGATTAAAATGGTGGCATTGGGCAGACTAAACGGATAAACTTAGAATAATGAAAATTGTGTTCCTTAAATATTAAACGCGGTGTAAAAATGTAACTCATCTGCATTTATAATAACAGAGGGTAAAATAGGACCTATACTACGAAAATGGTGCTATCATCCACCTCAAAAGACTAAAGCTATATCCCATAGTTGGGACTGTCCTTACTGCATAGGCGTGCGATATAAACCGAATTTTTAGGAATTTATGGGAACCGCAAGCAGCAACACAAGGAGCAGAAGCAAAGGACATCAACATAATGTTGTATATCCTTCTTGCAGGATAGATGAGCGACAAGAAAAGATGTGGTGCAACTACTAACTTTAGGTATTACTTCGTATTATTCCTTCCTTTAAAAACGGATTTTGTGACAATCACTGGGAAAACCCGCAGACGAGAAGGAATCAAAAACAAAGCCAACATCTGGACTAAAGAACTGCAATGTCAATAAAGTAAGCTTTATTTTTCAAAATTTGAATTATTAGGAGCTCAACTGGATGTGGGACAAAAGATAATACCTCCCTGATTAATCCGTTAAAGTCGAACCCATAGAAATTGGCAAAGAGACTCCCCTGGCAATACTAATAATTCGGGCAGAACTCATCTTCAAAATTATTTTTTACTTGAAATGTGGAATCATGCGCACGAAGTCGCGAGCACATTTTACCAGAATTAGCATTGGTATTCAGTCGACTTTTTCAAATTTTACGAAGCACTACAGAGTTCTGAAATTTAAGAAAACTTGTGTTGGTGCGGTATATGAATTAGGAGTTACAGGGAAAATTTTGATTTCGGAAAAACTGTCAATTTATGTGGGAGGTAGCAGAACTAATGTGGTTAGTCAGTCGATTTGTTCAAATCTTCTTAAACGTTATTAATTAATGCAATGTACATATATTGAGGCTACAAAGGGTTACGTGTAAAATGTAACAATGAGGAAAATGAATTTCAGAAAATCGGTTAATTCGTGTAGGAGATATTGGAAGGAATTACCGATATAGTCCATTTACAATTCCCAACTACAGTCTGGCGAAATATTAGGACATGATAGGTTTTGAGATGCTTTATATGGCCACCCAGCCTGACTATCAGGCAGACGGACATCGTTCATCGACCTAAAAAGTCATAAAACGTGTTTGATTAAAAGAAACTTAGCACTTTTAACGCTTACTTCCATACATTTATGGCCATGTCAAACGACATATATCTCCACTCCTCCGGGTAAAAGATTAACCATTTTTACTTATTTGGTTTAATCAATTTAATGTATTAAATCTATTTCCTTCATAACGTAAAAATACCGTAAACCTTCGAATATGTCTTATGCAAATTTGGAACATTTCCAATGTGCGCAATATGAAGAATTCGCTTCAATCTCTTAAATCTACAAACTTCGTCGCTAAAAACTTTAACTTGTACGACTCATTAAATTCTGAACAAATTGTATGGGTTTATAGCTTCGTTCTTTTAAACTTCCTAATTCAAGTATGAAATATTGGTCTAAATTTATAATTTTTGTTGCGTGATTTTTGACGTGGTTCATTATTATGCATTAATCCAATTTTTAATATTATATTTGGGTTTCATAACATATATACTCGTACCTATATATACATATATATATATATATTTTTTTCTCTCTTTTTAAAAAAGAAGCTAATTTCTAGTTAAAGCAACTAAAAATTGATTTCTTATTTATAGAGAATTTCTGAAATCCCGGGAAATTTGAAAGCCAGTGCCACTTTCCCGAGAAAAAGAATATTCTAGGGAGAATTCAAAAATGTATTTTCTGATGAACAAATTGAGCAAAGAGTAAATACTATTAATTCAATAACGCGAAATGCACCGCACAATAAAGGCAATTATTTCATCGTACTTAAGATAGTACATGAATTTTGTGTGTTATCATTATTCATTACGAGGTATTATTAGTATTATAAAGAAAGGAATTATAAAGAAGGTATTATAAGTAAAAACTTCCATGAATCAAAACCTATTAGGCATATGTATAACCGGCTTATAGGTAAAAATATATACAAGTGATGACATACCAATAGAATCGATTCAGTCAGAGACGGATCTGAAGATGGAGTTTTCACGGAGTCCAAAATGTGTCATCCTAGTGGATATTTACGGAACTGACATTTTGGCAATGTTAACTAAACTTAATACACCTATTTTGGTGTATATTCTTTTTTAGAAATAACGTAGAATGTTAATAGTAAGAGCGTCAGAGCAATTGAACGTTTCCTCAGCAATGCCTTCATAACTTTTGCTTACAATGCAAAAAAGCTGGCAATGCCGCTTAAGAAAATTTTTCACCTTAAACTCTACGACCATTTTCCTATAAAATATCAACATAGTAGTGGCCTTAGTGTAAAAAAAAAGAAAAATTGTGAACGCTGACCAGTAATTTTTGACCCCGCGACATCCGCATTTGGAATTCATATCAGTTGAATTTTGCAGTTGGAATAATACATTGCATTCTCAAATTACAATGTTTATTAATAATTTTATAATGTTGATAATATAATATTACTAATTATAATTGTGTCTTTGCCAACTGTAGCAACGTTTGTATTTGTCTTTAAAGCCATGGACAAAATTCCACAAAACGCTATTTTCTTTTCTTTCTGCTTTTTTCGCTTTTCAATACTGAAAATAGAACGGCTTATATTTTTGTATCATAATATGTTCCAAAACTGTAAAATTGTGTTTTTTTTATTGGATTTCGGTGTTGGAAGGCTACAAAAACAAGTTTTCGTTGCCACTTAAAACAAAAAAAAAAAAAATTAAAAAAAATAAAAGAAATGTAGCTCTATATCTTACGACAATTTCTATATCTATAACCGGGGGAATGAAGGTATATCTTATTTAGCACGGTGAAAATTTAGCATCCAGAAAAAAGCATTTAAATTGCCAAGCATCTTTCAGCGAAATACGTTCCATGACTTTTTAAGCTGATTGATGTCCGACTGTGCGGCTGGCTGGTGGGTACGGTAACCGTGATACTTCCCATACAAATCCGTAATATGCAGCAACTCAAATTTTTGTCCCTTGCACTGTATCACAATTCCACGTAAAACTAACAAAAAATCACTAGTTGCACCAAATTTAGTCAAATCTGGTACACGTTCAGCGTTGGCCACAGTAGGATCTTAAAATGAAAACAGAGCTGATGGATACAACCATTCCCGTATCTCACTGTCGGCTGTAGTAGTCTATATTTTTTATATCGAATAAAAATCGACCAAGAAATCACGTCCCTTCTGTTACCTCCCATAAAAGTGACCAATATAACACATGTAATCTTTGCCATACATCATATGCTTGGTGATCTAAGCTCTGAGAGCAAAATGGGGAATGTTGTCACGCCCACTCCATTACTGTCCAGGCATGCTGTCTGATTCATCCAAATTTGATTTTTCAACAAACCCTGAATATAATTACATTTCGATTAATTATGTGGAGTAATAATACTGTGCAAAAGTCAACGGAATGACCATGCGCTCTCTTATATTACTAAATTTGTATTTTTTCTACAAATGCACAATATTCATTATAATTGAGCTCGCATCAGGCATGCGAATCAAAATGGATTGCACTACGATGCCCGTTTGGGTACCACACATATAATAAAGCCACTTTAGCAATGATTGGCGCTTCTGCTACATTTCACAACGGAAAACCTTAGGGTATTGTTTGCGACACCACAAATTACTTTAGGTGAAAGTAAATGTCAGTCAGTTCCCCTGACTGAAGTCTTTCTACTCTTGTTGTGTATATTTTGATCAAATATCATAATTTTCTTTTCGAAAACTCTAAAACTACATTTATAATTGAAATTATCACAAAAAAAGTAACGTCGCGTTTTGAAAACTGAATCGACAAGATTCGTTTGTGAAAACAAACAATTGTTTAATCTTTGTAATTTGAATAGATTTTCCTTTTGAAAAGCTTTTATTTTTATTAAATAGAATACTCTCGAAAGCACGCATTTCCACTGAACTCAGTTTTTTAAACAACAAACTGACCAACCAAAAAAAAACCCGCGAATACATCACTCGAACCACTTTGGAGGGTTTTGAAATTTCAATGTGGATAAGCCCGCAATGGAACAGCCTTTCATTTTTGGCCTCTATGGCCTAATATTAAATGGCTCTTAATATAGTTGTGAATTACTTACGTGTATTACAAACAATTGTGCCACGTTTGTCACTGACGATTTCACGATCGTATGAATAAATTTTTCATCTCGATTTATTAACTTGAAAATATACACATACACGGAAAAAAGAACATCTGTTTATAAACAGATAAAATCTATTAATTGCGCTTAAAATCGTTTGTCTTAATTAGGCTTATTCTTCCATTAGTTGTTGGAAAATTAAAGTATAGTCGGAGTAATATATCTTAACTTATGACATAAATTGTAAACAAATAAGTAGGTGAGCAGTTTCCTGACCGCCATTCTTCGCTTATGGATAGTCAGCGTTCTATTATATTTCAATGATTTACCATAAATTAAGTTAGGTCAGTGTGGCAGTCTGAATAGACAGACTCAATTAGACTACATAGTCCACAGACCAAAAACTTCCCAGCCTCGTCCAGAAAACAGAATACTGTTCAGAGCCAGATTCCATAGTAGGGGAATAGAACACCACCTTGGGGTATTCCCCTACCGACAAATCTGAGTAGGTCCGCTAATTTAGCCCCGATACGTCACTTCGTAAGAAGATCGTAAAGTAGGCTCCTAATACTGACGTCTACTCCCAGATTTAATAGTACTGCGACTATCGTATCGGGAGAAACGGTATTAAACGTCCCTTCTATATCTAGAAAGGCTACCAAAGTATACTTTTTGACGGCGAGTGAGCCTTTGATAAATCCGACCAAGTCGCACAGGGCAGTCTCAGTAGACTTACCCTTGCAATAAGAATGTTGTCTATCCTACAGCAGTTTCCGGTGTATGCTCGTTCTAAGGTACCTGTCAATGAGTGTCTCCAGTATTTTGAATAGAAACGGTGACAGGTTGATAGATCTAAAATCTTTTGGTCTCACATGGGAGGTTTTCCCAGCTTTGGGAATAAAGACCACCTTGGTCTCCCAATACAGCCGATATAGAGCTCCTCAAACCATAGGATCGGCGTCTCAGCCACCGCTTGTAGTTCACCCGGCGAAATCATGTCCGGTCCGGGTGACTTGACGGATTCAAATCTTGAAATTGCCCACGCTATTCTGGGTTTGGTTACAATTTCCCTGGCAACAGCCGACGGTTAAATTGACACAGTGTTGTCCGCGACAAATCTGTTCCGGGAATTAACAGGGAAATGAGTATTCAAGAGCAACTCCAGTGATTCTTCATTGGATGTTGTCTAATCACCCAGAGGTTTCGTAAAATAACCTACCGTGCACGGTGTGGTATTTTTCTTAGCCTTACAGCTTCGTAAGTGCCTTCAACTTTGTTGCAGAATTTACCCCAGGACTTCCTCTTAGTCTTCCTCAGAGCACTCTTATATTCCTGTGAAGCCCTTGTGGACTTAGCCCTGTTGAAAAACTTCCTGCAGCACTTCCTGAGATCTACAAGTTCCAACCCTGGACCTACCCCTAGGGCATGGGGACCGCGGCGAATCATTCAGAGCCCTTATGACCTCTCTCACAGACTGCTCGATTCTCTCGATTTTCCGGGCATTAATGTCAGTTATCCTTGAAAAGTTCCTGTTAAATGCCTCCCTATACTTCTTCATGTCTGCTTTCCTGACATTCAGTGGAAAAAGAGTTCTTTGAACCCTTTCCAGTCCATTCCAACAGAAGCTGATAAACTACTGAAAAGCTTTGATTATCCAAACTTTCCAGTCTCCAATCTTATCAGCTAGCTCGTCAGAAACAATGGTAACATCGAGCACCTCTATTCCTGCTAATGAATGTGGATTCATCGCCCCTATTACGAATTATTAAGTCAGTACTCACAATATACTCATATTTGACTCAGCCCTGTCGTTGATATCGGTACTACCCCGGACTTGATGGTGCGCATTGACATACTGACCACAATCAGATTCTTTCCAGCGGTTTTGGCCGCTACCACTAGCGTTTACAGAGCACATGAAGGGATCCCCGTGTCATGTACCATGTATGCCGAAATCAGCCAAATTTGGTAATCGTCCTGTTCCAAGCTAGCCACTGTCATATCTTCGCTACTCAAAGAAGGGAGAAGGAAAATACATATTAAGATCACTAACCACAAGTAGACAGGATTTGTGTACACCTTTACCTGTATTTAAGATTAACTTAAAATCAGCAGTCCATAATCCGCAGATATTGCCGCCGTTCATCCAAGGTTCCTTCAGTTGGATATGGCTGAATTCATAAGACAGAAGATCCTTGAATTCGACGAAACACGGGAGGGACTCGGCATATAAAATAAATACCGCATGACTGCGAGCCCCATCGGTCTCATCCAATCGACCAATCTTCCACTTGAGATTAAACTCCCTGAGCCTACGAATAATAGATTCCACATCCGTAGGAATCATCGGGATCTATGCATGTGGCCTGGGTCGGGTCGGGATGTCCACACCTCACTCACTTTCTTCAGAGCTGCACGACAGCACTCAACAGAGCGCTTGTCTCCAAAAGCGATGTGCTTACCTTAACTGGTCTACCATAAATTACCGACTTTAGAGTAACCTGAATCGGACGGACGGAGTAACAAAATTTTCCAGATCATGACACTACATATCTGTATAACACTCAACGAAATGAGTATTATATATTATTTTTACGTGACATTGAATGTTTTATTCAGCACAGTTAGAATGACCCGATCTAGATCAAATATGGAGCGATTTCTTCGATAACCTGTTGGCATTTTGAAAATAATTTCATTAAGCCTCGCTCATAGAAACCATTGTCGATTTGCAAAAGCTTCTTCTCAAATTCTTTGCTATTGGTCAAAGCTGACCATTTCTTGTCTACTGCTTCCTTCCAACGGTCCAATTGTTGACAGGTCCGAATTAAGAGTATGACCATTGGGGCAGCTCATAGTTGATAACCCCTGCTTGACTTGACACTAAATTTACCAGAAAGGAATCAACATCGTACTCCGTATTAAGGTCTATAACTTAATAGCTGCTGCAAATTAGCGATCTTAGAGCGAATTCAATTATTAATAGAACTGTTGTAATTTTATTAAAGGACAGACGAGCAACATTTTTTGATGACACTACGTATCTGACCAACATTTCTCCATTCGAATTTTAGATATACATAAGTTAAATGTTTACAGTTGTACAAATATATATTTATTTGTTATTGCATCTTTTGTTAATTTTCCTCTTTTATTTGGCAGACAATAAAGGCACACCTCCAATTAAAGTTACAGCGTCGAGCACCCTGTGCAAATGCTAAATCTTTATTTTCGAAATGGATTTCTCCTGTGACAAAGAGGGTCAATGAAATCATCCTCAGTAACGAGGCCCATTTTTGGATAAATGCGAGTACGTCAACAACCATGCAGGCAATATTTGGTGCGGATTATACTTTTTAAGACCGAAGATGTTAATACTATCAACGTCAACATGAATGCAGAAATTTTTGTACCCGTTAGACTTTTCTTTGCTGGGTTTCCTTAAGCCGCAGAGCTTTGTCAATAATTCATAATCGTCGCTAAAATTCAACCTTATGTGCTTGGCGTTTGTCAAACAAATTGCTATCGAAGTTTTCGGTTTTTACAGTACGCAACTGTTCACAAAAATTGCGTTGGAGAAAGTGAGCACATAATTCTTTCATATTCCTGACGGAAATTAACATATCAATCGGTACACAAATTTCAGATAACTGAGCCTACTTCAATATGTTTTCAACCGACGTCGTTTTGGCCATTCAATTCAATGGCAACAAACAATCATATCCAGAAGAAGAATACAAGACAAATTCTTTAAAGTCGCCAAATTTGCCAGATCTGACAACACTATGCTGGGTTCTTGTTGAAAATTTTCTAAATTGGATCTACTATTTAGTGATCAGAGAAAAGAAATAAATGTTGTTACAATGGGGAATACCAGAAGGAGTGTGGCAGTGTCCTTCACTTTCATTCTCAGAAGAATTTGATTCTGTGTAACTTTTTGGAAGATATGCATATAAGAATATATGAGTCAAACTAGCCATTTAAATGGAAGGTACCAGGAGAGGCTTAGTGGATTTCTCAAAATTTTATATTAAGTTAATATAATGAAAAAAAATGTAGTGTATTGCAACCTACTATTTAGAAAGAGGAAAGATTGTATTTTCATAATTTTCGTAAATTTCGTAGTTGTAATTTCGGAAAATCTCTCAATTTGTATGGGAGGTATCATGGGAGTGTACGAATTTAATTTTAAAATATGGGTCAATTTATTAGCGATGTAGCTAATACGAAGGTCGGTATTATTTAGAAAGGAGCGTTTAAAGTATCATGTATCCTCTGACCAAATATGCTTCTCGAAATTTTATATTCGATCGAACGATATTCGTCTGTCTCTCTTGGCACAGCTTAATATTTTACCAGATTTTAGACGGGGATTAAAGGTTAGCCTCTTCTGTTGTATTCCACACAGTATGACCGATTTCCTGGAATTCAAACTTTTCCCTGTAATTTCTAATTCACAGAAAATAATAAGCTAAAATGTCGTTCATCGCATTTAAATATAATGTTTGGCTGAATTGGAAAAAATTAACCGATTGATAAAATTAATCCATTTGGCCCACTTTAAGTGTTTGTTAAAGTAGAGCCTCAGAATGAAATCGGAGCGCTTTGCCCTTCTAGTATATCCTGTGCAAATTTCCGAAATTCAAACTTTCTTCCGTAATTTCTCATTAGCGGATGTAGCAGGAAAGATTTTTTCTATTGTATGTATATTTCTATAAAGTTGATTAATTAAGGGACGCCTCTACCGGAATCTTTCATACCGCTTCTGGTACATCCTGTGTAAATTTCCGAAATTCTATATTTCCTCTGTAGTTTTTCATTAACGGGCTATAGTAGCCCAGAAGTTTACCAGCTGATTAAGTATGTACGCCTCTTCTGGAATCTCCTATACAAATGACAGATTTCAACCGTATGTTCTTAGCTTCATAACTTTCAAACGAAAAATTAGCGGTTAATCGAAGTTTACAATTGTCGTTATAATCCCTAATTTGTAGACTGCAGTTAGTTAATTTCTTGCCAACTTATCCATTTGCCCGTGCTCTCTCCGATAACTCCCATGCAGAATGCCTAATTCAACCCATATATTCCTAAACTCACATTTTTCATTCAATTGCACTGAATTCAGCACAACTCTGCAGTCATCTCTCTATTTTTTTCTAAATTAAGTCATCGAAAGGATCGCAATTGAAAGAAAGGTAGCTGGATGTATCAGGACTATGTTCACCATCGCACGATGATTATTGTTTCTTAAAAGGAATTCCGTTTTATGATATCTTAACCCATACACGTCTTAATCTATTTGTTGTACTTTTTCACTTATAAAATGGTATACGAGTTATGGAAGGTCTTTTTCTCAAAAAATATTGCAACGAAATATAGTAGAAATCGCTTATGGCGCTCACACCGTTATATTTATTTTGATACATTTGATTGATTTTACATGCACAATCCGCTCCACACATAGTCGGATATTAAATATACGATACCTATTTGTCGTTTTAAAAATTAAAAATTTGAAGATCACTGAAATGTACAAAATTCTATAAAACTTGTTTATAAATATAAAATTACGGAAATGTTGTGGGGGAAAAAACAATACAAAGTATTTTTTGAAAATTTACCTTAAATACTTGAAGCCTTAACTAAATCACATGTCTTATGCTGCCTAATGTCTTATGCTATTAAACAAAGCAAAATAATTTGAAATTCGGCTGGACTTGTGCTGCGTCCAAGCACAAGTTAGTTTTTTAACGGAAAATTGGAAATAAAATAAATTATGAAAAATACGTGGACGACATACACGGATGACGAAACTTTTAATTCAAAGCACTACCAAGGTTTACATCCTATTCCTTAATTCGTAAAGAATATGATGCCCACATCGATTCGACGAGGGATTACCTTTCAGAATTAAATAGCCATACTCAGGGTTGCATCCTTAATGCTAATGAATGCGGGTTACCACTACTTACGTATTTTAACAAAAGCAATGCACCAAAGGAGTGGAAAATTCAGAAATCTATATTGACATTCGTTAACAATTTATTTATTTTTTAATCGGGAGACCGAAACAGTCTTGTTTTAGATACAAATTTGCATGTTAAACATAGTCGTAGAAAGGAGAGGGCTGGAGGGCTTAGCTTCCACGAACTCTTTTAACATCCTCCAGGAATTTAAGATTAGCCGCATTAAATGAATTTAATACGTCCGGGAGCCTATAGCCACATCGTACAGAATTTATTGCTACGGCAATGATGTTAGATGGCCTAGTTAGTTAACAATAATAATATGAAATGGAATACTTTTACTGGTAGGTAGCAAAAAAACTGCTAGATTAAAATCGAGAAAAAAATTATTTAATCTGGCATAATATTCTGGCATATATATAAAATCAATTTAAATTTAGGATGCTTTGCATTTTATAAAGCGGTCGCGGGGGTTGATACAGCCACACACATTTGAAATATATTTTGAAAAGTTGATAAATATTCAAAAATTAAACGAAAATTGTTTTTTTCTATACAAGTTGTTTTTAATAGCATCTTCGAAAAATCGGTTTAATCGGTGTGTTAAGAGTGACAAGTTGGGTGAACGAAAACTAAATTTATATTTCTTAAAAATAATCAGAGATACTCGATATTGTCGATAGTTGAGTGAAAGCTTCACACACATAGCTCCTAAATTTAACGAACGTGTTTTCCTAACTCTTTTCTGAAAATGGTAAATCGTACAACGATTATTCAATTCATTTCTATTTTTATGGTACTTACGTGAAGAAGAATTGATGTGCAAGTATTCTGAAATTCTGCATGTATGTTTTCTCTCTCATAAATTTCATATTACAGTATCTCGCAAACAAGAACTCACCGTCTTTACACTTATAAGAACCTCCTTTATAGTAGAAATAAATTCGGAACATTTATTATTACATGTCATTTTCACTCTTTCGCGGCATCAGTTTTGTATTTGGAAAATTTACCATTCTAAAAGACAATTTTTTTTACCGGTACAAGGTACAATTTTGTTGTTCATAAAAACAGAACGCATTTTCTATATAAAAACGTATATATTCCGTTTAAGCTTAATTCGTAAAAAAAACTAAATAAAACCGAATTTTCTGTTAGTCAAGTAACCGGAAATATGATTTTTTTGAAAAAGTGACTTAGGGAATGACTCGAAAATCAGTTTCGTGAAAAAGAAAGACTCTAATACTAAATAAATATTTTTATACCTCCATCTTAATGAACTAAGGTACACATCATGATTTAATTTACAGTCCTTGGCAAAACTTGAAAATCCATCGAATGGTACAAAGACTGATTTTTAGCTTCACATATTTTATTTAACTACACACAATTTAGACAAATTTCCAACATGTTCAATTTTTGGCCTCAAAATGATAAAGGAGCGCATCGCATACAAAGTACTGATTTAACCCACATATTCTTAGCTTTACATTTTTCAATCAGCTTTATTGGTTTCAGGCAAATTTGGCATACAAAATGTGTTTTCTGACTTAAGCTCCGAGAACGAAAACAGATGTTATTGCTACACCTCTTCTAGTATCTGATATATGTCATAATCGATTTATGAAAATTTAATTTTCATCCGCGATCTCTAATACATAAACTAGATTTTTGCCTCTGTATTGCGTTAAAATACTTGAAAATTGTAAGTTGAAAAAAATTATAGTAAATATTTAATCTTTATATAAAAATATATGTGTTATATATTTATACCATTCCCTCAATTCTCATAACTCAAATTAAACATAATTTACCAAGCATGTGCCATTTAGTAAACATTGCCACGTCAACTTGAATACCACAAATATAAATTTTCAGATTTAGCAAAAATCAATGGTCCCTCCAGTCCCTTTTGAAGCGCAGCACTTCTTTATTGTACCTTAATTCAAAGTGAACCGATCGTGGCGCGGTGGTTAGTACACCGGACTATCGTTACCATGATCGCGGTTTCAATCCCCGATACAGCCACCCATCATTATTTGGCCGGCCTTCATTTCGATGTGTGTGGTGAACAATCTGAGTAGTCGACAAGTGTAGTAAATACTACATAAACTGTGAATTTCGGAACCGCCGTTAAATTATTTCTTAATGTTTTGTTAATTCAAAACATTTTTTTAGGAATATAGTGGTTTACAGAGAGCACCCCCCACACCTTTGCATCAACGGAAAAGGATTAAGAGCGATGTTATATATAAGTCAGTTAGTTCATCGGACTTTAATTTCTGTACTGGTTGTTATTTCTATTATGGTTATTATTTCGAAACTTAATTTAATTTAGTTTAACGTATGGTTTTGGTGTTAATTCCGATATTCGTGAATGGAGAAGACAAATATCGTATTGCTAAAGTTTTGCCTTACTCGATGATGATCTTACTTGTTTTGCAGTTCTAATGAGAAAGCACACTCTGTATCCTACAGAACCGAACAATTCTGCATTTGAAAACGATCGGAATTTTGCAAAATCATACCTTCGATTGAAAAAATAAAAGGCGGCGATTTGCAAAAATGCTTAAAGGATAGCTTTTTTTTTAGCAAAAAGTTTAGTTTACAAACGAAGATGGTCGCAAATCTAGCCGACCTAACAAAGAAAACTAAAAAATGCCGGGAACAATTTTCTTTGCAGCATGACCTCCTTTTAGCTCGATCCACGTTTTCTAGCGATATTCAATCGCTTTTATACCCTGTTTATAGTAAGAACTGTCAAACTGCAACAAATAGCTTCATTGTTGGCTAATATTTTTCCACCCAGCCATGGAAATAGAAAACAATCCGAGGGAACTAGGTGTGGCGAATGAGGTGCGTGATGAAGAAATTCGAATTTTAATTCATTAATTTCGGCCATAGCAATAGTGGATGTGTGAACTGACAACACAAAAATAATCCCATGAGCATCTCAAAAAACGGACACCATGACTTTGTCTGCAGATGGAACTCTCTTCGCCTTCTTTGGACATGTTTCTCCCATTCGAGTCTATTGTTTTGACTGTTCCTTTGCCTCAGGTGTGAAGTGGTGAACCAATGTCTCATTCATGGTTATAAATCGACTCGAAAATCCGGCTTTTTTGCAGTGAAATATTTTCACGCGCTCGTTTTGATATATTGAAAACAAGCGCGGCAACCAGCTTTCGCATCTTAAAATCTTCGGTCAATCTACGATGTATAACACTTTTTGAAATGCCTATAATTTTAGATAGCTCACGCACCTTCAGATCATCTGGACGATCATCCAATACTACGCTATTCATCTTAGTAGTTCGTACGGCCTCGTTTCAACTCTGCTATAAAATAGCTTACGAACGTAAACGAAGGAGCAACTCCCCCAGAGTAGAATCTAGCTCGGCAGTAATATTGGTTAGACTGAAACCTTGCAAATGGAAATATTCAATTACATAACGGTGACCAATATTTTGCATGTTTAAAAATTCGCTGAGGTCGTTTAATTTTGATGGCTCAAATAAAAATACTAAACAACGTGGCGCCTTGAAATTTAAAGCATACGTTTTATAAGGTTGTCACTTTTCACCAAAATATTTGTTTTTTTTTGTTTTTCGAACTACCAACACCATTTAGTTTTGGGACCGCGATCGTATGTCATTAGCCAAAGGTTATTGTTTCTAAATCAAAATACTGAATTGGAAGTAAAAAAAAGCACATAATTTAAATTATCAGTTCAGATTTCTTTTTTCTATTTAGATTCGCATTTAGTCATTTAGCCTTATAGTCCGAAAATACTTTGCAGTCATATTTGTGGTCTACAAGTGAAAAGTATTGTAGTGAAATTTCAACAAACAAAAAAGTGAAGGTATCGAAAATAATGTTGCTATAAATAAAAATTACAATGTTGTCCATGATAATGGTTACTGTGATTATCAATATGCGGTACTATTTGCAACTGTTTTTTTTTTTTTTTTTTTTTTGGAAAACGAGATCATTTTCCTAGATATTGTGGTATTATTTTCTATCCAACAAAATTTCCAGCATTTCATTTTATTTGCTTGTTTAGTTTAGTTTAGTTTATTGCGAGAAAAACTTGAGAGATGTGCAGAAACTGAAGAAAAAAGATTCTTGTCTTCAAACTCCTCAGCTGAAATTCATAGCCTCTCAAATTTGCAAGACATCTCCAGCCATTGGCTATACATTTTAATATACTTTTAGTATAATTCTCAACACAAACATGATACGAACCATTTAAAAAAGAGCTGCTGTACGGAAATAACATTCGTTAAATTTAAGCAAAAACAAAAAACTTTATTGCGTCACAAAACTTTACCGAACCACAGAATACTGTTGTTATACATCGATCTGCATTTTGAGGTTTTGCCAAGCAAGAACCTCAAATTATTGACTTCAAGTAAATTTGTATTAATTAAACGTAAACCTCAAGTACGAAAAAAAATTTGGGGGCTTCTCTCAATGTATTGAGTTCTTCAAAGATTGAGTAACTTTTTTCTGAAATACCGATTACTTATCAAGTGATACGTATTTCAACAAGAAGACGAATTTTCCACTTATTTTATACTCGTAGAATTTTTATTTGTAGTAAAATCGTTTTGAATGTACGGGTATGAAACCACTTTGCGACGTCTTTTTGAAACTTTTTTACGGACAAACAGAAGAAAACTATAAACAAAATTTTCTCGGGTTTATTTTACACAATAACAACAACTACAGTATGAACGATAACAACCTTTCGATAGAGGGGAAAAAGTTCAAACATTAAACTTTTCTTGTTATCCACAATGAGGCATTACAAGAAATTTAAGTTGGACGATGGCTCCGCAACTTTCTTCACCTTGCAACCTTGTCCCACCCACCTTAGATGCACATCCTCTTTATTATTTTTGTTAAATTGCCTGTTGCCTTGGATTTCTCAAAAGTGTAAAGAAACATTAGCTTTTTTTTGCTGGAGTCGGTTGGGAGGCAAAGGGTGAAAAATTATATAAATTTGAGTGGTTCA
The DNA here is from genome assembly GCA_019455685.1 of Philornis downsi. NCBI lineage: Eukaryota > Metazoa > Arthropoda > Insecta > Diptera > Muscidae > Philornis > Philornis downsi. The sequence goes on from JAHXMU010000395.1 coordinate 2,459,479, forward strand.
AATGTATTGCCGCTTTGGGCATACTTTGGCATATTTATAACTTTACATTTATATTTTCTTGCGTTTTTGTGTGTGGTTAAGTGCGCATAATGGGCCATATTTTTACAACCTTGGGGTATTCGATAATTTTTATCTAATTGAAAGTTTTCCGGCTTATTGCGAAAGTAATAATTTGTAGAATGTTGTGCATGTATGTATATAGTTGCGTTTGTTTGAAATATCCTTTAAATCGGTGAAAACCTCTGTACGGACAAAGTACGGCGTATATTTCTTAATTGGTTTTTATAATTGTTTTGTTTACTATTTCTCTACATAACGAATGCTTTCACAAAGTTTTTACACAGTAACAAAAATTTTTTATGACTCTGAGATTTGTATGTTCCGGAAACGTAGCAATGTGTGTTAGTTATTGTTTGCTTTAACAACCCCCAAGGTTTGTACACAAAACAACAGCACCGATCCTAATAATGGGAACCGCAATAATATCAACGGCAATGTATAAACATAATTTTATTTTGCATATGTTAGGAATTCTCTCGTTATTTTAACCGGAAATAAATTATTGGAACCGCAGAATTGAAATCTCCCACAAACTAATGGAAATCATCTTGATTAGTTATGAATTAGGAGCTTTATAAATAGTGCTACATGACAGGACCCTCATAAAAGCTAATTTTCCTTTGAATTAGAATTGAAGGAAGCAAAAAGTTTAGAATATGCAGAGTAGATAGAATACTCGCTAATAATGCCGACAAATATCAGAAAAGGATAATAATCACGCAAACATATGACAAACTCGGCCGCCTAAAAGAGTTCCAAGCCAAGCGATGAAAAACCAGCGGCTCGCCGCCGACGGCCTATTTTGCGACTATATCAACACTGACAATGTTATCGGTTGAATTGGCCATGTCAAATGATTCCTCCGTGTTTTTGAAGCACTACATTTAATTCTATTATTTTAAAGCCGCTGAAAGAACATCGCAATGCAATTAAAATGTTTTGAGATGTGTGAGAAATATTAGCAGGATACAAAATATTAACAAAAATTGTATTCACATTCTTCTAAAAATAGGTACGTACCGAATAAATAAAAATAACGTTGAGTTCAAACTAAGTAGTTTAAGTTGTTAGAAGAAGTCGAACGCCGAACATTAAAATATCAGACGTTTTAAATCGTATACGCGATTTTATGAATTTACACTGTTTTACCATTCCTATATCGCCTAAAGTTCCAATACATTGAATTTACTTAAGATTTAGGTAAGGGCTGGGTTTTAATTTATTTATTTAGCGGTAATGTCAAAACTATTTAAATCTGAGTTGGTGGCGTCCGACGAGATAAAATTGGCATGCCGTGTAACCGATAATTTTCGATCCGCTCTGCCAAATACTCGCTAAAATTTCCGATCGGTGATAGTTTCTCAAACAGTTTACCATCATGGTTTCTCTTGTCGATATACGATATTTACTCATATTTACTTTGCGTGGAAGGTTATTTAATTTATGTTCATGAAGTTGATCACGTTGTTTTAATATACATTTTATAAAAATAGTACTACAACAGTATGCATTGCAACACGCTTACAACACGATGACAACAAATTGTTTACTTTAACGTATGTCAGTATTTCATAGAAATTGCTACGTTTACGCTTAAAACTAACTATTTTTATATTACACACTTTTTGCATTTCCGTTACAATATGAAACTTTGGAGCTTTAAATACCACCTCAATTGGTCGACCACTAAAGTGTTCGTACGGCCTCGATTAAACTCTGCAACCCGATATTTTGCTATCGTAAACGGAGGAGGAGATTTCCCCAGAGTAGATTTTAGCTTGGCTTTCATATTGGTTGGGCTGAGACCTTTCGAATGGAAATATTGAATTATATAACCATGATAAATTTTTTCCATGCGTACAAATTTATTGAGATTGCTTAATGTTGACGGCTCGAATAAAAATACTAATCAACGTGGCGCCTTGAAACTTAAAACATATGTTTTATAAGGTTGCCACTTTTCGCCAAAGTAATTGTTTTCAAACTATTGCCACCACGTATTATATGCATCATGTCGGCTAGTTCAAGTTAATCAAAAAACATAAAATGTTCATATTTAAAAATAATATTAGTTCATATGAATTAGTTTAAAATATAATAGTTTTCTGCCGGTACCACATAGTTGCTTCGGACATGAGACAACGATTAAGACAAATCATTTACGAAAATTGAAAAAGATGTGTCTTCATCCTTCAATTTCTGTATCCAAAATCCAATTTTAACTACCTCTTCGCAGATGACAGTTTTGACTTTTAGTATTGTCTATTTATTTCATTTTAATGCGGTTCAATGCGCTGACTTGAAAATTTTGCTCTTTCGGTATGCGTTATGATTTACCATTTATTTATTTTTTTATTTATTTTTTCTTTCAAGGCTATCCGCGCGATTTCAATAAATCATTTAAATGATAAAATGACGTATTAAGCTGGTTTCACACCAACTCAATTACGATGAGTCAAAGAATTATATCCACAAAAGTACTTATGCAATGTTTGCCCGAAACCTTACCGTACAGGTGTGGGAACATGTTGCATACCACTGCATGGCAATGGCTGTCGCAATTTAGGAACCTAAAAGCTTTCGTGTTCATTGCCTCCGGCCTTATTACTTGACAATACAATACATATAAATGTTTGCGTACTGGTCTATGTATTGGTGCGCAACTAAGTTACCGGTGTTTGCCAATAGATGGCAACTAGCTGTAAGTGCTAATTGATTCCGCCATAACCTAAACGTCATGAAGCAAGCTTAGGCATATGGTAAACATACCGTCTGATATAAACATACCGTGATTTTCTTTTGACGTCATATTATTTTGGTTGTGTGAATATATATGACTTTGTGCCAAATAATCGTCATATGTGGGAAGTATTGATTTTCTTCTCTCAATCGAAAAAACGTCGGCTGAAGCTAATCGAGATGCTGCTTTAAGTGAAACAACGTGTCGAGATTGGTTCCGTCGCTTTAAAGGCGGTGATTTTGATGTTGACGACCGCTTGCGTGAAGGAAGACGAAAATCTCCGAAGACACTAAATTGACGGCTTTACTTGATGGAGATCAGTGTCAAATGCAGGTAGAGCTTGCTGCAGTATTACGAGTTACCCGCTAAGCCATTTCCTAGGGACTGCATGCGTTGGGAATGCCAGGTTGGGGAGCCAAGGGACATTGAGCGTTGTTTTCGCCTGTGAAAAACTGCTTCAGCGACAAAACAGAAAGGGGTTTCTATATCGTATTGTAACGGGTGATGAAAAATGGATTCATTACAGCAATCCAAAGAAAAGATAGTCATGAGGACTGCCCGGTCATGCTTCTACATCGTCGACTCGGCCGAATATTCACGCTGCGAAGGTTATGCTCTGAATTTGGTGGGACTATGTCGGCGTTGTTTATTACGAGCTATTGAAAGTGAAACCATCGCTGGGGGTCGGTATCGATCCTCACGTGGTGAAGACAGCTAAAACCTATCTGGAAACGCTGAAATGAGAAGTCTTACCCCATCCGCTATGTTCTTCAGATATTGCGTCGTTCGAATATCACTTGTTCTGTTTGATGACATTCGGTCTGGCTGACCAGCAGTTTCACTCATATGACGACATCAAAGAATGGCTAAATTCGAGGATAGCCTCAAAAGATGAAAAGTTTTACCGTAATGGAATTCGAACTTTGCCAGAAAAATGGGAAAAGCAGTATCTAGCGTTGGGCAATGCTATCAGTGAATCATTCGTAAACATGTTTTTATAATAAAGTTACGTTTTTATAAAAAAAAAAACAGCGAGAACTTAGTTGCGCTCCTAACAGTCTAACCTATTGATGCTAACTAACAGAAAGCGGAATAAGGAAGATAGCTGAAGTATAATAGATACGAGAGCCCTCTAAAAAAAAAATAATAAAATAAAAATGTAGAAAGACTAAATAGATTCTCTAAGACGAGAGATTGTGGTGAGGGAAAGAAAATTGAGACCGCTAAATTCTTAATTTTCAAAGTACTGTTTGATTTCGTGAGCGAAGTATCATATCTGAAAACGCCAAATTGCTATTTTTGAGGTTTCCTGAGAATGAACGAAAGTGTTACAAAGCTAAGCCAGAAATATTGACTTAGAAAACGTAATATTTCTCCCAGAAATTGTTCAACAATTAGGAAAAAGAAAGAAAAAGACGCCAGAATTAGAATTTTGAATAGAATACTTTTTTCCTTCTATTCTCTGAAATTGAATAATCTGAAATCTGTTGCAACAACCTCTTAGTTTGATAATGCTTAGATCAAGAGTGGTAAAAAGAACAGTGTAGGTAGAAAATATCCCAGAGAAAGCACAGGTGACATCAGGAAGACATCTTTCGAACAAGCAAACAGCACCAGCACAACGATGCATTTTTACATCGTTATGTAAACAAGTAGTAGGGTTGCCATATGAATGAAAACGGTAACAATAACAAAATTTTTATTAAATCATATTAGTTTTATTGGGGTATATATGGTTCAGTAATTTTAATACACAAAAAATAAATCTAACTTAAGATTGTGGAGTTTCATTTAGGGTTTTGTCATAAGACTTAAATGTTACTTCAATATGGATCAATAAACAAGAAGGAAGTGAGACGAAATTAAAATACGAGAAATCTAATGGTACGTACGTACAATTTTCTGTGCACACAAATAAATTTGTTAATAACTATTCGTTGCCAACATACTTGATTTAGAGTTTGTATATAAAGTTACGTACGTTTTTAATATTCAAATTAAGTTAGAGTCCATGCACATATAAGCTATTCAATAATGAATGAAAATTATCACGTTTAGATTGCAAATGTCAGGAATCGCAAATTTAAAGAAGACTCTGTATGTACTCAAATAGAACATATGATCACTGCAATACCGCTGGAGAGTGATGAGAGATGTACTGATGTTTGATATTGAAGATTCATAGAAAAAGTTCATCATCATCATCATCATTATTTGATATGGGCAAAAACGCAACATCTAGAAATAAGTGTCTAAACTACCAAGTGTTTAATGACAAATGTGTTTTAAGTCGATTACGCGAAACATGCCACAGCCACACCGACCCACTCATATTCGTACCTCCCATACAAATTGCCGAATTTCTAAAATTTATTCCTTCTCCTCTGACTTCGTAGACAGCAATGTTTGTCTATTGCGTTGGTTTCTAACGCTTGTCAGAATTAAAGAAATCAAATGATTAACTACCCTTTCTGGTACCTCTAATACAAACGACCCATTTTCCCAAAACATTCTTAGATTCACATCTCTTATCTTCTTAGATGGAGAATAGAATAGACGTCCTTATCCATCATATTATGCACGTAGAAAATTATTTCAAACACTTCGGTCTGCTGCCTTTCTTCTTCGATTAGTTACACCTAATTTCAACAGTAAAAGCCTGGTCTTTCCAAAGAGTTTTGGTCACCCTCTTCTGCGCTGTCCATCGAGTTTCTTGTTCAAAACTTTTCGTACTGGAGCATTTCCATCCGCATAACATTACCCAACCAACGCAATCGCTGTATATTGAAGCGCTGGACCACATAGTGGGTTCCTATATTATCGGAAGTATTTTTCTCTCGAACACTCCCAGCACTGATTCATCCGCTTGTGTCATACCCAGGATTCTGCGCCATACAACAAGAAAGGTAAAACCAAAGTCTGGTTCAATTGGATTTTTGTTTGTCGTGGGAGGGCTTCATCATTAAATCACTAGCTTAACCTAGCAACACTGTTAGCAAGAATACTCTCCTCCTAATCCGAACGAACTCTTTGTTCGTTGGCATATAATTGTATTACATTTAGTCATTCTTTGTACACGATGGGCTTTTAACAAATAATGTCTCACAACGACAAGCTGCAGCATAGTGATTTTCCGAGATGCAATCTTTCCTCTGTTATTTCTAATCATCAGGCTGCAGTAGCCTGGAGTTTTGTTCAAAATATTGATATATGATATTCTGTAAGTCTTGAGAAAATATGTCTAAGTAATCACGTCCATTATGGTACTTCTCATACAAATTACCGATTTAATCCATATATTCTTAGCTTCATATATTTCTGGCAGTTGTACTGAATTCAATACCTCCCAAAAAAATTGATCAGGGACTGCAATTGTATCACATTATAGTGATGCATAAAATATGGTTACTCTAATATAGATTAAATGATCTGAAACACGTATTTTTAAATTTATATCTTTCATTCAGTTGCACGAATTGCAGTTTAAAATTATTTTTACAGTAACGTCCCATTTTCTGTGACCACGATGTTCACATTGACCAAACAAATACCATGAACCTCAGGTGGTATGTGAGAAAGCGCGATACAATTTATAATAGTAACATTATTATCAACGTCTGAGGCATGTTTCAACGAATAAGTTGTTGGTTCATCGCCTCTAAAATGGTTGACGTCTCTTTGAAATTACTGAAGCGATAATTATACAGAGCATTTTAAAGTAAAGTTCATACTTGTTTTGTTTATCACGTGGGGGTTATAGGCATAGCGTGTATAATATTCTGCAATATTCGTGATTTTCACCATTTAAATGATGCACTTAGCATTCCAAGGAAAGATCTAAAGTCCCGCTACTACAAAATTCAATTAAAGAAGGGTGCAAGTCAGGTACTTCATTCCGCAAGCCAGGCAATGTTTATTAATATCTTATGAGCTTCATGCGAAAGCTCATTTTAATAGGCACGTAAATCAGACTTGCCGCTACTGAAGAGAATCGAATGCGAAAATCATGCATCCGAAAACCACTTCATTTGCCTAAAGCAAATGAAAAATATTTTTTTTTCTATGAAAGGCTTGCTTTTTATTTCATCCTTTGAGCTTTTTTGGGACAACTTGTAGTTTCTTTGAGTATTTTTCTACGACAAAGGCAATTTTGATATACGGTGTCTTCATTAAACAGGCATAGATGGTTTATCCATTTAGTGGTTTCGAAACCGCCGGTCAGGCAAAGCTGTTAGCTGTTAAACACCTGTCATCTGAAGTGTTGTTTATTTAGTAAACGTTTTACTGGGAAGGAAGTTTATCAGTTTTTGACTCAAAAAATCGAAATTAATAGTCTTAGACCGTAAGTGGAGAAAAGGAGCGATATGTAGGGAAATGGATGAATCTAACTTTTACACGGCATTAAAATTTGGGGTGAATTCTGTTGTAGAGGGCGAAACTCTAGCGGTACATTTAATACAACTTTTCGGCGCTGAAGTTGTTCACCTGATCATTGAGAAAAAAAAAACTAAGTATGCTTCCTAACAATATAACTTGAATGTAGAACAAAATTCCTAAGAACACTTTTAGATTAAAGAGCCCTTAGCAATTCTGTTCATAAAGAGATGCTTGTTGCATAAAACTATGAAAGTATGTCAGAAAGAAGATAATCCGTATGTCCATGTCCATGTCCATTATTACCAGCAGGTGGTAGTAATTTTACATCTGGAGTAGTTATTTTACATCTAGATGACAATTTAAACCTAGATTTGATGGAAAAATTACTAAACTAAGAAAACTTTCTAATATATTTTGCACAAATTTTACCAGTTTAGATTGGATGCCATAGTTTGGCTTAAATAATTGGATAATGACCAGCAGTTGTGAATGTTTATACTAGTTTTATACTAATGGCAATACCAAAACGGATAACCATTGACAGCAGAACAAGCATTTGTAAAAGTTACCTTTGATCTGTTCAGAAATGTCCTCCATTCTACTAATCTTATCCCCAAGTCCAGATATACCGATTCCTTCCGCAAAGCTAATTCGATAATGTACAGCCTTTACAGTTTTTAGTCGAGCAATGATCATGAACAGAAATGAGAAACCTCTTGAAGTTTTATAAGATTGCTAGCGGTATAGAATGTGGCTTATTCTAACAGGAAATTCTCAAGTTTTATCTGCGGTACTATGCATCTCAGGAAAGGGATTATTCCAAATTACATCACATCACACCTAATCACAGAGGTATACGATGGTGACTCTAAAACTAGCCGACGTGAAGTACATATAACTGGTGCCAGTAGTTTTAAAACAATTATTTTGGTAAAAATGTAACCTTATATTTGAGCCACCAAGAGTAAACGATCTCAGTAAATTTGTAAACATGGAAAAAATAGGTCACTGTTATATAATTCAATACTTCCATTTGAGAGGTCTCAGTCCAGCCGATATTAAAGCCGAGCTATATTCTACTTTGGGGAAATCTACTCCTTCGTTTACGACCTTGAATTATTGGGTAGCAGAGTTCAAACGAGGCACTATGAGCTGCCAACACGAACACCGCGGGTACGTGTGCTAGCTGAAATGACATGTATTTAAAAAAGTACTATACATCGAATATTGACCAATGATTTGAAGATGAGAAAGCGCAAGATGGTTGCCGCGTTTGCTTTCAATATAGCAAAACCAGCGTCATGAAACTGTTTCAGTAGAGTGTTTGGCGATGTTTTACCGCAATAAAGCCCGTTTTTTGCGTCGATTTATAATCATGGATGCGACATGGGTCCACCCCATCACACCTGAGACGCCTGAGATAAAGGAACAGTCAAAGCAATAGACTGGAATGGAAGAATCGTGCCCAAAGAAGGCGAACGCGTTTCCATCTGCAGGCAAGGATAGGGACTCTGTTTTTTGGAATGCGCATGGGATTATTTTGATTGGCTATTTTTACAAACCGCGAATATTATGCGAATTTATTGCAGCGTGAATTTTATCACCTAAAAATTGTGGCAAAAAGGCCGCATTTGACGAAAAAGATGTATTTGTTTCATCAATACAATGCTACAGTTCATACATCCACTATTGCGATTTCCAAAATCAATTAATTAAAATTCGAATTGATCCATCATGCACCTTATCCACCAGATTTAGCTTCCTGCTTCTATTTTCAAACTTGAAAACACGGCTTGGTGGTAAAAAATTTGCTAACAATGAAGAGGCGGAGTCTGCGGTTGGTGACTATTTTAAGGAGTTTGACAATTCCTACTATAAACAAGGTATAGAAGCTATTGAATACCGCGGGAAAAGGAAAAAAAAAAAAAAATCCGAACTTTCTTGTATCTTCTTAGTCATGTCGGATAGTTTTGGGACTGCCCTCGTATCTCAAAAATTGTTTTTTAATAGACAAAAATTAGCATTTGAATAAAAAATATTGTTAGTCAGTAAAGCATCAAGTTAATGGTAGATTAGCAATTATAATATACCCCATACTATCATTGTAATCGCTTGGGTGCAGCTCACTCTTAATTTAGCTCTTTCACAGAAATTTTATCGACAACTTTTAAAGATTTTAAGTTTACAATGAGTTAGCATCGAATGGGTTAATATTGTAATTACTATTGGAATACTGGTTTTGAAATCTGTGGAAATCAACAACCATTATTTTATGACTTTGTGCAACTTTGTTTCAACACTTTGTGTCAAATTTAGAATCCTGTAATGTCGCAAATCCGTCAATGATTTTTATCACGCTTTAAATAGTCCTTTTTAAAGTCATCAATAAGTGTGCCTAAACCAATATAAGATACGGCTGCTACAAAAATTAATGCATTTAAGAATAAAATTTATATTTGAAATCTTCACTTTTGAGTTTCCCGTCAAAACAACTCAATTTTATGCGTTCTTTTGTCTTAAAAACGGAAATAATTTCGCCAGCACATTTGAAAATATTGCCTTAAAAATTAGAACTTAGTAGAAGTAAAAGAAATGCGTATAAATCGAATTGCTTTTTATTTATATTATGCAGAATTGTTCAACATTTTGAATCAAAATTATGATTTTTTTCCTACATGAATGGCAGAATTCAAATTTCTAACATTTGTTCGCTTTTTATTAAAGGTTTAAGTGTTTTGTACAATTGAGCACATAAAATAATTCCAACTGGTTTAATGCGTCCACAGCAAGCAGTTTACCAAAGAAGTAGTATTTTGGTATGGTAATTTTTATCAAAATTACATGCAAAAAGGGATGTGAGGAGCTCTGCTATGGACTATTCATAGTGCAAATTTATGTATGTAAAAATTCTTTTCGAATAATGTTCAAAATGTTGGCAAACATACAACACAGGCACAAAAGAAAATAGAACAATCTCACAATAAACTGAAAATATACATAATTAGACAACATAAAACATTTACAGACAAAAGATAAAACACTTACGATTTAGACGTATGAGAAGAAAAATTTAAACATATGCCAAGAAAAATACAAAGAGTGTTAAAGTCGGATGACTGTTGAAACATATAACAGAGGCGGACATTTATCTGATATTGTATTCCATACATAATTGCCAACATTAAATAAAACATTTGTCAATATAAGATCCATTCTCTTTCATTTAATCAAAAATTATAAACAAACAAAGTAGTATACCTTCCCGACGGACACCCTGTAGAAGCATCTTGTCAACGATAGCACAATTTAGCAACCATTATAAACTAAAATTGTACTATTCTTCTAAATGGCATCAAAGATAAATGAGAACCTTTATTACATTTTATAAATAAGCATTGTAAAACATTACAATTGTCGTATTCATAATTATAGCAAACGATCTGTTCTATTTTAAAATAAGACAATGAATGTCAATTCGTAATAATAAGATGGCAAGAAAAATCTGGTTTAAATAAATAAAAGTATTTATAGAGAATGTTGATAACCGACAAAAAAAACAAAAATATAACCAAAATAATAATAAAGAAATATCAGTTATAAAATAAAAAGAAAAAAAAACTAATATTGATAAATAAGAACAAACAAGACCGAAACGAAACATAAAATAACAGAATGCAGGGGAAAGTATAAGATGTACAAATTCAGCATAAAGCATGGGCACAATAAAAATTAAAACAAATATTTATATATTATACATACTGGGTTAGCAAGAAACTAACTTTGGTTATTTGTGCTCAAATTAAATTTCAAATTATTTATTCAAATAATTAATCTTAATCTACAATGTAATTGCGGTTTTGCTCAGTGACCTTCTGGCGTTGTTTAGACAACTTTTTAATTCCAGATCGGAGGAGTGCAAAACACTGGAATAACTGGGTTTTTAGGTCTTCATTGGCATTAATAGATTTTCTACTCAAAACATTTTGCACACTCCAGGATAAATGAAAATTCGAAGGTGACAGATTAAAACTATCAAGTGGATGTGGCATCACATCCAAACTCCAATAATTTTTACAACTTTTCGATCCACTCGTATCCACTCGTGTCGGCTCGATACGGAATTTCGTGAACCAAGTTTGGCACGTACATTCGGTTAACGCATCCAAACTAACCAAATATAGTAAAAATGCACCTTCAGTGTCAGCACATTCACAACGCAATTTGCAAGCAAACCGGCCACTGTAAATTTTCTGACATATACATATACAGTTTAATCAGCTGAGCTAAGGTATTGCAAAAATAAATAGCATATATACCAATTGTGTGAAAAAACGGAAATTACTTTCTATCCAATCCAATAATACAGATTTTTATCATTATGTAAAAAATTACAAGAAAAAATACAACGAACAATAACCAATCAAGAAAGACAAAAAAAAAAATGAAAATGGGATCATAACAACATGAAATGTACACAAAAGAAACTAGAACAGATGTATAGAAACAGAAGCAAACATCAGGTGTCCATTATGCAGAGAGGCAATTTGATGAGAATTAACAATCAGGTGTCAGCCGCAGTAAAGTGTTATGTACATACTCGTATATAGTGTACAACATCTAGGTGTTTATTATGAATTTGAAACTACTTGATTGGTAAATTGTGGCGCAGGACTATTTAATGTCAGGAACGCAATGTTTAATTAATATATCTGTTTAAAGTTAAACATGTGTTGTGTTAGATAAGGAGCGTCGTAGTT
>JAHXMU010000395.1:2471422-2538408 GCA_019455685.1 Philornis downsi
ATATTCAATAAAATCAGTTCTTTCAAAAGACTCAGTGCGAGAGGTCTCGTCATTTCCGGAGCAAACATTTGGTCCTTCGAGCAAAGAAACAGCCCGTATAAATTTCAAATAAGTGCCCTAAGTTAGCTACATCGATAATGCGGGGTACAAAAAAGGTTGCAGTGGAGGGTTGTGATTATCAGGATGTGTCACAACAGTTACCCACTACTAAGATGGTGGAAGCAGCTAGCAGTTCAGCGAGAGGTAAAAACCACCGAGCTTCCATGGAAAATAGTAAAGATATAGGAAGAATATTTTTCCGAAGATTGGACCGTCTAAACGAAAAAATAAAAGAGGTAAAAGTATGTCTTAATCAGTTGAGCCCGACAATGGTTGAGTCAAAGAAAGGGTTATTGGAACAACTCTACATGGACTTGTACAAAGCCTATGAAAAAATGGACCACGAGGGCTTAGCTGACGATGAAATTGAAGATACTCTCGTAGACGCCCGGCAGGAGTATTACGACATACTGGGGGTATTGGATAGCCAAAAGGAGCAAATAAGTTGTAAACCGAGTTACTCATCCGTGAAACTCGAGGAAATAAAAATCCCAATATTTAATGGAAACATTGATGAATGGCCAGCTTTCAAAGGATTATTTGTAAAACTGATTGATGAAAGCGATATCCTGTCAGACATAGAGAAGCTGTATCGTTTAAAAGCGAGTGTGAAGGGCGAAGCTGCAAGAATAATACAGCATCTGCAGATAACAGAAGGAAATTACAAAGCAGCATGGACTATACTTAAGCAAAGATACGACAACAATAGGATGCTGTTCTCAACATTGTTTGACAGGATTCTCGATCTGCCTAATATACACTTGCAAACGGTGTCAACCATAAAGCATGCGTTGGATACCACAAATGAAAGTTTACAAGCTCTGAGATCAATGGGCATGGATTTGGAAGATGCTGATCCATTTCTAGCGAGGATATTGCTTAGAAAGTTGGATAAGGATGGACTCATGTGGTACGAGCAATGTGTCCACAAAACAAAGGAGATCCAGGCATTGGAGGATGTGATGAATTTTCTGGAACAACAATATTTGGCGCAAGAAGCTGTTAGCAATAAAAAGGGTAGCAGTGGATCTCAAAAGACATTGAAATCTTCGAATGCCTTCCAAACATCGCAGAAGACATGTGCGTTCTGCAACTTTGCAGGACACATTATGCAGGACTGCCGAAAATTTAAAAGTCAGCCAGTAGCAGAGAGAAGCAACTGGATCAATAAATCGAAGCTGTGTAAAGTATGTTTCGGTCACAGAATAGACAAGAAATGCTACAAATTGTATATGAAGTGCGACCAGTGTGGGGGCAGACATCATGCTCTTTTGCATAGTAATGAACTTGTGAGAAAACAATCCGATCAACGGCAAAGCAGCAATAAAACAGCGAATATGATGACGAAACAAGGTTCAGCGATGACATTATTAGCAACAGCACAAGTACAAGTTGAGGCAGCTGGTGGAGAGCGGATATTATTTAGAGCGCTTATAGATCAGGGCTCACAAAGGACTTCAATATCCGAGGAAGCAGCTCAAATGCTGAAGTTACCCAGGACAAGGGAGCGGACAGATTTAATTGGCCTTGGAAATACGGTGGTAGGAGTATCAAAGTCGTCAATAAAGTTAAAAGTGCGTCCACGGTTTTCAAGTCAAGTCGTTCATAATGTTCAAGCTATTGTTGTGAGCAGCTTAACATCAGCGCAGCCCGATAAATCATTTGAAGAGGATATGCGGACGTGGGACAACTATTGTTTGGCAGATCCTATGTTTAATAAGTCGGACCGAATCAACTTGGTGATTGGCGCTGATGTGTTTCCGGAAATCCTGCAGTCTGGTGTTAGAAAATGGGGTAAAATACTTGGGCAGGAAACTACATTTGGTTGGATGCTGTCTGGAGTGTTGAATATCAAAGATTCAAGGAAGAAAGTAATGGCTGCAGTTACGACAGACTTAGAAAGGTTTTGGGAAATGGAAGAGATACCTACAGGAGACGAAAAACCTGAAGACCATGTGTGTGAAGAAATGTTTACGACTACTACAACATTAAATGAAAATAATCGGTTCGTTGTAAGGCTACCGTTCAAGAAAGATGCGGAACTGGGCGATTCAAGAAGAATGGCAATGGGTAGATTGTTGAGTTTAGAGAAAAAGGTAGCAATCGATACAAATTTAAAGGAAGAATATAAGGCCTCCGTTGAGATTGATGAACGCACCAAGACTCTGTTGCGCGAGGCCAAGAGTCACATTGTCAGTTTGACAGAGTCACGCAATGCTGTCAGCACTGAATTGGCTGCCACGAAGACCAAGATGTTGCAAAGCAATGAGGCGCATGAAGCGGCCATTAACAATGTCAAGACTCAATATGATGAGACACTGCAACGCCTTGAACGTGAGTTAGTGGAGCAAAATAATCGCAACAAGAAGGATGTTCAACGTCTGACGAGAGAGAACTAATCGCTCATAATGCGTATTAACCAACTGAATCGTCAATTGGACTTGCAGCAATCTGCCAAACCATCCACAAGCTCGGTGGCCATTTCGGAAAAGGGCACCATATCCGATTCGTCGCCTCGAACTTCCAATGTGAAGCCCATGTCCGGTACAGCTTCGGTACAGCAGTCGGCTACCGTCACCCCTTGGCGTGGCAGTGAAACCCCCTTGGCCAGCATTAGACCTATCTCCGTACAAAATACCCGGACCGCTGCTATACTGCCAACAAGTCAACAAAGCTCCGCAGGATCTACAGGAGTAGTAGCTGGAACTTCAACCTCATCCTCATCTACATCTTCCACTTCAACATCCTCCTCGACGCCTTCTTCAGCAACAGGTAGCAGCAGCAATACAGCTCTAGTACCGCCACAGCAGCAAGTCCACACTACGGGAAGTGCTTCATTGGAGACCATGTCGTCCTCTCCCACCTCATCGCACACCGACTATATGCCATCAACCAGTAGTTCCGCTTCAGTTGCAGTTGCTGCCATTCCACCCATGGGGTCGGCTTCGGCTGCTGAAAGTTCTCAAGAAGCGGAAAGCATCCAGCAACCCCAACAAAATGAACATCAGCCTCATGTCAGCGGAGGGTCAGGCAATCAAGCCCAAGTGGTAGCTTTAGTCTCGCCGCGTGTTGAGGGTTCTTCGGCTGCTCAATCAGCGCCCTCGATTAATGTTCAATTAATCCAAGATCCGAATAATCCGCAACCCAGCGCATCACAGTCTACTGGATGTTCTTCCTACATTGCCGTTAGCAGTCATAATAGGCATACACCCTCGAGTAGCAATGTCACTACCACCCAAGCGGGTACTTCAGCAGGTCACTTAACATCCCTAATAATAAGAGATGCACATGAGTGGATTATGCATGATGGTAATAGGATGTTGGACAACATATTAAGACGACGGTTCTGGATAATTGGAGCAAGAAAGGCTGTAAGCAAATATGTAAGGTCTTATGTGCGGTGTATTCGATATCATCAAGTTATCCAGACTTATGAATACAAAGATGGGAAAGTATGTGCGGTGACGGTGAAATTGCAGAATGGTACCGTAAAAAGACTGGTGACGAAAGTGTGGCTGCTAAAGAAGGTGAATAGCTACGAGCTGAAGCTGCGCATCGGAAGGTTACGGGGAGCTGACATTCATCTGAGGGTCTCCAATTTCATCATGCGACCGGTCATCTACCTCTAGGTGTAGTTTTTATATTAATTGTAATTGTAGTTGTTCATTTTATAAGAAAATGCTTTTTGTCCTGTAGACCTAGCGTAATTGTAGTTCGCCGCCCGCAGAATGTTTAAAGTTAAACATGTGTTGTGTTAGATAAGGAGCGTCGTAGTTTTCCCTTTAGTGTTTATTTAGGTATTGCGTTTTGTGTTAGATAAGGAGGATCGCGGTTTTCCCTTTAGTGGTTATTTAGGTACTGCATTTTTGAGTCGTATTGATGCCACATGCATCTCCCGCTACGTTTTACGACTTATGCTGGAAACAACATATGTACAGTCCACTTAAACCTGTAATAAATAACTTAGGACACTAAACGCAGCGTAAACAGTTTAAGGGATGAAATGATTCTTACTCCGCTCTTATCGCATGCGGGTGTGGGGCCGCTCTGTGTGGCATGGCACAAGGAGCGTGTGAGATAAGGCATTTTAATAGTTTTTATTTGTCTAGTTTAAGTTCTATAGTTCATAAGAATATTCAATAAAATCAGTTCTTTCAAAAGACTCAGTGCGAGAGGTCTTCCAATTCCGGAGCAAACAATATCTAATGGATTTTAACAGCAATAATTGATTAATCAGAGGTAAAGGACATCCATAGGAAAGTTCCGAATACAACTATTATATTCTTCGGTGTTGGGCTAATGGGATATGTTACGATTTTTTGTCCATAATTTTTATTTTAACACGATTATTTATTGAGTTTTATTTACTACTCGCAGAATCATGATTATTTTCAGGGTTTTTTATTTTGTTCAGAAAATCTTTTAATCAGAAAATAACGACAATTTTCGAGTTTTGATTTGAAAAAACTGATTATTTTTTAGATTTATTGTTTTGCTTAAAATTTAATAGTTATTTGTAAAGTTTTATAATGTTGCTAACACGACCAAATTCATGCGGATAGTTCTCGAATCGAACAGGCTTAAATCGCGAATTGCTCTCGTCGTCGTTCAGTTTGTCTGACTAAATGTTCACACGCCTTTGTGCACAACAACACAACCAGATAAGAAATAGGTCATATCCATTAATGTTTCGATATAGTTCTTATACATATAGTTCAAAGTTTTATCGCAATCGGATAGACAGTATTGAATACAATTATAAATAATGCATGGATACACAGATAATGCATATTTTTTCTAAGTGAATTTTTCTGTCGCCCGTCTGGTTGTAACAATACTTTCAAAATTGGCTTGCAAATATGTGTACTTTTCTCATTTCTGAACCAATCTAGGAACCATGTGAAGCATTCGAAAAATAACGTAGCAAATTATTACAGCGAATGAAAAGAAAATTGACTGCAGTGACTTAATTTTCTTCTTTTGAAAAAATCGAGCACGGTAACGTTGTTGATGCTCGCTCTAGAAACTCCCGTACAAACGACCAAATTAACCCACATATTTTTAGGGTCATAAATGTGTTATTAATTTTCACTAAGATCAGTCAAACATTTAGCGTTTGCCACAGTAGGGTCTGAGAATGAAAATGCACCGCATTGTCACAGCCCTTCCCACTTGAGTTAACCAATTTTTAGAAATGCAGTTCTTTTTTTTAATTTCTGATTTATAGTTTGCCGTAGTCTGAAGTTGTGCTCGTTCTATTGGTTTATAATTCTCTGTAAAACTTGAGAAAAGTCTACCAAGTAGCCACGCCTCATCAGGTATGACCGATTTTAGCCACCTATTTGTTTCTTAACATCTTTCATGCAGTTGTACTGAATTCAATTATATTTGGTATCCATCACGCGTTTTGTGAACTAAAGTCTGCGAATAAAATTAAGAATTGTTGATACCGACCTCATTGTTACCATTTTGTTACTTCCGATATAAGTTGGCCAATTTATCGAAATTTAATTTTCGAACAGTAATCCTTAATTCGTAGACTGCAGTTACATAAACTTGTGTGAGATGTTTTGCATTATAATGAATGGTAATTTGAAAAAATCAAATAAGTAACTGTTCCTTCTATGGCAACTCTACTTACTTCTATGGTAACAAATTGGCTAAATTAACCCAAATATGCCTAGATTCATATCTCTTATACGATTTCGGTAAATACAGTATAATTTAGCAGAAGTAATTAAGTAAACTTAATAAATTGGAAATTGGAAAATTGACCGTATTGCCAATGCCATTGGAGTATCAGACATATAAATTGGCTATTTTACCAACAATCAAGGACATTCTCTTTTTTTTTTTGGCGCCCTTGCCCCCTAACGCCAATGTACAATAAAAAAAACATTGAGTGGAAGTCTTTTATTTTATTTCATTTTATTTATTTATATATTTATTTATCTTTTTTTGGAAAAAAGAAAAATTACGAAAAGGACGTTCTAAACTGCGAAGGAATTTGAATTTCTCACAAAAGCAATCTTTTTTAAGATTAAAATTTTTACAGGATTTTAGAAAATCGCTACTTGTATACCGATCTGCACTTTGTTGAATTGATTACATTCTCCTAATGTGACCATTTCACAAGAAAATCAGTATAATCCAATCGCAAACCATAATGTAACACTATTGAAAAGTTTTCCTTTTCCTAGAATATGTCTCTGGAAGATTCTAAACATTTTGATTAGGAGCTTTTAGGATTCGGTAAACAATTCCATCATTTCACTTTCAACCACCCAAATCCACATAACACCGAACACAGAAGACGTCAACAAAATTCTCATGAGTTCTATAATTTATAAATATGCTATAAATGAGCAATATTATCAAATTTAATTTAATATTATCCAATAACATTATATTTCGCGCAAAAAAAAAAAAAAATAAATGCAAAATAATCAATATATTTTGGTTGAAAAATAAAGCTCAAAAAATAAGTTTAATTTTTGAAGTAAAAAAACGTACAGCATACTGATTAAAGTTATATTTTTAAACGGTCCTTGGTTTTTAATGGATGACACATTACATAATTGCAATTAAAATTGCGAATTCCGTGAAAAGTAAAGTGGTAGAGGACGGTTTGCAACATTAATCTGCATTTGCCTACAAATAGTGTGTAGTAACTGCGACAACAGATACATGTAAATCCTTTCCTTAAGAAATTGAAGATTTGTCACTTGGCATCTAATCCGAGGGATCAAATCAAAATCTCTTAGCACAAAAAAGAGACATTTTCTTTTCGAACTATCAAAATGGCCGGCTTAACCAATTTTTGGTAAAAAAAGCACTTACGTTTATTAAATTCCCCAGAACAAGATTTATTACAACCTAATCTTTATATATATAATTCTACTGTACGGGCGTTGTCAGTGAACTCCTCCTAAACGGCTGGACCGCTTTGCATAAATTTTTGTATATGCGTCTGGGTGGTGCCCGGGATGGTTTAGATTTACAATTCGGTCCAATTGGACAAAGGGGCATGGTACCTCCCATACAAACAAAAAATTAAAAATCAATTATTTCTGCTCCTGCTTACGGTATTTGAACAAAATTTGGTGCGTAGGTTTGGTGTACATATCTTAAGTGCTACTGCAAATATGGGCGGGATTGGACAATGGGGCGTGGTACCTCCCATACAAACCATAAATTAAATACCCAATATTTCTGCTCCTGTTTACGGTATTTGAACAAAATTTGGTACATCGGTTTGGTGTACATATCTTAAGTGCTGCTGCAAATATGGGCGGGATTGGACAACGTTTGCCGGGTCGGCTAGTAAACCATATTTATCTACACATGGAATAACCCGTATTATGAGTAATACTCTGCTATTATTTCAAATCCAAAAATAGCAAATGTAAGTTCATTTGGGTGCATTGATAGCACATCAAAACTGTTAGGAAAATTACAAACTATCAAATTTAAAAATGTTATTTCAAGGCTTTCTAAATTGCCAGATGTAATTGCTATTCAATAATCTTGGTTCAATGGAAAAGTGGTTGAAATTTGTTCTATTCCTGGATATTCCAGTGTTCATTGTTGCAGAAAGGATGGATATGGCGGTACTTCTCTGAACTTTAGTAACAGATTACACTTTAATGTCGAAAATTGTCAAATCGAAAGTTTTGTTGAACATATTTCAATTACAATTGAAAATTTTCGCATTAATAATAATGCTTGAAACATTATATCATTTTATCGTTCGCAAAAATGTTTGGTTCAAGAATTTTTAAATATAATGGAACGAATAATTGGTGTTTGTGCGCAAAAACCTCTTGTAGTATTTGGGGATGCAAACATTGATTTATTTCAGAATAATCAATTTTTAGAACTATCAAATTTATTTTTAAATTACGATTGCCATAATTGTCATGAATTGATAACAAGGCCAAGCAGTGGCACTTGTATTGACCATGTTGTTAGCAATTTGACTGAACGAATTTTTATTGATTCGGTTGAATGTTCTTTGACTGATCACAATACAATATGCTGCAAGTTGAAAACCGATTATTTTTCAGATAAGAATATTAAAATTCAAAAAAGCCATTGTGACTATGACAAAGTTCATGAGTTTCTGCAAAATAATTTGACTGAATGTGAAAGAAATGATAATCCAGAAGAAATAACGGACAAGTTGATACAATGTGTTAATGATGCTATTGACAATTCTACCAATTTATCAACAAGCAAGTTGAAATTAAGGTTTGAAATAGCACCTTGGATAAATAAAAACTTACAAACTATAATTTTATTTAAACAGAAATTGTTGGTTAAACGCCGAAAGTCGAAGAATAAAAAGTACAATCATTTGCTGAAGAGATTAGGTAGAGTTATTAAGATTGCCTGTAGATGTTGTCGGAGTAATTAGTTTTATGGGAATTTAAAAAGAATAGGAACGGATCATACCAAGTATAGGAGGTTTATAAATAATATACTGGGGAGAGCACAAAAAAAAAATATATATTTTAACCTAAAAGCATCAGCAGGAACTTTGGTTTTTGACGATGAGGTTAAAGCAAACCTTTTGAACCAGTATTTCATTCACGCTGTTAGTGAATTAAGAAGTCAGATACTGATATTACCAGGGGATACATGGAATTATTTGCGAACTTTAACCGCAACGTCGAATCGTTTTTTTATTCAACCAGTTACTGTAGATGACATTAAGGTGATAATAAACCATTTCAATTTAAAAAAAGTCAACTGGTTGTGATAATATGCCTTCATTTCTAATGGTAACTTGCACCCATTCTGTGTAATATATTTAATAAAACGATTGATATGTCAAGTTTCCCTGAGTATTTGAAAGTTAGCAAGATTGTTCCTATACCAAAAGTATCGAATGCTTCTGAAGATACAGATTTTCGTTGTTGTTTTGCTATCAATTATTGACAAAATCTTTGAAAAGATTATTCATACAAGACTTTTAGCATATTTTGATGAGAACAATTACTTTTATAATTACCAATTTAGTTTCAAAAAAGGTTGTGGCACTAAAGAAGCGGTAGTAAATGTTGTTAGCTTCATATGTAGTGGTTTGGATAATGGTTCAGTTGGTGTTGCAGGTATATTTATTGATTTTACGAAGGCTTTTGATTTAGTTGCTCATGAAATAATCCTGCAGAAATTACAATTATATGGAATAGTGGGAAAAGAGCTGTAATTACTTAAAGACTACTTTCAAAATAGGAAACAATTTGTGCAAGTAAACCGTTGTAAAAGTGAAATGGTAAATGTTGAATGTGGAGTACCATAAGGTAGCTGTCTAGGGCCGTTATTATTTTAAATTTTTTTGAATGATATTTGTAATTTGAACCTTTTTGGTAAAATGTATATGTTTGCAGATGACGTTTTCTTATTTTATCCATATAGTTACGATTTGACTTTGAAAATTAACATGGAATGGGATATTGCTCTAATAGTTGAATATGCTTGATTGAACAAAATTGTTCTGAATCCAAATAAAACTAAATTAATACGGTTTAGACCACATGCCAATGTATTAAATAATCATTTTAGTGTTTTAGTTGATGGTAATGTAATTGCTGAAACCCATGAAGTTAAATACTTAGGGATTTTGGTATCGTGGAGCGTATTTCCACATCAACGTCAACTTTATTAATTCCCAAAAACGTACAAAGTTGCTCTATTTATACTAAAATTATTTATTCCAGAAAATGCTACAATATTTCAGAGAGAACACATATTTACATAATGGGTGCAACAAAGACAAACATATTTACAGAATAGTGTTGTATATCATAGACTTAATTCTAGAATGTTCTTATATACATAACAAGTGAAAAGGAGATAGCAATAGACCAAACAATGGGAGCGAGAGGAACAAACACAACTTATTGTCGTAAAGGTAATTCTAGAAAAGTCCCACCCACAGATAAAGGGGGAAAGAGATTATATATATCATACTTGAATGTTCTAGGCGCAGTTTAGATGATCTTTCTAGAGTATATACTTAGACAAACTTCACTCATATACTACAGGATTACTTTGCAAAGTAATCTCTCTTTTGATTCACATATAACTGAAATTAAATCAAAAATAGCGCCGGCTATTGGTAAATTATACAAAATGAAATTCAAATTGAATGTGGAAACTAAAGTATTAATTTATCAAGCCCTTATTCAATATCAACTAAATTACATGGCGTTAATATATGGTTACAAAAGGACAAATGTTATGAAATCATTAGGAGTTATAAGAATAAAGCACTGAAAATAATTTACAATTTACCAAATTTTTATTCAACTATGTCTCTATATGTTAATGTTTGTAAATCCACATTGCCTATTTATGGACTTTATAAACATCAATTACTCTTGTATGTTTTTAAGAGTTTGAACAATTTTGGCTATCGTACCATTAGTTGTTCCCAGAACCAATCGTTTATGTGTATAAGACATCAACAAAATCTAAGAACACCTAGATGCAGATTAGAAACTACTAAACCCCGCATTGAATACATGGGTAGTTTAGAGTACAACAATTTGCCCGCAAATATGAAAAGAATAAATAGAATATCACACTTCAAAAGTGAACTAAAAAGTTTCCCTTTACAGAACCTTGAAACGCTTCTTATGTAATTGCGGAATAATCCCAAAGAATATTTTACGGATTCAAAATATGTATGTTTTGACATAATTTTTTATACACTATATGTTTTTTTTTTGTCTCTTCTTTCATACATAATAATAATTTTAATAATATTTAAATTTGTAATTACTCTGTACATGTTTTTTGCCAACTTGCCAAAAAAATGCAAGATTACAAAATATTTTTCGAGTTCAATAGAAAATTATCTTTGCATTAAGTTCCAGCCCTTTGCTGAACTTCAGAAATGGATAATAAAATATGTTCTAACTCATTTTAAACAAATATTTCAGTCAATAAAATTATTTGTCATTATTTTTGCATCACTTTCGGCTGTGCCTATTAGTGCATACCATGTGTGTTTGGTTTAAATGTGTAATAAGGAAAATATCTGAGGTATAGTAAAAAATTCATTATTTTTGCATTGAGGCATTTATTTAGCATTGTTAGAATAATCCGATTGAAGTGAAATATGCAACGTTTTTTCGATAACTTGCTACCATTTTGAACTTGCGATTTGCGAATCGCAACGCAATTTATTAGAGATTTTCATAAGGTTTTCTTGAGGTGAATTTTTTACCAGCAAAATCGTTCGGCGCTATTCGGCCATTGGCGTTTGCGCTTAGTTTTATCGAAAATAAGCAACTTATCAACACTAATTACTATTCGCCTCAGAAATAGGTCGATTTTGTTGCGATTTAGCAGCGCTTTTCGGTACATAAGGTTTCGTGCTTTAACTCCCGTAGCATTGAGTTAATTTTTATACGTAGCCTTATGCAAGTGCTTCCAAGAAGTGTTTTGAGAAATATTTAACTCCTGTTCAATCGAAACAGTGTTTAAATGACAATTGGACTTGGCGATTTCCATTATTCAATCGAAATTTTAGACAGCTGACCTTCAAGAACAGAATTGCTAAAGCCAAAATTGCACGTGATTGCCTATAAAAGTGTCACAACCTTAAACACTATTCTCGGTTGCTGATGTACATCTATGATGTGCGCTTACAAAAATATAGCGGGAAGCAATCACGAAACCGTCTGAGTAGTTTTTAAGTACGAAATCTTATCTTTTAACGCCATCTAGCGTAACTCCATTACACTTATACAGCTTGAAATAGATTTTTTTTTCACCGACATCTATCAAAAATAATGGATTTCTTTATACTGGCCTTGTAATGTTCTATATACGGGTAAACTAATATTTTTAGAATTTGATGGAGTATTAAAGTTTGTTCTATTTAATATGGAATTACGTCATAAATAAAGTATTAGTAGTAGTAAAGTAGTAGTAATAAAGTATTAGTATTATTATTATTATTAAGTTTTTAATTTTTAAATTTTTAATCTAATTTTTTTGTTAATGTAAAAAAAAAGTTTATTCGTAAATTCCAAAACTTCCCATTTTATGATCTTCTTTGCAGAAGGTTCGAATTCTGTATTGATACTTGTATCTACTAGAAATCAGACCAATAGACCTGGGTTAAAAGAACACCTGAAAAAAGTAGAAATGTTATTAAATATTTGTTCTCAGTCACACGTAAAGAGCTAAAACGAAGCGGTTAATATTACAACAAAACCAAAAATTACCAAATAGTGTTATTGTTCATATTTTATTACAGAATATCAATATTTCATTCTTTGATTTACAATATAACTAGTACAAACATTTCAGTTGGGTGAACTGACTTCCATATACCTTCACCTAACGTGATAAATCGTTACGTTCTTAACAAAAATGATTTGAATTTACCAAAGTCTTTCGTTGAAAAATTATAGGCGGACTATCGATTTTTGCAAAATTAACTAGTTTGTAAGTGTGGTGCTCTAAGGGGCGTGGCTAGGTAGTCCACTTTCATACGTAGAACTGTTTTCTACTTGCCTTGTGCGGGCTAAATTAAGCTGAACACAGTGTACCGTTTTTATATATTTTCAAATTTCAACAAACATTATAACGTAATACAATTAACAAAAATGTTATAGTGGGGAAAGGAACTTTCGGTCAGTTTGTACTAGGATGGACGTGACAATAATTCTCAGAAAATATGTCTAATTCAGTACAAATCCGGTCATTTGTATAGGAGATACCGGAACAGATGTGGTTACTTATTCACATTTTCTGAAGTGACTGGTAACATCGAATATCAATTGGATGGAAAAAATCCAAATTATTGACCCCTACTATTAGAAACTAGGTGGAATGGTTGAATTTCGAAAATCGACGCATTTCATTCTCCATCCATTTTCATTCTCGTATTCAACTTTAGCAAGCGCTTAATGGATACTAAATTTGGGCAGGCTCAGCGAAGGGGCAGCGAAGTAAAAGATTTGAAAATATGACTCGAGGTACCAAAAAATGCTGGGACAAAGGGTCCATTTTAATTGTCATAATTGAATTTATGATAATTTATAACGTGTTCCAAATTTAACTGAATTCCGTGCAACTACTTGAAAGATATTATGTAGAGTTAACCATTTAGTTGTTTGAAAATCGCCGGTCTGGCTAGACTGTCAGCTGATAAATACCTGTAATCTGTAGTGTTATTTATTTAGTGAAAACTTTGCATTTACGAATATGGGTTGTTTAACAACCAAAGAACGTGTAAAAATAGTTAAAAAATACTACAAAAGTAATGATTCAAAAGTGGGCTTTCAATCGAACAAAATTTTCTTCAGCGATGAAGTTCGTTTTTCACTCAGTGATTACGTCAGCAAGAAAATTGTCGCATATGGGAGCCAGAGAATCCAGAAGTGATTGTGTAACAGCCATTGCGACCGAAAAAGTGACTGTTTAGTGCGCATTATGGTCTGGAGGTGTCATTGGTCCGTATTTTTTTGAAAATGACGCTGTAGGAATCTCAAAAGGATCTACTGCCGCAATACTTGGTATAGTCTAATATTTCGCCACATCTCAGACTAAAATTGTGTAGGGGTGGCTATATCGACCAAACAGTTATTATGCCTCCTATACTAATGACCGATTTGCTAGCACTAAATTTAGTTAATTTTGTGGTACACGCATAGCCTTACAATAAATGCGGAGCGCATTGTCATATTTCATCTTTCAAAACCCAGACAGAATTGTTTTTACTACAGTATTTTCTCACCAGGAGTGCAAAATTGAAAAAAATATGTGAATAGGTATTACTTTTGCATGACATTGAATGCAATATTAGTTAGAATGACCCGATTCAGGTCTAACGTGTGTATTTTGCTCGATAATTTGTTGCCATTTTGAAAGTAATTCCATTATGGTACTCTCATAGAAACCCTCGTACCAAATGAATTAGAAGTAGAATATTAGGGTTAGAATATTTTCAATTTATGTAGTAACAAAGTAGATGTCTTCCGTCTATTTTATATTTTTGTTTCAAAAATCGGGCAAGTCGATATGTTTCGAAAGCGGAAAATAGCCTAATTTTAGGGGAATCCTAGGGGGTTTGACCAAAATCTGAGTCCTAAGGGTGGTGTACGAATCGTCCTACTGTCAACTGTCAATGGGGACCGTTATTAAAAAATGTTGAAGGAGTTTTTTACACAGAACTGCGCCAAAGATGTATCCGTTCCAATAGCATTTGGTTCCAGCAAGATGGAGCAACTGCACACGTAGTCAATGAAAATTGCCAAACAAATTAATATCCAGAAACTCCACTTTTTCATGGCCCCAAATGTCAGCTGATATGGCCTGACTGCACCAGACGTCTTCTCATGCGATTATGTCAAGCAGGAGGTGTACAAACCGAAACCAAGTAATTTAACTGAATTTAAGCAGTCCTTTAAAACAATAATCGAGGCGATCCCGACTTCAACTCGTCAAGCCGCAATGAATAATTTTTTGATCAGGTGTCGCATATGCGTGAATGAGCATGTAGGTTACTTACGGTCTATCATCTTCAAAACAAATTAATTATATAAACCAAAAATTAATTTTCTGTAAAATAAAAAGTTGAATATATCAGAATTTTTTTTTAACTCCCTGGGAGACTTATACCAGGCGATACTCTTAACATAAAATAAGAAAAAAATCAAGGAATTGCTAAAACAAGAAAAGTCGCTATAGCTGAAATATGGCCAAATCCTATCCAATGGCACGATTTTGCGAATTCGTAAGGAAATGGCTTCATAGTAGCATGTGTGTAACAGAAGTGGCTCATTTTTACACGTCTATAACTCATGAGTAAGGTCTTTTATTCACTACGTCTGAGCCGAGAGTAATATTATCTACTCATCAGCTTGAGGAGAGTATGTCTACTCATGAGTAAGCAAATACGTATGCTGAATGTAACACAGTTTATGTATAAGTATTGATTGCATTTTTTTTTTTAATACGCTTTATATTGGTCTGAAAAGGGCACCGTACGCTTCTATTTTTTTCCGAATTTTGCCGATTTATTTTTATGCAAGAAAAAGAAAAATTAAGTACGCACACACACATATGTTACACAGAATTGAAAAATGTCGACAGCTGGTTGCAACGACCAATCATTCTGCCACTTTTGCTCGTCACTGCACATACATATACTTACAAAGATATTTCCATGCTTATATGACGCACTCATTCATATCCTCAGGATATTCAAAAGAATTTACTGCAACTGGTCTCTACAGCTTCATATGTACGAATATGTAGCATATTTGAAATTTGAAGAGTACATGAGCGTTGAACAGAATCATAGAAATTCTCTAAAGCAATGAAATTAAAAACACGAAATCACATTTAGACAATATGTAATGCAGAGATTTCTGTTATTCGTGCGATTGACAACGTTTCTAATGACATGTCAAACAAATGCATTTGTCAGTTTAATGAATGAATGAATTGCCATTCTGCTTACATATTTCTGAGAATATGTGTACGAAGACAATGCATGTTTTATTCTGGAAACTATTTTCGCCAACCAACGCCAGAGTCAATGGAATGAACAGTACTCCGCCATAGTATTATAAACATTAACCACATAATTGCAAAAATAAATATATCCTAGCTTTATTTTTTCAATTCATGGACTAAGAGTGTTCGCTATACATGTTTACAATTAAAATCACATCGTAAGGACCAAACAGAGAAGGAACGAAGAACGATAATTCATGAAAAGGGTGGTTGTTAAATGTCGCTACCAAGATGTTGAACTACACCGACTATGCCAAAAGGGAAACCTTTTCAAATCTTTGTGGCTTCATCAAGATGCAGCTTGTCACATAATCCTTGAAGTAATTCCCGCTGCAACTCCTAAACAGTAGTGAATAACGATGTAGCCCATGCGTCTTTGGTTTTGTAGGTCATTTAAATTCAATTATTTGTAAAAGCCAATAAATGAATATGGGAAAAGTGATTTATGTGAATTAAAAAGCAAAACAGAAATTTTGGTCGGATGAACAATAAGAAGCAAAAATTCATGCTTTCTGAAATCTTCCGTTTAGAAATTACGGAGGAATCACATAGTATTGTTAACTAGGACGATTTAAATTTGAGGCACCTTAAGTGAGCCGCATTACAGTCCATTTTTATTCGCTGAGCTATATTAGGTGCCAGAAATGATATGACTAAACCACCGTCTTTTCAAATTTTATCAAAAGTTATAATCTATTTGAGTTATTATTATGAATTAAGGATTACAGGTGAAAATTATATATTGGACGTACCCGAATGGGAGTGTAAATGCCTAAAAGGGAGGAGTAGATATAGTATAATATAATACAGATAATATTGAATTTACTGTATTTTAATGAAATGTTGAATCTGGAAACATTTTGTAAAATTTTACAAAGCATTATAACGCAATAAAGTTGACACACATTTAAATAACTGCAGTCAACGATTACAACGAAAAATTTCAGTTTCAATGAATGGATCATCCTGCATGGGGGCATCGGAAAGAATGCTTCAACACCGTCTATTTTCATTTTCAGACCTAAATTCACCAAATTGAATTGATTTCTGCAACTGGTCAGAAAATATAAAGCCAAGAGTACAGGGTTACATCGGTCATTTATATATTAATTTACAATAAAATTGCTAGCCAATACTTTAGATAGACAAATAAATTTAGCTAATAGATAGATAGGTAATAGACTATAGCCTCCTATTAATTAGAAATTACAGGGAACGGATTGAAACTCGGAAATCTGTCTACTATTTGTTCCAAGCGGTGTGGCAATACAGTCCACTTTCATTTTGGGGCTGTACTTTAACAAACGATTAAAATATCACTAAATTAATGGAAGTAAGCAAATGAGATGAAGATAAGGGAATACGGATCAAATGGTGAATTGTATGGGAGGTATCAAAAAGGGTTAAATGGCAGGAATTACAAGCAATTGCAATAGATAAAAATGTAAGCTACGAATGGGCAGGTACTAGAAAAAAACTAAATTTCGAAAAATCTGAAATCGTTATTGTCCTTCAAAAAATCCTCGGCTACGATCTAGCCAAATATTATGCTGTGCCAAGTTCTGAGAAGTTTTATAAATATGTGCGACATGATAACTATAACTATGTAACCAGTAACCCTGACATAGATGAATTGACTTAAAAATGCATGAAACATGTTTGATCAAAAAATATTTGGCTATTACATTTTAACCATTTCAATTGTTATATACATACCTTCGTTCCTTCAGGTGAATATATAACAATGCATTTAGGGTAGTTTAACCTACGAATTTGAATTTATTGGGGAAAAGTTGAATTTTGGACAATTTATGAGAAAGGTACCAGGTGGATCTAGGCTATATTTACAACGAACGGGTACGAAATGTTAGGCTATGCCAAGTTATAATAATTTTCACACAGTTTTACGATGTTTTTCTTCCGACGATCAGACAGAAAACACTCAAACGTTTGAGAAAATTATGAAATACATTCTGTCAAAAGATATGTTCTTAGTACTTTAAATGATTCCTTTGGGTTATAAATATGTCCATTTCAAACGATGTATACCTTTATTCCTTGAGGTGAAGACATAAAAAGTAGTTAGAGTTTCTTAATGCAACATTTACAAACCACAGTGCATTTAAATTGAAAAAAGTTTGCCCTAAGAAGAGCAGCGCGGCGCCAGATAACAATGGTCACAATTTGCATCCACTTTTCTATGTGTGGACTGCTGGTAGAATTCTCTTGAGTACAGTGCGTATTGAAGATGGAAATGCCACCGTCGTTTTTCCTTAATAATATTGTTACGGGTTAGCCTTTTTTTAATTTCAAAAATCTATAAAAAATACACGCAAAACACTTGTCTTATTTATGCCTCTCACAAACAAACTAAACATGCTATGTGGATAAAATCGTCAACATATCTTCGATACGAGTGTACCAACATAAAAAAAATAATAATCGAAAGTCGAATGCACGTAGCCCGTGACATTTGAGAATTCACCATATTTTTTGAACACATCTCGTATATTCTGAATCATTTTCAGAAAATAAAAGTATGGTCAATAAGATTATTTCTCATAATTTTTACAAGTTTTTGGCAATGCGCCTAATTGTATTCTCTCAATTTTTCTGCTTCTGACACATGTCTGTACAAAGTTTTAAGTATGATTCACATGAGTTTCTCTTGTACAGATCGTCACAATTCGGCTACTTTGAAGTATATGAAAAACTACAGTGCCGATTAAAACCAACTTAAAATAGTTTTTTTTGTCTTTAATGTTTTTTTTTTCAATTCGTTGGCATTGGAATACTGGAGATTATTCTTCTTGAAAGAATGTTTATTTTAAAATACGAATTTAAAAAAAGACTACAATATTTTGTCAGACCCTGATTTTTTATGCTTTACTTTTCAAATTTTGGATTGAGTTTAAAAAAGGCTTGGCGTGCCAGAAATATTGAGTTTGCTTAGAACATTCAAAAATAATCTCACGATCTACTAAAGAAATTTGATCTTTTATGAGTCAACCCATGTCAAATTACAAAACTTTAAGTCACTCCTGGATTAGTTTTGGGTGTTGCTAGTATTAGGGTTTTTATAAGAAAAAACGGAAAATTTGCGATTAAAAAAAACTGTAATTATCTAAAGTTTTGATCTAACAAACCCCGATTGGAAGATATACTTTAGTATAGTATTATACTTTATGAACAACTGGACTTAACAAGGTTTAAGGATATTTTTCTTTAAGTAACTCGGCAATTGTGGTACCACACGTTCTAAATTTGTTGATGTCTATTTTTTTCTTGCATCTAAGAACATTAAGAAAAACTTACACCATCTTCATAATTTCGTTATCAATTGTAGTTGTATGAACCGTCACATCCGAATTCCCGAAAAATCTCTTCGTTGCGTTATCGTCGTTAGTGCTTCCAAAACACTGCCTCAATTGGTCCAACAATATCATAATTTCCTTCTAATATATTATTTAAATAATATATATATAAAAAAATCTATAATATTTAAAAAAATTTCAAGAAATGTTTGCCTTTGCAAATTTGAATTGGAAACATGGAAGAAATAGCTTTAGTACTTTCATAAAATCTAGGATATCATAATTCATTTTTACAACCATAAAAATATATAAATTCTTTTTATAATCTATTCTAAATCTATTATGTTTTACAAGATGCTTCATTTTACGGATGAAACATAAATAAAGCATCTAGAGATCGACTTTTTCTCAACACATAAGTCGATCTCGAATTTTCTACTTTCCTACAAATATGCGGTATCCCGAAAGTCGATTTATGGAAGCTTACTCAGAGCGATCACTTGTAAAATAAGTAAAATATTTGATAAAAATGTACTGAACCGAAGACTTTTAGGAATTATCAATATGACTCATGATGAAGGCTTGTATTAATTTGGGACAAATTTATTTTCGTTGCTTAGGGAAATTCAACATTTTATCTACTGAGTGTCCTCATTAAACAATTCAATTATTTTCTAATAAGTTTATATATCAGCAAATTAACGCCCATGACTGTGCTGTACTTTAAGACACTTATTTCTGTGTCTTTAAATTTTTGCTTAAATAAGTTAGATGCGCGTAAAAAATGAATCAGATGCAACACGAAAACAACTATCTTAACCGCATCTATATCTGAAACTATGTTTAGAGTGAATATTTCCAAATTAAATACAATGTAATAAATTTCTAAAGCGATTAGAGGCTAAACCGGGGGGTTAAATATACACGTACTTTATATAAATCTAGATCGATCTCTCCCTACTTTAGTACGTATTATTCCTTGATTTAAGACACGAAGTCATGTGACAGCTTTATTGCAACAAATGTTTTGAAAACAAGGGATCAACAAACAAAAGCCTACATTCTACTAGTTGTCCCGTCTTTCCAAGTAAGCGTGTCGCTTTAATTTTGACAATACATATTTTTCGAAATCTAAAACTGTTTAAGTAATAAATTCCAACTTTTCAGTAATAAATTTCAACTTGATATCGACGATAGTTCACAAAACGTCTTTTGTCCTTGGTGCAAATGTGTGTTCGTTTCGTATCACCAAATGCTCAGAATTAATGCATACTACTGCATTTAGAACTATTAAATGAAAGATATGAATCCGGAAGTACATGGGTTAAATTAGTTAGTCTGTATGAGAGGAAGCACAACTGGAGGGGCTATCCTGCCTAGGTACGACCTAGGTACGAATCTCACAGAGCCTTACATTAGA
Organism: Philornis downsi; assembly: GCA_019455685.1. Classification (NCBI taxonomy): domain Eukaryota; kingdom Metazoa; phylum Arthropoda; class Insecta; order Diptera; family Muscidae; genus Philornis; species Philornis downsi. Next base: position 2,491,799 of record JAHXMU010000395.1, read on the forward strand.
TGCTCTGTTAATAAGTAACAAGTAACAGAAAATTAGAGTCGTGGCTCTGTTTAGCTGTTTAAGTGGTATCACGATTTTCAAAAAGATTCCAATAGACTCCGCAATTTTTACATAGCTTATTAATTGTTACAGCTTACTTTCAAAAAATTTTACGTAGAGATCTAGAACTACATCAATTCAATTCCGACGCAAAAAAGTTTTATATTCATGAGAAATATATTTTTATCGCAATGAAATCGCATTGGTGGAAGATCAGCTTAAATCAAATTTAGTTACGTATTATTTTTTAAAGTTTGATTGCGTTGTACCATTTGAAAAGTCAAGTACTCATAATTACATCTGCAGGCCCATATCTTCAATAGTTTAGAAATTATCAAAAGAAGGTAAATATATACAACTCTCGAAACGACATTAAACCCGAAATGAATTTCGATTTCTTTCGGCTTTTTGGCACCTGGGTTCAAATTATGCACAATTTGGAACCCGATTCTGACAACCGAATTAAAATTGTATTAAATTTTTCATCCGTTTCATACATCCAAAATGAAGTTACAAACAATTCAGATTTTGAATGATTTGTATTTTTCACTTGAAGAAATGCATTAAATTTGTATACTCGTAAAGCTTTGAAAATTTAAGAGGAAATAAATTATTATCATTTTCACCTTTTACAGTTTCGCGGATATGATTCAGAAACATATTTCCAAAATACTTTTAAATAAGTTTACATACTATGTCAACCTTCACTAGAATCTCCGACAAAAATGAAACAATATTTTGCTTCCCAAAAAGAATGATAAAATACTGGTTCATTTTCGATAAAACGTTTTTAAATTAGTCACTTATCATTATTAAAGAATTGCTTTTTAAGCTTTATTTTATGTGGTTCCCTTTTCCTTATTCTATGTGAATACCTACGTGAGATCTCTGCCTATATTTATTGAAGATCTCATATTCTAGCTTAGCAGTAATACCAAATTCAAATATGGCTTCAAATTTATTTTGGCGTACCGGACTTTATAATCAACGTAAAGGTCCTGCGGTGTCGATCAATTTTTTTATAAATTGTTTGTGATGAGGGAAATGCTAAATCTGCGAACGTTGTATTCACCTTTAGATCACTGTTGTAGACAGAACATAGATTAGCTAAGATTCTTGGACGGGCGTTACTGCACTTTATAAACACTGGGACTGTCAGCATAAAATATGTATGAAGATCCAATTAAAATCTACAGAATTTTTCTTCAAGCAGGCTGAAATGAGAATGTTTTCACATCATGTATCTTTACCGAAATGTTTTTCGCACCCTATCCAGAAAAGCAACGAACTGAAATATTTAACATTGAATTTCCGCTCAGTTTCGGTTACGGTAAAACTGTTTAAGAAGGCATCTCATGTTCATGGGCTGAATAGCATTGACAAAATTATTATCTTTGTTTTCAAAGCAATAGATAAGTACTCGTACATAAACGGTAGGGGAAATCATCCCAGATTTAGAAATTACGATATGCTCCCCAATATAATAGGACTACCCTAATTTTAGGCAATGTCCATCTTCACTCGACGTCCTTTTGTGCAGGTACAAAAATTGGAGATACCAGAAAAGGCTGGGCTATCCGGTCGATTTTATCACATTCCACACGGCATTATAACTCTATACAATTGGCAAAAAATTATAGTATTACAGGGCTAATCATTAAATTTTGATAAATCGGGCAATTTGCTTATGGGACATGGCAGTGCAATGCCAAAGTTGATTAAATTCGGCAGAACTGCTTGAAAGATATGAAGCTAAAATAATATAAGTGGTTATTTGGTCAATTGAATTGAACAATAAGAAAATATAGCTAAAATCGGTCACTTGCGTTGGTGGTACCAGAAAAGTCCTAGTTAGGAATTACAGAGAAAAGACAGAATATAGAAATTTCCTTTGGATTTTATGGGGGGTGCCAGAGGGGGCTGATATATATGGCTCATTTAGAAAATATCAAGCTTGCCAAGTTTTAACAAGTTTCATGAAGATATACGACAGTTACCGCGTCTACCGGCAAACCAGCCGGACAAACAGACATCGCTAAATCGACTTAAAAACACCAACCAACAAGGTTTTGGACTGAAGCAACCAAATATCTTTCCTAGGGTAATTTGGTGGTCTGAATTCGAATATGTAATTACCTTTTCGCTGTCACATCAGGTTTTTGAGATAAAAAACATTTTTATTCGTTTTTTACACAAAAAATCATTAGTTTATTTAAAAATCAATGGACTTACAAAAGTGAATGGCGTTATTTGAACGTCGTTTGTATTTTGTTGGTTCGGTTTCACGTATCAGCAATAGCCTCTCAGCATGCTTTTGTCCCAAAATCCTTGCTAATTTCTTTCAATTTTCATTAAATCTTTGTGAGCACACTCCCCTTGTTCGTCGCTTACCGCATCTAGGTTTTGTGAAAAAAAAATTTAAATGCGAATGAAGAAAATGCATTTTGAGTGGCATTTGTGCACTTAATTCGTGACAATTTTTGAATAATTCAGCAATAATTCTTTGGCGTTTGGGAATAAGGTCTTAAGTCATATACTATAGTTTTTCGTAATGTAAAATTGAAACTTATTTAATACCAAACGAATTATGAAATTTTTTGACTTAGTGCCTAAAGACCAAATGATTACGATTGGATGCAGTTGTGCTAGATTTCAATTATTGATACCAAACGAAAGAGAAAAAAAAATTGAGTTAAACCCAATCAAAAACTCAAAATGCATTTTTTTGACTTAAGACCTTATTCCCAAACGTGAAAGAATTTGTCTGTAGTTTTCACTCTTACGAGTATTGTTCTCAAGAAAACTGTTCACGATGTTCTTGAAAGATTTCCAGGCTGCATATTCTTTCTCCCATAAACGTTGTGAAAAATAGTCATCATTCAATAGTTTCCTGATCTGAGGGCCAAAAAATATGCCTTCTTTGATTTCAGCATATGAAATTTTAGGAAAACCCGCCAACAAATATTTAAATGCTGCCCCATCTTTGTCCAGAGCCTTGACAAAGTTCTTAAAAAGGCCCAATTTTATGTGCAACGGCGGAAGAAGAACGTCATTTGAATCAATTAATGGTTTATTTGAAATGTTTTGTTTTCCTGGTGAATACTCAGTTCTTTTTGGCCACCCTGTCCTGATGTAATGATGACATGTAGCGCTACTATCCCATAGACAAAGGAAACAACAATATTTTGTGAAAATTTAACTCATTGCCTCGTAATTTTCCTTTGTATTAACGGCATGAGCCATGAATTGGTATGGATGTTTTTTCATTCCCATTATGCAAAAGTAGAGCCTTTAAACTGTACTTAAAACTGTCAACAGATAATCTCCATTCAGTTTTGTCATATGGCTGGTTCATTTTTGTGAAATAAACCACCAACATCAGTGCAGTACAGAATAGAGCGTTTCTTTTCAAAATATGAAGCCAATTCCAAGCTTCCATCTCCTTAGATTGTTACTTTTGCCCCAACTGCAAGATGTTCCCACTACTGCATGCGTAAAGCTAGTAATTCTGCGTCTTGCTTCGTTAAGAGTAAGTCCCGAATTAGATCATTCAGCTCAGCTTGAATCACTAAATGGCGTTCATCATCAGCCTGAAACAAGCTACCACTGCTGGTGAAAGATGTTTCGGACTCACTGCTCGTAGCACTGAAAATGACTGGTAATGGATCATTTGGTGGACGTTAAACTCGTTTGGAAACCGATGGGAAATTCTCGTAAGTAATATTTTTTTGAATTTTCATATTGAATTCAGCAACTTTTGTTAACCAAAAATGTCAATCGGTTTCGTGGTTACTTGGCTCTCTTCAAAGTACTGGAATTGAAAAATCGAAATAGACTTTCCTGCCATTTGATCACTTGTATAAAATAGTTCTGCAACTATTGCAAAACATTGTCGGTGTCCACGGTTTGTCCAAGTTTCTGACAGCAAAACCAAAATAATGTAAATGTGCATATTTTAATGATTCTGATATTGCATATCCTTTTTCTTTCAACAAAATTTTCACCACCCACAAAGTAAAAATAGCTTGAATCAGTATCGCACGATCTCCCTGACATGCTTAAACCCTACTATTATGAAGATTTAGAATGAATGTGGGCTTCTGCCAAATTAATAATTGTGGAATCGTAGTGTCAGCATTGACTGTTTTACAGTATTGCCAGCAAGCGGTAGAAAATGAACAAGACGTGATAACCCAATTTTTATGCCAGATTGAAACTCAGAGCACCTAGATTAGTTAAAAAATATGTTACGTTTCTGCAGTCAGTTTTTTTTAATTTGTAGATCAGTGAAGTAGGTGAAACACATTTCCTTATGCGAATTACTTTTTTGCCGTATCAAATGATACGCCCAGGGATGGCGTGGCCATCCAGTAAAAGTATTAGGGTACGGAACGAAATTGTAGTTCACCATATTTCAGATTATCCAAAAGATATGACAGAGATATTTATTTATTTATTGAATATATATTTTATAAATAAATTTATAAATAAATTTAAAAAATATAACAAAAAGAAAAGCGCAGGGTAACATAGACCATACGCGCGCATAAGTAGTTTTTTCTACCTGTAACATATTTACACTAGCAGAATATGTACAATCAAGTAATACAATTTAATTCGGATTTACAAAATGCAGGAAAATTAAATTTAAATCAAGAAAGGAGTATCGGTTAAACATCATTAATTCCGTGTACGTTCAGGGCCCTCAAAATGTGTTTTAGCTGACTAGGTCTTGAACTGTCAAGAATGATTGAAAGAGGCTCATTCAGTCTAGATTTTGGACATTCCACTAAGATATGTCGAACATCCATGTCACAGTCACATTCGTCGCATTGCAGTGGATTTGAGTTATCGAAATAATGTTTAGAATTGAACAATGTTTTCCCCATTCTGAGGCGTGCCAAAAGAATGCATTGATTTCTGGTGTAATTTGAGTGGTATTTTGGTCTATCAAGGTTGAAACTGTGTGATCGCAGAAAGCTTTTGGATTGTTCCCATATACTCTTTTGTTCAGTCCTCCATTTGCTTTTCTATATATTTGAGATAACGCGATGGAAGCAGAAAATCTCGTAAATCATCGGCGTTTCAATTACTTCCTAGGCAGCATTGTCAGCAAACTCATTTCCTCCTATACCGACATGAGAGGGTACTCACAGAATTTGCATTGGCCTAACAACATTTGGCTTTTTTAGGAAGTTGTCGTACATTTCTTTACTATTGTGAAGCAGAGCAATAACCACGCTAAGGCTATCAGTACATATGGTGGTCCTCAATTTAAGCTGAGCAGCAAAAATAATTGCAGCTGGAATTAATAGCTTGAAGTTTGTCGAAAAACAGCATACCCGGTTATTCCGTTCTGATACGAAACGTCAATAAAGAGCACCATTTCGGGTGAAAAGTTGGAAATTTTTTCAGTTGCCAAGGATTTGAGGAATTCCCGATTAGTGGTGTGTTTGTTGTACTCAACTATACTGTAATCAATTTCCATAAAATTATGAAAAGTAAGTCGTCCAATAGGCTTATCAGGTAGAGGTATGCCAAGTTTCCTTAAAATTTCCCTTTTAAAATTTTTTTTAACGATGATATCCCAGAATAGCTGATGAAGCCCGTCTTTAGACTCCGTCATTGCTCTAGCAACGAGGTTCACAGATCTTGCTTGTGTTACTGCAGAGAAATTCTTAATTTTGCATTCCCATCTTAAGGACTGTGTTGGCGTGACCTTTAACAATCCTGAGGCTGTCCGGAAGCAGCTGTTAATTGAGGCGTCTAACTTTCTGAATTTGGCTTTGCTTGTCCAACCGTAAATTGTCACACAGTGTTGTATCATGCCGTAAACCAAGGATGAGCAAATCTTAATTCTAGAGCACGTTAACTTAAGTAAGTTGTTAATCTTGCTTAACTTTTCCAGGTAGATATTTAGTGTGAAAGTTCCACAGTAGATTCTCTGCAAAATGTAGACCAAGTATTCTCATGTTGTTTTTATACGGAATTAATACGTTATCAAGCATTACATCGTTTACATTGCAATTTCTTCTCCTACAAACATGTAGAATTTCAGATTTACTCTCTGGTATAACAGCTCCACGTATTTTTGCCCATTGTTGAACTTTATAATTAGCAGTTTAAGCCTTGAAGACACTTGATCTGGAGACCCAGATGCAACAGCAAAAATGTTGTATGGTAAACAAGAATACGGACAATGGTGATCCTTGAGGAAACAACACGGTCAAAGGCCCTTTCAATATCTTCTGACAAAACTGCGGTGTGCTTTTTTATAGATAAATTGGTCTTAATTCGAGCTCATGGCATCCATGTTTGGGCAGGAAAGCATGATGACTAGGTGATATATTATCCTTATAGGCTCCCCAGAAACGAGTGGATATAATTTTTTCCAAAATTTTTGACAATACTGGAATAAGTGAAATAGGCCGACGCCCTTCGATTTCATTTGGATTTTCTCCCAGTTTAGGAATGGCAGTTAGGAGAACCAACTTCCAATTGTGTGGAAAAATTCCCGTTCTCAGTATATTGTTGTAGAGCCTAACGAGCCTCAACTTCATGTCCAACGGTGCATTTTTGACCATAGAATATATTATTCTGTCTATGGATGGTGTAGTTCCTCTGGAATTATTCAAAACCCAATTTAGTTCCGTAGCAGTAATATCAGCGCACAAGAAAAAGTTAGAACTATAGACTGCGGTAAGGCCACCAAAATAATTTTTCTTCCGATCAACAATGTTTTTATCAAAATGTTCATCTGAAGCAATATAGCTCCAAACTTCTGCAAATTTATTAGCGGATGGACTTTTTATAATAGTGTCTTTTTCAATAATTGATGGAAAGTTATACATTCTTTCTCTTCTGATACTGCTGATTCTATTCCATAAAGTTCTGACATCAAGCATTGGGTTTAATGAGTTTAAAAATTTTTCCCAGGTTTTCCGCTTTGCCTTTAGAGACTCACGTTTTACCTTTGCACAGAATGGTCTATAATTGATGACACTTTCTTTACTTCTATGTCTTGTAAAAAGGTTCCAGGCTTTCACTTTAACATGACTAGTATTGCTATGTATGGGTTGAACCATGCTGGGGAGTTATTAGATTTGGTTGTCTGTGGTTGATTTCATTGACAGCTTTCCGTATTATTTTCTTAAGCTGAGCTGCCTCCCTATTTATATTTGCCGATTCCTCAAAAAAGGCATAATGGTGGTAATTTTATCTTGAAATGCTCGCCAGTTAGCTTTCTCCACCAAAAATCTAGGATTAAACTGCTTATTTTCTTGGGTCTTGTTGTCAGTAATAATTATAGGAAAGTGATCACCGACTTCAGGCATGTTCATTGTTGTCCACTTTAGAAGTGGTGCCAAATCAGAACTAGCCATTGAAACGTCTACTGATGTGAGTGTGCCCTTGGTACTTAGCAATGCAGGAGATCCATCGTTTAGAATAATAAGTTCAATATCATCAGCGAACTTTTCCCACAAGGTTCCAGCGGGTAACAAAGATCGTGATCTCCAAATGGGGTTTCGAGAGTTCGTCACCCACCGAAAGTTGATTTTCTCTCGTATTAACATTAATACTTGAAATCATGTTGGCAGTAAGGCTTAAGTCGCATTCTTGATATACGTTGGTTATATGAATTTTTCCTTTTCCTCGTATTACGACAGTTTAAAAGAGAAGGTCTCCAGACGATGTAATATGTTGGTCAATCTGAATGTTGTTACGCACTAAGAGAGCAATTCCAGCCTTGGCATACTGATAGTCCTTGTTATGGTGATATATTTTATAGCCCGACAAATGTAAGGTATTTTTATTTTTGTCAATTATGTAAGTTTCTTGAAGCGCTATTATATTGGGTTTATGCTTGGCGACCAATCCCAGAATATTCCATTGAAGAACACTAATATTGAAACCGACATCCATATTAAATTAAAAAATAAAATTAATTTAATATGGATGTCAACGAATGTCGGTGACAAAGATATATTTTAGTGTTTAATATCAATTATAAGGAGGGTACCTGAGCGGGTTGCGCAAACTACCACCACATCATAAGTTATATTAACCAATACACTTAGCCTATATAAAAATTATAGTGAAAAATGTAAGTCTTGTCGAATTCGACATCTTATACAGCTTAAGAAGGAAATTCCAAAAGTTATAATAAAAACAACATTTCACGATTTAATGTCAATTGTATCGGGAGCACCAGGAGGTGTATGGTTCCGTGTTAGCAACTGTATGCCGACGTCAAAAACGTGCTGCGTCCACTACTGGTATCAGTTTTGCCAGTATTATATGGTAGGAAGGCTATTGAGATGAATTCAGTCGCATAACACGAGTAAGTGAAAGGAACTAAAAATCGAAGGAAAGGTCTGAGCACACTGGAAATACCGAAAACTGGACCTAAAGAAGAACCTTATCGATTCATATATAGGTAAATTTGAGTACATGGAGAAGGAAATAGAATCTTGAATAATGGACGAATTATTCATCAAAAATTCTAAAATTAAGTTGGGAACTATGTTCCTTTCACGAACAAAAATTCGTCGAAGTATTGTTTCACCATAAAAAATTTGCGTTTGCGTTTTCAAATTTTTTTTGTGTTAGTTTGCCAACGCAGAAATCGGAAGCAAAAATGTTTTTACGTCATAATGTATTCCGCAACACAAAATTGTAAGACGATGTATTTTTGTATTACAATTTCGTTTCACAAGTTACAAATTTATTTTTCAACGTACAGGTTGGCACACCAATTATGCTACAACAAGAAATTCAAAACTTTTTTTTTAATCAATGTATTTTATTTATTTTAACTGTTTTTGTATTGTACAGAAGATTTAATGTTATTTTACATAACTATTATGAAGATGATAGGCCGTAAATGAAATCCTTGTTCATTCACACATCGGCGACAACTGATCAGAAAATTATTCATTGCGCCTGAAGGGTTGAAGTCGGGATCGCCTCAATTTTTGTTTTATTGGACTGTTTGAATTCAGTCAAATTCCTTGGTTTCGTTTTGTACACCTCTTGTTTAACATAGCCCTACAAAGAAAAGTTTGCTGTAGTTAGGAAAATGAAGTTTCTGGATATTAGTTTGTTTGCTGGAATCAAATGCTGTTGAAACGAATACGTCTTCGGCGCAGTTCTGGGTAAGAAAACTCCTTCAGCATCTTTAAATAACGATCCCCATTGACAATAACATAAAGATGTAAGTTGCTCCCATATCACTGTTGGAAATCGACCGAGTTGGTAATGTCTGTAAAGATAATTTTCCTAGCGAAAATAACTAATACTGTGCAGTGAAAAAATTTTGCTTCAATTTTCACAAACATTTTTTATATAAAGTTTCAACTTGAACAGTCAGGCTTTACTTATGGAAAATTTGACCAAATTGATTCAAAATACTACTGTACACAAAACGTAAGACCAGTTTTCAATTTCATTTACGCGGGTTTATTGAATTTCAGAAATATTTTTTTTAATTTGTAAATTACACTGTGACTGACATTTGTGTCAACTTTCACATCATAAATGCCAGCAACACTTCGATTTGTATGACGAAAAACATAATTCTAATGAAACTATTCCACTTATAGCTTTCTTAACATTTCGACAAAATATTGTCTTTTATTTTTATTTGCCAAAATTATAAACAAGTGAAAGTAAAAATGTAACAGCAATGATGGAAGCGTTTAAAGCACGTAATATATTTCGGCCAAATGTGAATCGATTAAATTGATTAAGCTATGCCCGTCTGTCTCGCTGGCCGACTAACAGATACTATATGAGGTCGGTCTGACAACTAGCCGATCTATCAAGGAAGACACAAAAAAGAAAAATTTTGCTTTGTTTTTCCAGCAATATTCAATAGCTTCTATATTTTATTTATAGTAAGAACTGTCAAACTCCTAAAAACAGCTATCAACCGCAGATTCCTCCTCTTCATTGTTGGCAAATCTTTTACCACCAACCGGTTTCTGAAGTTTGAAAATAGAAAATAGTCCGAGGGAGCTCAATCTTGGGAATAAGGTGCGTGATGAAGTAATTCGAACTTTAATTCATTCATTTAGGCCATCGCAATAGTGGATGTGTGAACTGAAGCATTGTCTTTATGAAACAACACCTTCATTTAAAACTAAAATAGAATCCTATGCGCATCCAAAAAAACAGAGATCATGACCTTGCCTGCTAATGGAATCGTTTTCGCCTTCTGTGGACACGATTCTCACATTCCAGTCCACTGCTTTGACAGATCCTTTGTGATAAAGTGATACACCCATGTCTGATCCAAATAAATAGACGCAAAAATTGGGCTTTATTCCGGTGAAACATTGCTAAACACTCTACTGGAACATTTCCACGACTCTGTTTTTGCTCTATTGAAGGCATGCGCGGCACCCATCTTCCCATCTTCGGCGAACATACGACGTACAGCCCTTCTTGAAATTTCAGCTAGCTCACGCATTTTCAACCGACGATCATCCAATACCATTTTGTGGATATTCTTAACCGTGTCTGGCGTGAACATCTCAATTGGTGACCACTACGGTATCCGTTTTGGCAGCTCGTACGACCTCGTTCAAACTCTGCTACCCACCATTTTATAGTCGTAAATGGAGGAGCAGACTCCCGCAGAATAGAATGTAGCTCGGATTTAATATTGGTTGGTCTGAGACCTTTAAAATGGAAATATTGAATTAAACAACCTCGACCAATTTTTCTAATGTTTACAAATTCACTAAGATCGTTTAATTTTGATGGCTCAAATAAAAATGCTAAACAACGTGGCACCTTGAAACTTAAAACATACGTTTAGTAAGGTTGCTACTTTTCACCAAAATAATTTTTTTCCCAAACTACTGGCAGTTTTGGCACCGTCCTCGTAATTATCGTAAATCCTTGTGGAACTTCTTAAAACTTGGCAGAGATAGTAGATAGACTATGCCGGCCCAAGCCTTCAGGCACCTCCCATACAAAATGACCGATTTTCTGAAACCGATTTGTATGTGGAAGCAACTGAAATTATTGTCCATTGTATTGCTTTATCGGACAAAATTTAAAAAAAACCTATGGATAAAATATGACCCTCCCGTTATCTCACATAAAAATAGCCAATTTAGATCCTGTCATTCGGTCTCTCTAAATTCAATCAAACTTAGAACACGTTGTGGGTTTATTAAAAAAGAGAATGAGAATGGAAATTGTCTCTAATTCGTAAATTGCTGTAACTTAATTTTTATTTTTTATTTTGCAACTATTGGTAAAATGTACAAAATTTATCGGCTAACCAGTTCTCTTCTGGTACCTCCCATACAAATGACCGGTATAATATATATTTTCCAAGCAGCAACTCCAAATTCAGTAATATTTGACACACTTAATTCGTTTGGTATTCTTAATTCTGAAAATGAATATTTCTACTTATCAAAATTAAATTTTTCTGCTGTGTTCTCTAATTCGTGCACTTGCATTTTTTTCAATTCATTACAATAAAAATAAAAGTAAAAAATATATGGAATCATATCTATCATTCAATTGACCTTAATCAGTATAAAGTAGCATTAAGTTTTGCTAAACTTGGTTCTGAGAATGAAAATGATCTAAATTGCCACGATCGTTAGAGTTTATCGCATACAAATTAGCCGTTATAACAAATGTCAGTGGTTAATGTACTATAGCAAATTATGGTAAGAAAGTTCAGTAAGTTATAAAGGTGTTTATTTTATTGTACGTTAATTCAAAACTTATATTTATAAGAACATAGCATTTTGCCGCGTCGCTTATGCACACTTTGGATGAAAATATATGTTCATCTGGCAGGAATTTCTGTATTGGTATTTTTAGCAGATCCTGAGCAATTTCAGAAATTCAAGATTAGGTAGCTGCAGTGTGTAAAATGTATTGATTTCTGTATGCTTGGAAGTCAATATTCTGTAGTAACGATTAGTCCCCACATAACGAGGAATAAAATATTGACAACTGAAAAAAGGGACCTACTTTAGACGCGTTTTCCGAGTTACTCTATCAATGTTTAATTAAAAAATCAATTCAAGTTTAGATTTGGGAATTTCAATAAATATTATACCAAATTAACATTTGCTAATGGCTCTCAAAAACATTAACATAGTATAATAGATGCAGAAGAACGGAATCGACTTATTATCGATTACTCGCAGTGATCGTCAGACACATTGATGCGACCGCCGTTCAAAAAAAGATGGGCTCGTACCCACGATTGTATGCATGATAGTCGGGAGTACTCACCATAGCGCCATGTTCGGTCATGCAAAATAATAACTTGTCTTTCCTAAAATTATATATAATAGTATAGAGTCAATTTCAATTTCAGGTGAACTGACATACAACATCTATTTGTGTTGCTGCAAAAATATTCTGAATTAAAGACAAGCAACAAAAGCAAAGAACAAATTTTTGGTAAACCGGCCAATTTGAATGCTCGGTACCCCAAGAGGAGTGGCAGTGCAATCAACATTCGCAGTTCGGAATGTCTGGTGCTAGATCAGTTGTGTACTCCACACCGTGCTTGAATGAAAGGTACGAAGAGATATATAAGTAAAATTGGGTAATTTGTATGAGAGGTGCCAGAGAGGGCGTGACCATTCTGTAGATTGTTTATATATTTTGCGCAGTGTAATTCCGCAACGTAATTGATGTGAATTTGAGTAACTTCAGACTATGAATTATGGATTACGGTGGAAATTCAAATATCGATAAGTAGAAAAATTTGTATACAAGTACCAGAATGGGCATGGCAAAGCCGCCTATTTTTAATTTCTCAGAACGTGGATTAGTATAATTGACTGAAAGACATGGAAAAAAGAATACATACGTTAAGTCAATTATTTGTATGGAATGAATCAGTAGAGGCGCGCTTAACTGGCCCTAAAGCTTATTCTATACTAGCGTATATTAGAAGAAATTGTTTCGGTTTCACTACTCCACATACTTTAAGAATAGTGTATACTTCTTACGTAAGATCGAAGTGGGAATATGCCTCTATTGTTTGGAGTCCCTTTTGCCGAGTCAACATATCACGCATAGAAAGAATTCAGCGGGTCTTTCTGAAATTTGCTGCCTCCTCAATTGACTTTGGTGATTTTGCGCCTCCTTATATTTCCAGATGCTAGTTACTGGGCGTTTATAGATGCCACTTAGATGTCATATTTAATGTATTGAATCGCGGATAAATGGGATTGCAAGAAATGAATATCCAATTCAACACTTAGAGTTTTGTATGTCTAGAAATAGCTTTAAACTGTTCCTTTTTAGATATTTGAAATAAATAATTTACATCTTGACATAACTTTCTTGATATATCTTTGGCGTTTGGGAATAAGGTCTTAAGTCATATACTATAGTTTTTCGTAATGTAAAATTGAAACTTATTTAATTGTTTGCAAATCAGGATAAAATTTGTTTGAAAATGAAATGATGGCAAACAAGCATGGATATGATTTCCTATAGGAATATTAAGAATTTTTTTAAAATTTTTTTTACATTACATTATTTACATTACATTTTACATTACGAAAAACTATAGTATATGACTTAAGACCTTATTCCCAAACGTGAAAGATATGTATGTCGTGTCACCTCTTAGTCTGTAAGGATTTATATGTCCATAGACCTAAATAAATGAAATGAAATGAATTATAACGTAATGGGTGACAGCCAGACTACTACAATTGACTAATTACAAATTGCAGATTTCTGAAAAACGACCGTAAGCCAAGTTTGACTATATAGGCTGCGCCAAGTTTCAGAAAGTTTCATAAAGATTTAAGGCAATTGTAGTGTTCACCAGTTAGCCAGCTAAACAGATATACGGATACCGCTCAATCGGCTTAAAAAAATCATGAAACGCATTTGGTACTTCAGACGCTCTCTTCTGTGTGTTATATTTTTGACCGTATCAAATGACCATTCCTTTGGGTGGAGGTATACCAATTTTCTTGTTCTGAATTATTTATTTAATCGAATTCCTTCTAAAAACCAGATTTTGATTTAAAACATAGCCGGTGGCTTTAGAGTGTGGATAAAATTTGGTTTAAATAAAAACTCGATAATAAGCCTTCTGAACAAATCTGGCTTTTAAATCCTCCATACACAAGTCAACGCAAAATTGATTATGTCAGTCTGCGAATTATGGATTACACGGGGAAATTTAACTTTTGACAAATCTGAAAATTTATTTCAGACTACCAGACTACTACGTGGCAGTACAGTTAATTTTTATTCCCGGAACTCAATTTATTAACGGCGCGGTTTTTGCCAAATTTGGCTGATTCATTCCTTCTACTGAAGGTATAAAAATGTGTTAGGAACAAATAGCTGTAGCAACGTAAGAAAGAAAAACCATGAAGAAACCCAAGCGAAGATATTGTTGAGTTGGTCAACTTGAGCCCGAGTGAGCGTTATTTGCTTCTGATAAAATAATGCGGAACAGTAGACGACAACGGTGTGTGCACTTGCTAAATTTTAATATGTCTACGTACTGTACAAATAAACTACTAGATGTATTGATAACAACCAAACCGATGAAAAGTCAGTAGATGCCTAAGCAAAAGTTCGTATTTTTTCCTCCAAACAAGAAGACACGAATTATTAATGACAAGAACGTTGTGATACACAGGGTGGCGCAATAGAACGTGCATATTGCATCATCTTTTTTTGCGGTGTAGAAAAGACGCGCCTACATCATTGGGTTGGCGGGCTCCTGGAGTTTTAGTCCCTATGAATCACTTCGAGGGAAAGCGTTGCGCATTTTACGAGAACTCTCGTTCATATATTGCTACTAGGTGACTATATTGTGCTGAATATGGACTACGGCGAATTAGTGAAGCTCCGAGTGCTAATTTAATTAAAATATGGGTAAAGCATTTTGAAGAGACCGGTTCAACATTTAAACCACAAGCAAATTGTCGCCCAAGAACATCTTGGACCGAAGACAATGTTGAGAGAGTTATGGAGTCAGTGCGAGGAAATCCACAAATGTTTACTCGCAATGTTGCAACGAATTTTAACATTGGATCTTAAACTGCATCCATATAAGCTGCAATTAACACAAGAATTGAAATAGTCTGACTTCATAGCAAGGCTCGCATTTGCTAATGAAATGCTTAATCGATTTTAAAATTTTGACAATATCCTTGTCTTTGACGAGGCTCATTTCCTTATGAATGGGTTCGTAAACCGTCAAAATTGTCGTTACTGGAACAGTGAAAGTCCCAAAATCAAACACCAGAAACCATTGCATAGTCCTAAAGTGACAGTATGGGCAGCAATCTCTGGCAGAGGAATAATTGGTCCAAAACGTCACGGTTAATACGGAACGCTATGTTAAGATGTTGAAAGTTCAAGAATAGTGAATTCCAGAACTTGCTTCCAACAAGATGGAACTACCTGTCACACATCAAATGACTTCATGGCGGTGGTGAAGCAGATGTTCCCTGGCAGACTAATTTCGAAAAGAGGTGATATCCCATGGCCCCCACGTAGTCCAGACTTGACGCCTCTTGACTTTTTTTGTGGGGATACCTCAAACACCTACACTAATAATCCAAGAAACACCGTTCAGCTCAAGGAGAATATCCATGGTGAAATGGCAGCCATTACACCAGTATTACTGAAGAAAGTTTTCAATAATTTTCGTTTGCGGTTAGAGGAGTGCCGTCATAGAGAGGGTCACCATATAGATGATTTTATTTTTAAAAAATAAACTTCATTTATGACTCTACAATGCCTTAGATTTATTTTAACCATACCTTTTGTATTTATTTTTTAATCTATTTTTTAGATATGCACGTTCTATTGCGCTACCCTGTATGTACATATGTCATAAGTAGGGAGTCGAGAAAATCCGCTTTTTAGTTTATTGTAGTACAAAAGGTACGTTTTTAAAAGCCCGTTTACAATAAATAAAATATTTTGCCTTACGGTGGACAGCGAAAATAATAAACGAAATTCCAGCAGTTTCGGGAGGTCGGCACCCTTAAAGATTTCAATTCTGTTAATAACAACAACCGAATCAAACGGTATTTAGAAGTGAAAGAAAATTGAAACGAATTCTATATCTCTATTAAATAAATAAAAATGTTTTTGAAAACTAAATCTTGTGCATGTTTCTTATTTTTAAGACATTATATTTTTGGATAATTTTTTATAAGCATAATTTCAAATAACTGGATGAAACCCCGACTCTTATTTATAAGCATATATTTTGGTATATATGCGACGCTTTCCGGCAATGTACGAACATAACTTTGCTTATCCAAATGCACGTCGCAAAAAATTAAATTTTTGACTCTGGCATAGCATAGGAGAGATAGCAAAAGGTCAATACATCGTTCTCTATTGCTACTGTACAGCAATAAGACATAAGTTCTCAGTGTAGATATATTTCGAGGAAAACTGTGGACAGAGGAAGTGATAAAACAAAGTTCTAACGGTCAATTTGTATTGGGACTACATCAAATAATTTACCGAAGTGGTTATTATTCAATGGAGGTCGTCATTTACTCAGTTAGATCATACAATATGAAAACTATGTTTTTTTTGTGTTTAATATCGCAAAAAATTGTCGATTTCTGCAGTAATAACAGTATCTTCAACTTAAAACCACAAATAAAAACAAAAACATAATGGGATATGGGATAATCCCGATAATCCCACAATAAACCCACAATTAAGAAATCTGGCAACGGTTGACATTATAGGCTCTTTACATGCAACTAAATTTACAGAGAGCAAAAAGTTAACAGAATTAATAAATAAAAAAAAAACAAAGCAAAGCAATCTACAAAACTACGTGTAGTGGGGAAGCTGTTTAGTTAAATAGTAAAACCTGCATTGAAATAACGAAGCGAAACTTTTAGATGACATTAACATAGCTCAAAGCAAATACACGAGAAAACAAACCAACGACAGCATTGGCACAACACTGACTTCAACGATATTATAGTACTCGAAAAATAGAAGAAAAAAAAACAGTAGATATTCGTTAAAAAACCAATGAGCACAACAAAAATTAATGTAGTGCAATAGGAAAACTGAAAAAGGCAACTACGAGGACGGTCCCAAAACTAGGCGACCTAAAAAAGAAGACACCAAAAAGTTGGGGCAAATTTTCTGTATTTTTCAACATAATATCCTTTTAGCTCGATACGCTTTTTCCAGCGATATATAAGCCATTGAATATCGCTGGATGTGTTTATGGTAAGAACTGTCAATCTCCTTAAAACAGCCATTACCCGAAGATTCCACCTCTTCATTGTTGGCAACTCTTTTACCACCGAGCCACTTTTCCAAGTTTAGAAATAGAAAATAGTCGGAGGAACCTAAATTTGGTTAACCAGGTGTGTGATGAAGCAATTCGAACTTTAATTAAATAATTTTTGCCATCGCAATAGTGGATGTGTGAATTGGAGCATTGTCTTGATGAAACAATACTTTCTATTTTGTCAAATGCGGCCCTGTTTTCATAATTTCAACACCTAAACGCCGGAATAAATTGGCATGATAATTACCGTCGATGGCTTTTTCTTTCTGAAGATAATCTATAAAAATAATCCCGTGAGCATCCCAAAAAACCGACGCCATGACTTTACCAGCAAATGGAACCACCTTCGCCTTCTTTGGACACAATTCGCACATTCCAGTCCACTGCTTTGCCAGTTCCTTTGTCTCAGGTGTGAAGTGGTGGATCCATGTCACTTCCATTGTTATAAATCAACGCAAAAATTGGGCTTTATTGCGGTGAAATATATCCAAATACTCTACTGAAACGTCTTCACGACGCTGTTACTCTACTGAAAGCAAGCGCGTCAATCATCTTGCCTAAAGCGTTTTCATCTTCAAATCTTCGACGATCATCCGTTACCATTTTGTGGATTTTCTTAACTGGGTCTAGCGTGTCGACCTCAATTGGCCGATCGACTACGCTCTTTGTCTTTGCAGCTCTTACGGCCTCGTTTAAACTCTGCCACCTAATATTTTACGGTCGTAAACGAAGGAGCAGATTGGTTGGACTGAAACCTTTCAAATAGAAATATTGAATTACATAATGGTGACCAATTTTTTCATTTCTGCAAACTCACTGAGATCGTTTATTTGGCTCAAATAAAAATGCTAAACACCGTAGTCCTTTGAAACTTTAAACATACGAGGGCGGTCCGAAAACTAGCCGACCTGACGTATAGATGGATTATTAAGTTTATTTTGGTGAAAAGTGGCAACCTTATAAAAATTGTATTTCTATGTATACAAGCCTGATGCTTGGCAAGTTACACCATCGAGTTAAAGACGTACATATTGGAATATATGAATATGTCAGGTACCCGAAAGCTCGGCTGTATCCCGTCGATATTGTTGCATTTTGGCATTCCTCGGGAAAATTTGTGAGCAAATTTAGTTTCGAATTTTACGGCCAATTTTTTATGCAGTATTTCACCGCGAAAAGTCAGCATAGTTCCAGACTGTAAGAGAAAACTGTGTTATTTCGGGAATATTTTTATGAACCGGTTTAATTTATGTTTTATGTCGTATCGTCTACGCATAAAATAATGAACGAAAAAATATTCAAATGCAAAATATGATAAAAGGATTAAACATAAGCTTTTTTACCTATGTAATGGAATGGATCGGCATGAGGTTGTTTTTAGAGCTCCTTTTGTTCACTAATGTTTGCATTTACCAGATTTTAATAAACCATTCCGCCGAAAGATCGGGTAAAGAATAAAAATGTAACAATTGGAAAACGCCATTGGAATTATAAAATTGAAATATTTGAAATTATAAAAAAGATTGGGAATAATACATACTGATAAGAATGCCCTACTGCGTTATATTTTGTGAATATAATTTTTTCAAAACATGTGGAATCAAATAAGCCTAAAATGAAAATGGTTAATTTTCTTATTTTTTACTTCGCAATATTACAAAAGCTTAAGTTAAGTTTGAATAAATATGTTGAATTGAATCAGCCATTACAAATAGCATCTCTTACCAATTAGCACAAAATCTTTTTAAAAATCGCAGTGGCGACCAAACGTGTCAGGCATAATAAAGTAATTTCACAATCATATTGGCACATTTACTATTTTCGTTTTTAACAGAAGTAATCGTTTAATTGTGCTTGTTTAGTATGGCTAATTTAGTTAAAACTATTTTGTGTTTTCAGTTATGTTTTGTTTTCAGTTTGTTTTGGATTTTGTGTGGAACAGATATTTCTGTCTCTTTACTGTTTTTAATAAACTTCTAACGTTAATTGAAGCAATTATTTGCTTTTCAGTCTGATAGTTAATTTTTTCCGATTGTGCATTTGTAGATTGCTTGCACTCCCAAATTAAGTGTAAGATTTGGAATATTTCGAAAGTAAGAATTTTTTTAATCTTCTCGAAATATATAGCCAATTTAGGATCACGCGAGAAGTCCCTTTGCGGCTGAATCGATATATATATACATATATATACATATATATGCTCAAATGTTTATGTGTAAAGATCAACGTGTAGTGGAATCAACTGAAAATATCCGAGCCTTCTTTCTTTGAATTTGCCATCATACATCAATGAGAATGGAGCTCTGATTTCCCTTACAAATTCTCTTTTCCTTAGTAATAGTTATAATGTTTCAAGGTTAATTTATGATTTTTTGACCATGTCCCAAATATGGAGGTCATGAAGTCATGACCTCCTCCATTATTTCAACAAAACTTTGACTTTTTCTTTTCGAAAACGTGTTTGATTATCTTACAACTAATTTGGTATATACATGGTGCTTAACACATATGTATTAATTTTTGTTTGGGATCGTTGCCGTTTTTTGTACAAGCCATTTATCAGTTTAGAATTCAGACCTCCTTTTACCTTTAGACTGAAATTGATGAGAGGAACAGCCACATTGATCATTTGGTCTGATTTGGGTTTCGTAAAATTGGTTCTCACCTGGAATTTACTCACTGTATTATTAACATATTAATTTTCAGAATTGAAAGCCCTTAAGCCTACATTTTTCAGGTCTTTTGAGCTGTGCTAAAATTGCGAAATTCTAACACCACAATTTAAGGTTTCTCCAACTCTTATTCCAATGCCGAAATAATAGCAAATATATTTAGGCTGTTTATTTAATAAAGAAAACGTTATTATGTTTTAGTAAATTAAAAAGAATTACATTATTCAATAAAATACCGAATAAATGGATTACATACTTTGTCCTCTAGTATCTCATATGAAACGTATAAACTGCACAATAATTTATATTTTATAAATTTTATTTATAAATTTATTTTTTTTCTAAAAAATGGAGTAACGGAGATAGGGCCGTGCTAAAAAACGCCTCAACCTCCAAATCTTACTCCTAAATCCCGACTTCGCAACCAAAATAATTGACAAGTTCTCTTGGGGGGGAATTTTTATTTGAAATATGAATACACTAGCTCTTGCCGTTAGCCCACAATGTTAACTGACACAATTTACAGTTTCACTTCCTATTAGATTACCTAAAAAGAGATTCTTAGTGGTCTTCCATACTCAATGTGAAACATTCTCAACATAAATTGTGTACACACCAACCAACATCTCATTTTTAATCCTTTACTATACGGTGTGCGATATTCTAAGTTTGTTATTTCGTTTCTGACAACTTGAAATAATCATCTTATCTAGTTTATGTTGTTCTTAGACACCATAAAAATTAATATCAAACAATATCTATCCGCTTGCATGTCTGTTGAAAACTAAACCATTTAGGTTAGAAGGCTGAAATTTTGAGCGAAAATGTCTCACAGCTATAGGCAAGTTAAGTCCGAATTGGGGGAACTTAACTATACAATCTTTGGAAAAATGTCGTTTTCCAGTGATTTTACCATTTGTTCTATAATTAAGCTGACTCTAGCCTAATTGATATATTTTATCTTAATTAATTATTAATTAATTAATATATCAATATTAATTATGGGAAGAGAACATTTCAGTAACGTCCATTTATCTTGCGGGGAACCAATATATTATGTACAAGCATATTATATGCAAAACGATACATATACAAACAAACAACAAATTATCACTAAATGGCCCATTACGGACGCTTGATCTAACAAATAAGTTTAAAATATTCCAAATTCGAATAATAACAATAAAAAATCTACTTAGAAATATAAATGCGAGTTAAGAAAACGGTGATTTGGAGTTATGGATGGTTCAGTATAAACTTTCCGCATTTTCTTCCACGCAGAATACTCATTAGTAGTAGGCAAGAATTTGTTCCTTCAAATATGTACGTTTTGGCAAAACTGTAATCATTGCAATATGTTTGTTTGCGAAAAAAATTGAATTAATGTAGTTGCACCCTCATCGGAGGAGTTGAGTGGCAAGCTGGAGTGCTGGTGAATGCGATAACACAAGTAAATCTACACCGATCCCAACGAAATTTTTCCAGAGGCAAAATTGCATCAAGATGACCGACCGTGGCGCCATGTTTAATACACCCGATAAAATCGCAGGTTCATTCACCTCGATGTATCTGATAAACATTTCGAGCAGTCGAGTAGTCCAAAAGTCTGGATAATGCTTCACAAACTGTGTCTTTTGGGGTCTAAAAATGTAACGCATGTAATCTCACTGGATGTTGGACACTCTCATTCGTGGGATGCTGGAAATTTGTTTACTAATATCTCAAGTCATGATTTATGATCAAAAGTGGTCAAATCGGTACTCACTTTGTAACTCTCTTACAAAATGACGGAATTGAATGAAACCATTTGTTCATTTACTTCTCATAGAGAACTACTGATTTAACAGATGAAATTATTCTCATTTTTCTCAGGGTGAGGCTTCACCATATTTTATACTGAATGATGTCTGTGCTTACAAGAAAAATGACTTAAGTGGAACTAGAACTAAATCAAGTTTACTTATTGTTTATTTATTGGTATTATTGTATTAATTTTGACGCATATTTATATCTAATCCCCATTCAGAAATTCGGTGTAGTTCACAAACTACAGCAGTTTTCAAAGCAGCTAGTTTGACAAGTTATGTACAAACTTGTTTTTTGTTGTTACCCTTAGCCTTAAGACACTCGTTGGCATCTATTTCAAAATTCCGTATATTTTTGAATTTATAACATATTTCTATATTAGCGGCTTGTCAGAAAACGCAAAATATCTCAAAACGATCAATCCTGAGTTAAAATAACATTAATAAACCGAAATGTTGCATTTAATTACATTTGTAATTTCCTAAATAAATCAAATCAAATTTTACACTGCGTATTTTTTATATGTAATTTTTTATACATTATTTTTTATACATAAGAGCCGTAACTGGATGAGCTAACTACACTCGTTCTAGTAAAAGAGGTAAGAAAAGGATGTTGCATACGGGGCAACGTTGCTGCCAATTGCAGCATATGCAGTTGCGAAACGCTATAAAGAGAAGATGAGAGAAGCAAACCGGCTTCTTTCGCCTAAGTAGTAGCGATTGTGGAAAGAGCGTCAGAATGAGGGTGTAGAAAGATACAGCTGAAACATGAAAATTATAGTTCGGAAAAAAAGATGTGGAACAGGTCTCCTGAAAGGACAGCGATGGAAATCTGGACGTGGATATGAAGAGTGAGCTGCAATTATGGGAAGAAATGCATGTCCCAACCCGTTATACATGCATGTTTCCAATCGGTTACACGTAATTTGGTCAAGTTTACTTTATCACACCCATTATGGTATCTCACAAACAAATTGACCGACTTTTCGAAATTCAATCAATCCACAATTAGCTGTTGTGGTTTACGTTTTTATCCAATACATTGTTTTGCTAATTTCTACAATGGAGGAGAAAAATCTGGTACCATCTATACAAATGACCCTCACTTTTAATCGGTTGTGCAAAATGCATACAAATCTTTTTCTTTTGAAATTATTGAAAATTTCCTCTGTAATCCCTAATTTGAAGTTTGAAGTTACTTAAGTTGTCGTCAATTATATTGCGTTATAACACTGCGTAAAATGTGAAAAAATTGGCGGAATAACCACGCCCTCTCTGGTATCTCCTCTATAAACTACCTAATTTAATTTGTTTGTTCCTACGTTCACATCTTTCATTTAGTTGCATTAAATGAAAATGAATTGCGATGCCTCGCCCGTTAGAGTACCACATATACGAAGAGTGCTCCACATCTCTTAAACGGAGCACTTAAGAAAGTTACAATTTTTCCTCTGTTATATATCTTTAATTTATGGTGTTTTTTTTTTTTTTGCAAAAAAAGAGTGAATCAATTCAAGTAAACAGTTTAAAATCCAAAATATAATTTTTATTTTAATCACTCAGGCTTTTAACATGTTTGAAGCATTTTTAACATTTAGTATCAATATTATCTGGTCACTCCGGATAAACAAAATGTATTTATTGTTCGGTCCTCTTGTCCAATTTTCCAATTCAATTTTTTACGAGAACATTAAGTTTGAATACTAGTGAGAGTTTGGACAATTTGTTATATAACAAAGTTATCACTTTTTCTTAATCGTTTAGTGAAGAAAACGATTTTCAAATACAAATTATTGTTGTCTAATGCAACGGAAATAGTTATGATAATTATATATTTTTTTAACATCATCTTACATGTTAAAATTTGTGTCAGTGATGAATTTTGGAAAAACGAAATTAAATAAAAATTATAAAACAAAATCCGTAATCAGCTGGAATACAAAAAAAAAAAATTGTGTACAAAATTTGTTCTTGTGTCAATAAATAAAATGAATACCGGCAATATGTTTCATAATTGTACATATATTGTTGTCCACTATTTATTCAAAATTATTATTTGTATAAGGAAACAAATCAGATTTCTATGCTTACAAAATATATGAAATAAACATGTACCGCAAACTAAAAATGTCTGCACAATTACTATCGTCGTTAAATACAGGTTTCATTTTAGTATGTACAAAGAATATAGAATTTTGTAAATAACATAAATAATTATACAACTGACAATTGCTTTATTTCAAGTAGCTGTAAATGCACTACGTAATATCATATTTCACGATATATTTTACATTTGCTTAAATAATACAATCAAATAGACAAATATAATAATCAAATAGACAATTGAATTAAAGTTGCAGTTAAATATTAACTTTAACTTATAATTTATGCACTAGTTTTGAAAATGTCTTCGATAGGATACTTTTGAACTATGCTCATATTTTTAATGCAAAAATTGACCGGTGTAACTACACAAAGTGGTTTTTTGCCTCTGTAGTAAGGACTTTGCAATCTAACGTATTCAACATTACGCCGTTCCATCCAATCCATAATGTCCTCCAGACACGGACACTGCCATGGATTTCCTTCCAAAGCAGCTTTTCGTAAACTACCGAAGGTCGCATTCGAATCTGGCAAGAATGTTAACCGATTGTTGTCAATAAGTAATTCGACCACATCATTCAGGTTCTCAAGAACATCTGAGGATATGGTGTCTAGAAGATTATTACCCAAATGTAATTTTTCCAAACGACGCATTGGTGCAAACATGCGGACATCTAACGATGTCAGTTCATTGTTACCCAATGATAAATATTGAATAAAAGGTAGTGAAGCAAAGGCTAGGGGGTGTAAACGTTTAATGTTGTTCGATTTTAAGTTCAATTTCTTAAAGCGTTGTAATGTATGGCTTCCAAATATATCAGCCCCTAAATATTCAAGGGCATTGTACGACAGATCGAGGGTATCCAAAGTGATTAAATTTGCAAATGTGTTTGGCTTTATTTCAGTTATGTCATTTTCATATATGTAGAGCTTTCGCAGATTGGATAGATCATTAAAATTTGTTTCGTTGAGTGTTGTTAGGCTGTTTCGACTTATGTCCAAATATTGTAATTTAGACAAATGGTAAAATTGGCTGTCAGCTAATTCCGTAAGATCATTCGAGTTCAAGTCAAGTTCTAATAAACGTTCCAGGCCAGCAAAAGCATCAGGTGTCAATGTCTCGAGACTATTCGAAGAGAGATTTAGTGATTTTAACTTTGCCATGCTTTCGAATGTATGACCTCCTATGTAGTGCAGTGAATTTGCCGCAATTATCAGCACTTTAAGTGAATGGAGCAAGCTAAATGATGTCGAAGTTAACTGAAAAATGGAAAAATTTAGTTATTATTGCTAAAATATTGAATAGAGGTAGTCAGATAAAGATAAACAGGTTAATTTAATACTTGTTAGAATTATATCTGTTTTAAAGTAAAAACATTTTTAAGCAAATATGTATATCGTTATAGCAAATATGTTGGAATCAAAAGCAAATGGCGGTATTTTAAAATATTATACATTTTCTATAAATGTACAAAAATCAACCCTGAGAATTTGCTTAATTTGTTTCAATGTTTGCATTGTAATTGAAATTTCTTGTGGCGAATCACTGGAATTATCGTAGAAGGCTTACTGTGAATAGACTTTATTAAAAACACATACAGTGTATTCAACAGTGTAATGGGAAGATTGTCTACGCGTCTAGTCCGTCATCAACGTCTTCAACTCAACTCAACTCAACAGGGATAAAGCGAAAGAAATGATGACTCCAAACCGTTAATTATTTTTGACTGAATTAGCAGCTGCTGACTTTTTCTCTTTCCAAAATTCAGAATTAGTACTTTGATGCGCCCGCTTTTAGCCGATAGAAGATACAAAAAAGTAAAATGTGTTTAAAAAATTTTGTGACTATTGGATTCTTCAACGATAAAGGCTATGCGATAAACTTAAATGAATAATTCAAATTCTGGGAACTTTTTTAACAGAATATACATAAACTGCTAGTAGAGTAGTAGTGGAGTAGTACTTATTTCAATTTATGCATTTTATTGTGATTTACCAAAAAAAAAAAAACTTGCAATTTGGCCTGACGTACATACATATGTATACATCATTCAATATTTAATTTTTTTCATTATTTTTATTTCCCTTCATATCGCCTACTTTGTGGTGCACATCAATTTGAGCGTTATAGGTAATTAGTTACTAGTTAATTTAATTTTATATTCTAAGTTATATTTTGTTTTTCAAATTCAAGTAGTATTTATTTTATGCATTTTGTAATTTGTTTAATATTGGCCAAAAGGCTTTAAATTACAAGACTGTTCAATAAATGAAATGAAATGAAATAAATGCGAAAAATTGCTGTTCAAGAACTAAAAAATGAATGTTTAGATGAAAAGTCTTCAATAGAGTTATGTGGCAGAGTTATGTTGGTCAGAGTTTGCTGTTTGCTTCGCTATTTTTAATACTAAGGAAGTAGTAGATAAAACTAATAAATATTGAGAGAAAAAAATAACGATGTTTGGGAATTTTCATATAATTACTAAGAAAAGAACAAGCGATAATGCGATTTTATGATTAATATTGAGAATATATTAATTGGAATTTGAAGGCTCCATTAATAATAAGAGTTTTCACATTACATAGACAAAAACATCAATTGGTATTGAGAACGTCTGCATTTTCCATATAAGAAAGTATAAAATAAAGAACAAATTGAATATTATTACATGGTTATTATTGCATATGACCTGTTTAATATTATTACATAGTTAATATTTCTTATCACATTTGACAATTTTGTAGTTTTAAATGAAAGGATGCCGGCATGTTTATTGATGTACAGGGTAATTGCTGCAAATGTTTACGGATCTGCTTAGCAGTGCATTGTATCATAATAGTAGCTGTAGTAGTCTAGATTGTAATATTTCAAGTTGTTTTAAAATTGTCTATGACGTCGGGTGTAGCCACGCGCCTTCTGGTACTTCTTATGCAAATGGCTTATACAACCTGGGTATTCTTACCAAACTTGCCATCAAGTTTGGTGATCTAAGTTCTGAGGACGAAAATGACTGATGCTATAACGCCCATTCTGACATTTCCTATGCAAATTAACCGACTTATGCAGTCCATAATTCACCGCCTTTATCCACAATTCTTACCTGGAAGTTACTTAAATTCTCATCAAATATGTTACGTGAATAACACCGGGCAAAATGTGAAAAATCGGGGAATGGCCACGCCCTCTCTCAAATACAAATTTCCTTCTTGCCTTCATTCAATGGCGCTATATTCATTACAATTGATCTGACACCAACAATTTAAATTGACCGATTTAGTAAAGATCTGTGTTTCTTCTACATTTCCCAAACGAATGATTTCAGAAGACTTCAAATTGGCTTTTCATTGTGCTTTAATTTGAATAATCTCCAAATTGAGTTACTAATCCTGATAAATGGGGTAAATTGCATCAAATTTTTTTCTTTCCCATCTATTGACAATTTGCATGCATTTCTACATTTTAGCCTCTAAAATTATTCGGGAAAACATTTATGGCGATTTTTTATACGATGAAAGGAGGGCATTAAATTTCGAATGGACTTAGACGCATTCGAATTAAAGAAATAGGCCTCAAATAATCCAATTTAACTTTGGAGAATACATCTTGAATCAAATTTGCCATAAACTGATTAAATTTATTTGAAGTACCGTCAATGAAGCTCCTTGATATTCAAAGAAATTGTTCAACGGTTGCTAAATGAGGACTCCTACTTATCAATCAGCGTTTGTCAGGTTTTGCAATCCAAGTCAATGGCATACATTACTCACGGAGGTATAAAAGCTAGCTATGCTACAATTTACCTAGGACGATTCATTAAAGGCTGCCACTAAACTAAATTTATCAAATTTAGTCAAATACTGCTCATGAATTAACACCACCACAACTCCCTGGCGGAGACACTCCATAAAGTCACACTCTGCATTCGCCCAAAAGATGCTGACGGCTCAACCGACACATTTCTACCGACTGCTAAGAATCACTTTTCTCTACTAAGGATATTTTGGCCCACACTCGAGCTCTGCAGCGTCTATGGACATTATAACACTAGAAAAGTGTCACAATGGCCATTAAATCAAAATTCCGATACATAAACTTACATTTTTAGATTGTGATAAAAGTTTGATTCTAAAATAAGGTTAGGACTACGTAAAACATTTATAACCATAAAATTATGAAATATTGCAGACATATAAAGGACATATTTTGTAATGGAATACAAAATGTCGCTGCTGATTCTTTATTGCAAATAATTTAATCTATGTTTGAAAACGCCAAAGTACTTAAAAGCTTATCAACATGATTTTAGTGGCAACAAAATGTTAAATGTATTTTTACTCGTATAGAGCGATTTACCAATACAATGATTTCCCTTTTATCCCACCGAATCGTTTGAATGTAGTCAATTTTGTTCTATGTGCCTCTCAAAACCATCTCCATTGAGAAGCGTCCTTCATTTTTAACAACGGCAAACAACTAGAACGAGTAATCTGCCTCAGCAGAAGTTATAAACATCAAAGCCATTTCGCCTCGTGCATTGATTTGGCATAAAACCAGAAAGCTTTATTATTTAACATTGCACAATGACGATAAAGTCCGCTGACGTGGAATTCCTTAAATTAAAAGGATTAATTTTTATCTGGCATGCCGCATGACGCACATGCTTCCAAATATTAAAAATAGCTCAAAAATACAAATGTATTACAAAACCGTTTAAAAGACAAGTGTCTCTGCTTAGCAATTGTTATTCAACACTTTTTTAACGTGTGGTTGTTTTTCGGAAATATGTTGTTGTTAAAGCAAACTTTAGTCAGAAACGAACGGGTTGGAAATTATTAATTGCAGTACTTCTTTGTTTTTTTCAGATAATGTACAACAGCAAATTCAAATTAATCATATGTAAATGCCTTTGACCAAATTTGTCATTTGGTGTGGGAGGTATCAGAATGGCCAAGGCGATTTTACCTATTTTACCGGCCTGATATACCCGTAGATTGTTAGCAAAACCATCGCCTTGTCTACATTTATTGCGTCTCGAGTCAGCTTTCCTCTTTTTATTCATTTCAGTACAGGTGAGTTTAGAGATGGAAAGAGCGGATGGAATGATGTTTCATAAAATGTAAAGTCGGTGGCTTAAAAAATTATTACAAAAAGTATTATTCTTCAATCTATTTCATTTCCACAGTATAAACTTTCCTCACACTAAAAAACAAAACCATTCGCAAAGAAAGTTACACGATAATTGCATAGTATAGGGTTGAAATCCCTGGCAACGACATTAAAGGGCAAATGAAATTTAAGTCGTTTTAACTGACAACCGTTTTTCAGCATAAATTTCAATTTCCTTAATCTATCTATATATATAAAAATGTGGTACCTCCTATACAAACCACAAATTAAAAAGCAATTATTTCTGCTCCTGCTAACGGTATTTAAACAGAATTTTGTATTTCGGTTGAGTGAACATATTTTAAGTTCTTCTGCAAATATAGACGTTTCTTATTATAATAGACCGATTGGCATGAAACATTTCCAATAAAAATAAAATTTGAAGGCAAAGCAACGTTTGCCGGGTCGGCTAGTATTTATTTAAAATTGGCTTTAGTTAAAAAAAAAATAGGCGAATATAGGAATATCTTACATCGTTGGGTTGGCGGGCTCATGGAGTTTTAGTCGCTATGAATCACTTCGACGGGAAGCGTCGCGCATTTTGCGAGCGCGCATTTTACGAAAACACTGGTTCATATATTGCTACTAGACGACTATATTGTGCTGAATATGGACTACGGCGAATTAGTGAAGCTCCGAGTGCTAGTTTAATTAAAATATGGATAAAGCGTTTTGAAGAGACCGGTTCAACATTTAAACCACAAGCAAATGGTCGCCCAAGAACATCTAGGACCGAAGACAATGTTGAGAGAGTTATGGAGTCAGATCGAGGAAATCAACAAATGTCGCCTCGCAAGAGATCGTCTGTCTTACAATTATCGCGACGAAATTTGCAACGAATTTTAACATTGGATCTTAAATTGCATCCATATAAGCTGCAATTAACACAAGAATTGAAAGAGTCTGACTTCATAGCAAGACTCGCATTTGCTAATGAAATGCTTAATCGATTTTTCAATTTTGACAATATCCTTTTCTCTGACGAGGCTCATTTCCTTATGAATGGGTTCGTAAACCGTCAAAATTGTCGTTACTGGAACAGTGAAAGTCCCAAATCAAACACCAGAAACCATTGCATAGTCCTAAAGTGACAGTATGGGCAGCAATCTCTGGCAGAGGAATAATTGGTCCTTTTTTCTTCGAAAATGCGCGGGGCCAAACCTTCACGGTTAATACGGAACGCTATGTTGAGATGTTGGACGGATTTTTGGCTCCAGAAATTGAAAGCTTAAGAATAGTGAATTCCAGAACTTGGTTCCAACAAGATGGAGCTACCTGTCACACATCAAATGACTCCATGGCGGTGATGAAGCAGATGTTCCCTGGAAGACTGATTTCGAAACGAGGTGATATCCCATGACCCCCACGTAGTCCAGACATGACGCCTCTTGACTTTTTTTGTGGGGATACCTCAAACACAAAGTAAACAGTAATAATCCAAGAAACATCGTTCAGCTCAAGGAGAATATCCGTGGTGAAATGGCAGCCATTACACCAGTATTACTAAAGAAAGTTTTCAATAATTTTCGTTCGCGGTTAGAGGAGTGCCGTCGTAGAGAGGGTTACCATTTAGATGATGTTGTTTTCAAAAAATAAACTCCATTTATTGCTCTACAATGCCTTAGATTTATTTTAACCATACCTTTTGTATTTATTTTTTAATCTATTTTTTAAATATGCACGTTCTATTGCGCCACCCTGTATAAATATGTCATGACCCTTTCGTTCATATGGAATAATATGAGAGCGAAATCTGGCTTGGGTCATTGTAGCCAGTTCGGCGATGTAGGCATTTACTACGCTCCCGCGTTTTGTTGAAGTCTAATATATAATATATAATGATTTGGAGCTACCTTGATTGTTGAAAATAACTTCTTATGAATACATAGGTGGGTCGAAAAAAGTTAAGCTTGTCGTTCTCTGCGGTTAAAAATTAGTTAAAATTTAAAAATTATTTTTGCCACGCCCAAAAATACCTAGATACAGGAAATAACTAGTAGAATTTGACATCAAAGTCAAAAATGACTAAAGAACGAAATAGAGCTCCTATCAAAATATGAACAGCGATATGCAAAATATTTTATTACTGATTTCAAATGGTGGCGTGATGTACAAAGAACTGAAAGGGCAATATTTGGAGGTGTGGCAAAAAACAATTTTTAAATATTTGGAATAACCTTTGACTAACTTTTTTCTTCTCTATTTAGATCGACTCTCCCCAATGCGCATGACACGTGTTAACATAATAACACAAATAAACAAGTATTTGGGGTAGCAAAGCTTAAAGAAGGTTATTAAAGGGTTTATGAGGAAAAATGTATGGGCTCTTTAAAGTAAATGCAAACATATCCTGTATCATCATTTATGTTACTTCAATCAACAACCTTTCATTTAAAATGATGCTAAATATTCACTTTACTGATCCACCCGATCCAGTTATGGCGTAAATGTTTTGGAGAAACAGAAATTTATAAGAAGAAGTATGAAGTTGGAAGAAGCGAAGAGTCTGAAAGGTAGTCTTAATTTCTGTCATCATATTCATACGAGTATACCGACGCTGTATATGACTCCCTGCTACAACCAACAACAGTCTTTCAACAAAAAGTATTTTATTTAGAAATTGTGTAAAATTACTACCACAAAAAATGATACTTTACCGATTTTTCGCTGGGAAACACCGTATAAAAAGATTTGGAGCAATTCGAGTAGTCGACAAATCGACAAGTCTAGCAAACGATTGTCAAATGTGACATTCGCAATTGTCGCTAACCTGTAGTTTACGTTGACCGAGTCTAGAAATAGAGCGCGTGTAAGCTCACTCATTGTGAGAAGCTTTCCGATAATGTATTTGTAGGCCTGTGAAATGAAATCGTAATACACAGAAAAGTTACCGATGCAACAAAATTTTTTTACGAGAAAACAACGTCTCTTGGATTTTTTTTTTTACGAAAATGGATAAAAAACAGCAATTTCGAAGACCCAAATAAAATATGAATCAACTTTGTATAATACTTATTTATTTTGATAAAATAGTAGTAGATTTACATTTCCATTCGAATTAATCTGCCTTGTTGGAATTTTAATAATGAATATGCTACGTAAAATTCCGCGAAATTTAGAAAACAAATGCGTTACATCTTATTTGCGTTAAAATAAAAAGACAAATTTTGTCATGCATTTATTTAGCAATTCAACTTTTGTAATTTGAGCAGATTCATTTTATCGAAATCGAAATGACTTCCTGCTTGTCAACAATAATTACATTAGCTATCGTCTGATCTGATATTAATCGCTATACGACATAACATGACAAATAGCGTCACAGAAAAAGTTAGGCTTTATATTTGAATTTGAGAGTAGTATTTTATTAATAATTAATTATTATTAATTAGTATAATTTAGAATAGACGTATTTATTGATTGATCTTTATTATAGTATCTTTATATAATAATTCATACCAAAATTGTGCAATCATTTTGAATACCGACTCAAATTTTCCTACTGTTGATCCTCGTGCACTGCACCATAAAACAAATGTATATGTACAGTGGACTATTACATGTGTAGACCGGAACTTATTTTGACGATGACATTAGGATGGCTTAAAGGAAAAAGCTAAATCAGTCGCCAATATGATCAACGCCCAAATACTGCAGTTTAATTTTTTTTGTACGTTGCATTGCCTTTATAAATTAAAATTATTATAAATATAATATAGAAAATATGTATTTAGTGCTAACAAATCTTCGTTATGACATCTTCTTTCTTTGATCGCCATCGTCGTCATTACTTCGATAAAAAAAGAAAAAAAAAAAAACAACAAGGAGGAGGAAGGGAAGTGATAATTATATATGTATATAAGAAGCACATATTTTACGTTATGTTAAAACAGGGTAACCGTGGTTTTTGTCAGTGAAAGCCTTTAGGAATATTTTTGCAAATATAATTTGAAAAAGAGGACTATTGCACAGATTTCTTTCAGTTAAAAACAAAAATTTAAGTGGTGAAAATGTTTCACCACGAAATGTATCATAAAATGTTATTAGATAAGTCCAAAAAGAAAATGTAGACCAGACGTTTATTAAAACACCACTTTAGGAAAAAAGAGGACACAAAAAATCACAAAAAAAAAAAAAAAAAAATTAAACAAATGATTTGACAAATTTGGGTGAAATTTCAAATGAAATGTGACCCATAATTGTGTGCCTGTTTTCTCTATTTATGGACCTTATATCAAAATAAAAAATGACCCAAAAAATAGCTCACTTTGTAGGGTACTACTATCAGTCGACATCCGTACTTTTTTTAAGTATTGACTCACATTAAAAGAAAAAGTTTGTTTTAATTAAAAACAAACAAAAACTTTAAAGAAAGAACAAAATCGAGCGATTCAGCAGCAGCGCTTAGTTAAGTGGCACACATCTTCACCGTTTGGCATATCATCTCCTTATTTACGGTTAAAACAAAAAAAAAATTTCGATTACAAATTGCACGATTTGCATTTTTCATGCATTGAGAAGGACTCAGCAAAAGTAAGCATGGTGGTAAACGAAGTCAAAACTAAGAAATTATTTGCTTCAATGACAATGAGTTGTCCGTGGTGGGTACTTAAATTTATCCCGGATACGCCGATAATGAAAGTAATGGTGTCAACCTGGAAGTCAAGAGAACGATATGACTTGAAATCATTCGATCCATGGTTTGATATTACTCCCATATAAAATGATCATTCATAGGATGTATAGTTGCTCCTTGAAATCACAGTAAAATTTTGCACATGTGAAACGAATTCCTTTACATACCACGAACAAAATATGGAAAAACTTCTCACATTTAGTGAGCTTACAAGTGCTTTGTATTTTTTAGACTCTCATAAATCACAGCATATTTTTGACTCGCACAAACTGTGTGTCTCACTTTAACGACGATTCCGAAAGTCAGTTTGAGAAGCACTTACTAGACTTGTTAATAACTCGATTACTCGAATTGTTCGTCAGACATACGAGTATCGTGGTGACTGCCGCTCAAATTGTGAATGGTGGGGAACAAATCAGCGATCTTACGCATGATAGTCGAATGTTCTGACCACCACACCACGGCCGGTCATAATTTCGTCCAAATTCTTAGTTTTAATAAGAAGCCGAGTTTTTTAAATTGGGCCACCAAAGTTGTTTTTTTTTTTTTTTTGTTTCCAGAAACTATTATTCTTGTAAAAACTGAGAATATAGATTTATTTGGATTTAGGAAGAGCCTGTGGAAAATTAGCAATATCGACCCATATTTTTATGCAGCCCCCGTAAAAGTGGATTTTTTTCTCAATTTAATTCGTTAATTTAATTTAATTAATTTTTGCATAAATATGTATTTTGATTAAATCGCGCGTAAACAATAGGAAGCTTTTTGTTTGTTTTAATTGAATACGAATATTAGTTTCTTTTATGTGCCTTGTTTTTATATAACGAACACCTGGTTAATGTGGAAGTAATGGAAAAAGTTAATTTTTTCAAAAGCTAAGCTAATCGATTGGGCCTCTATGGTGTACTCACGTGGGCGTAGAGGAAAATAAAAAAAAAAAACAGATTTCCTTGATTCTCATGAATGATACATAAGAGAGCTACTACATTTAGTCATCTAAACACATTCGACTTTTGCACTGAAAATTTACTTGACCTATGATGCGTTTGTCAGCACATGATTCCATGGGGCCAGGATATACATGGCTATCACAAACAGACCGTCATGGTTGAATTGGTACAACTAGTTAGGACGATCAAACTTAAGTTACTGATCCGTAATTATAATTATTGTAAATTTGTTCAAATAACTCGCTTTACTTACTTGTTCAATTTGATTATCACTCAAACTTAACACTTGCAATTGAGGATAGTTGTGGATATTCACCGCTTTCAAGTCGTTGTTATCCATATGTAAATATTTTAAATTTTGCAGAACTTTCCTTGAATCATTTTCAATGAACTTAATAGAGTTGTGTGAAAAATTTGCGCTTTCCAGACTTAAAATGCTACTTTTTAAATCGAATCTTAGGTCCTGTAATTGATTCCAACTGGCATCGAGATATTTCAGCTTGTTACCCACTGCGAAATGGGTACTTTTTAGAGTTTCCAGTTGACAACCGGAAATGTTTAATTTCAGAAGATTTGGTAAAGATTTGAAGCCGCTATCGCCCAAAACCAACTCACCGGCTTGCGATAAGTCTAATTCTTCCAAGTCGATAAGATGATTTTCTTCAAATTCTATAAATGAATGATGTTGTAGCCATCTTTATACGTAACAACATCATTATTTAAAAATGTATCAGTTACCTTCTATGTGAAATTCTTGCTGTTGATCATTCACAATTTTCAGGTATTTCCAATTTATCTGCGGTATGCCGTTCAAGATTGTTTATATTACTGCAAACAACTGTATTCTGTAGTTCCTGAACTTGTTGCTGTTGCTCCTTGTTCTGCTGCTGATATTGTTCAAATTTTGGCAGCAAACACTGCGGCATTGTGTTTACAGTGGCACTTTTAGCAATCCTGGTTCCCAATTTGAAGCATAATAAGATCATCGCCCAATGAAACAGATGAATTTCCATTTTTCTTTGTGCAAATAACAATGTGATGCCGTCGGTTACCTGTTTAATACTGAATGCAATTCATGTAGTATGAAACATTGAAGGAAAACAAGTTTTTTTGATTGGTATTTTGTACACTCAGTTTACTCCAAGATTCAATGGTGATGCCACCTGTTTTAAAATTGTATTTTGTATCACTCTAACCTTAGACTCTATTATCGGGAATTGAATCAGCTACAACAAGATTTGATATGCCACTTAGAAATGAAATTTTGAATTTAAAATAAAGTTAAAAGCTTATGGAATTCGGGAAAAAATAAATTTTTATAACCAAAATTTAGTAAAAAGAACTATTCACTTCTCCAGCTTAGTGGTAGATTGAATGATAATCATGGTTAAATACTATGCAGTTTTTATGCAACCATATTTTCCCAAATTACAGTCATGAATTGCAAATGGGCTATATCGACTCACAATGATGGCAGTGTAATGATAATGATGAATAAGTAGTTATCGTTTTATTAAGCAGATTGGGAAAAGCGCAGTACTGTGAATAGATATCATCTGTATTAAATAAATTCCACCGAATGTATAAAAAAGGATCCTTTAAAACTTTGTAACTCCGTGTATGGAGTGTAAAAATTATCTAATATTAATTTGTACTATAAAGGCTGCTACTTTTACTTTTCTTCTTTTCTATTCTTAAGGCAATGGAATATATTGTAGCAGGGATTTTAAGCCAAATTATTTGTCAATAACAACAACTACTTCCACACTTTATGAGCATAGAGAATAATGTAGATAAAATAACGTCAACACAATTTGTTAAGCAGAACATAAATTTTAGGAGCGTGAATTAACTTATCCTCATTCTATGTTTCTTTTAACAGACTTGGTTTGTAATTTACACATTATGGGCACAGTGCAAATACATACTCAATTATTAATTTTGCCCAATCTCTGTGACTAAAATAGGTATAAAAAATTATCCCAATTACATAAGTAATGGACCTGTTATAATATTAGGTGAATCGTATAAATACAGGGTGTCCGTCGGGAACCTATACTACTTTGTTTGTTCATAATTTTTGATTAAATGAAAGAGAATGGATCTTGTATTGATACTGATATTGATAAATGTTTTATTTAACTGTTTGCGGATCAAAAAACTAGCTTCCGATTTTTGTACCAGCAATTGTTTTTGATACGTCATTTCTAATGCTTAATAAGGCTTACCAAACCAACATGTATATTTCTAATTCAATAGGAGGACCCGATCAGTAAGTCTAAAAACATAAATGTGTAAAAGATTGCTCACATTCATGTGATGTCGAGAATGTCCTCATTGCCTAGCTAAACTTTGATCTACATCTTAAATTTTTAAACACATTTTTTGTTTAATCTTATAATTTTTTGTCGTATTTCAGAGCACCGAAGGAACCTGAAGCGGAAGGCTTCAATGATATTCCTGAAGTCGCTTACAGCTCAAATGCTTGTCGAACCAAAACGTTGGAATTCCAAAATACAGGATGTCCGTCGGGAAAGTATACTACATTGTTTGTTTATAGTTTTTGATTAAATGAAAGAGAGTCTATCTTATATTGATAAATGTTTTATTTAATGTCGGCAATTGTGTATGGAATAAAATATCAGAAAAATGTCCGCCTCATTTAGCCTCACAAATGCGAGCCCTTTTGAGCACATATTTTATTATTACACATTTCACGCCGTATTTCATTAATTTCATCACGAATATTTTATGCGTTTCTGGTTTGTTTGCACAAACCTTGCTTTTCAGATATCCCCACAAAAAGAAGTCCGGAGCAGTCGAATCAGGTGATCGCAGAGTCCAATCAACATCACCATTTCTTGAAATAACTTGTTGTGGAAAAAGATCTCGCAGTAATTCCATTGTAATCCTGGCTGTATGCGATGTGGCACCGTTAATATCACATGTTAATCAAGCTTAAAGCATACCGTTATGGCATTAAAAAGTTTTCAATCATATCACGATAAGGCTCCTCAGTTACCGTTACGCCATTTTCAGTTTGAAAGAAGAAAGGTCCAATGATTCTTCCTGATCAAATTGCACACCAGACTGACACTTCTAAGGGATGCACAGGTGACTGATGAATAATTTGGGGGTCTTCTATTGCCCAGAACCGACTATTCCGTTTATTCACACATCCATTTAAATGAAAATGTGTCTCGCCAATCACTTTGATTTGTTCATGAAAATCGGGGTTGTCATGAGCGAGGTGTAATATCCTATTGGCGTATGTATGGCGGCGTAAATGGTCTTGTAGAAGAAGCTCTTGTGTCAACTGAATCTTAAATGGAAACAAATGCAAATCCTTGTGCAAAATTGTGGCCAAAGTTGTCCTTTGAAGACCAAGCTCCTGAGCGCGGCGTTGAATTGAGGTTGATAGATTGTTTTGAACACTTTCCTGAGCAGCAGTAATGTTTTCAGCCGATCTTGCAGTACGTTGTGGTTCATGCTTGGCCCTATCAGCTACAGACCTTCTTTCTTCGAAATCATTCACTACACGATAAACAGTATGTCCCGTTGGCACGTTGTTTCTCCCAAAAATTTTACGTAACTTTCTCATCGTCGCAGTAATCGATGATTGGTTTTGATAAAATGTTTTAAAGATTGAAACTCTTTGGTTTATCAAATATTTTCCCATAATAAATTTGCCACGTCTCTACTTAACGACTGCCAAATATGAACTGTCAAGACTAATGTTTACCAAAATGGCGGCAAAACAAAATAGTATGCATTCCCGACGGACACCCTTTATTTGCCGTTTGTTCAACGAATGCATTAATTTGGTCTTGCCTTGTTTTCAAATTATAATTTCAAACTTAATTGTAATACCTTTAAATATTCTCTGGCACTTTAGACCATTCAGTCGGTAGTGATTCCAAATTTGGCAAATTTACAAATGTTAAATTTCTAAAAAAATAACCCTCAAATATATTATTTCGTAGCGCTGTAAATAGCACCAGCTTCGTCCCTAATTTAAAAAAAATAATATTTTGAACACTTACAATATTTTTCGGGTAATCTCTGTATCACTGGCGGAATCTTTATATTCAAAAGAAACCTCAAAAACTCTACTCCTAAACTTATAAAATTTTCTGGCAAAATCTTTTTATATTTACTTGAAATCAATTTTCTGCATTTGCATAATAAAAAAAACAATTAGAAACTCTAAAAATTCTGGTTTTAACTCTTACAATTATTTCGTGTTACTGGCAGCAACTTTGTGTTCAAAATTAACCTCATTTTACCAAATTGTTTTCCAGCGCTAAATAGCATCGATGAAAAAAAAGTTATTCTTGCGAGACGTTGCGTGCGTTATTAATAGTTATTAGTATAGAAAAAAGTATATAAATTTCCAAAAAACTAATACTTTGAGCGTGATATCTAAATAGAATGAAATCTTCCTTTTTATTTTTCACTACCTAAAATAATTTAATGTGAAAAAGATATTCGAATATAATATTATCGTTAAATAATCTTGCGCCTAACTAGTTTTAAATTGTTCAAAGTTTATTCCACACCTTTCTTTTCCCAGTTTTATTACGCCGATAAAAAAGTGTGGCAACACATTATTAAAGATAACGTTTGTGTTTACTCGTCTCTTTGCTAATTGAGGGGCGTGTTTTGCGCTCTTCAAATTGCTATCTTACAGCTTGATTAATGAGAAATTTCATCTGGACACCCCCTTTCAAACATGTTGCCAAGACGCAAATATAATATTGTTTATTTTCATCGTACTTATATAGGACGAAGAAGTGTTTGGTGATCCCAATGGTAATTTGATACATATCTGAATTATGTTGCCTAATTGTATTCTCTTTGAAATATATTTCTCTGCCAAACAAAAACAAATTTTTAATTTTATGTAATTCTGTAATGGTGATTTAGAAAAAACTTCGGGCTTTAGATTTGCAATATTACACAGAAATTTCTTCGTGTGAGTTATTCCCGATCCTCTATTGTCCGGATGCTAAAAGACGGCATATTGAATCTCAGAATTTTTTTTCAAATTAGTTAGCGTTGTGACAGATACATATACATATGTATAGGTATATGTATATGCCAAATATAATTTCATAAATATCGTCAGTTTTTAACGTACTCTTGTTTGTGTATGATGGAAAAAGTGATTTCGACAATATTTACAATACGAGCTTTATTTGACTAAAGAAGTTGCATTAAATTTGGTTTGCAAAACGAAATTTCCTCTACAGAAACGTTTGAACGTTTGCAGAAGGCCTTCGCAAACAAAATTTGTCGCGAAGACGATCAACTTCAACTGGTCCATCCAGCATTGGATGCTCAAAAAACATCGGTTAGCAATTAAAGACCTTGCTGATGATGTTGGCATTTCCAATCAGGCAACCCGATTTAAAAAAAAAAAAAATGGTTAGTAAAAGCGATTGTCGTTCGCATGATCCCGGGTTCAAACATGCATAGAGTCACCTATTATTATTTGAGCGGCGGTCAAATCGATGCGTCTGACCACCACTTTGAGGAGTCGAGTAATCGACAACTCTTGTAAATGCTGCTCGAACTCTGATGTTCGGAATCTTTAAACTGTAGATGCCGCTGAGTGAGTCTAAAAATAGAGTGCGTGTAAGCTCACTGAATATGAGATGCACTCCCACGTCTCATTCATGAGATGCAAGGGAATTTGTTATTTTTTTTTATTGTTTCAATTTTTAACCAAAAAGGACATCTTCTTGAGAAAAAAACATCACTTTAAAAAATATGTGAATTACTATACCAGACGATACTTGGTTCTGTACTTATATGAATATCATGCCAAAAGCGGAGGAAAAACTGAAAAGTCGCTCAAAAAAAATTAAGTTT
This sequence comes from Philornis downsi, assembly GCA_019455685.1. Lineage (NCBI taxonomy): Eukaryota > Metazoa > Arthropoda > Insecta > Diptera > Muscidae > Philornis > Philornis downsi. The sequence continues at coordinate 2,532,353 of JAHXMU010000395.1, forward strand.
ATAGTGACAGTTTTTTGGTTATTCTGGTATTCATAAACAATGAATTTCATTTAAATGTTGTAAGTACGTCGTTTACTTAAAGCTATTCCGAAAGATGTTAGATTTATAAGCAACAACTTTTGATTTTGCACCACTCTAATGCACTTTTTCACACTGCATTAACTCTTCGCTGGTTTTTCGCCAAAAGTTCAACTAATATCATTCCACAATTTCCGGCTATTTCGTGAACTCCAAAGACCGTTCCATGGACACCGTTTTTAGTCAATTGAAGAGGTTTCAAATAAATTGCATAGAGGTATAAATGCCATATCGGAAAATGACTATTAACCATATTTTGAGCATTGGAAAAAATATTGGTACAGGAATGCTGTGTTCGAGAAAAATAGATTTTGACTAATACAATCTTTCTGAATAAACTTAAATCTGAACTTGTCCATAACTGACTATATGTATATTTAGTAAAAATTTGTAGGGTTTGACAAATCAACAGGAAACAATTTATAAGTCCAAAATAATATTTAGAAACAGAAGCGATTTGTTCATTTCCAGAAAGGGCATAATTTTGGGTCACTCGGATGATTTCTCTTTCCACATTTTTGACACAGTTATGCCACGTTCTTTTGCTGTATAATGGCGATAATGCAATCCATTTGCAAAACTGCTCTACATCTGAACTAGGATTTTGATTTGACAATTTGGAAAACATTCATATGACAGTTTTTAATTTTTTAGTATTTATATCCAACTGTCGGGAGCATAAAACTTCGTTCCTATACTGGTCACAAAAATTATCTGTATAAACACTGAAGTTAATAAAAAAAATTTAATGTGAAAATTTGCTAATTTTAAAAATCAGCAGTTTGATACTTAGAAATGAAAACATTTTAAATTTTTACTCGCGTATTAGTATGTTTTCAATGAATTTTGCAAAACTTAAAATATATCTTCACTGCTAAAAAATGTGATTTGTATTTTATTTACATTGTTTCATATTTTTTTTATATTAATTTTCTTAACTTTGTTAATGGTTTCTGGATTTTTCAAAATGGCGTCTATTTTGTTTCTTTGTTTTTGTTTACAGCATTTGTTCAACAGTGTTGCACAGAGCGATTCGTTTCCGGCACTTTTTTCCCAGGTATTTTATGGCAAACCGAAATATTGTTTGTCATTTCATCGTGCAATGACTTGAGTCAGTCGAAGCCTGAGTTTTCGACAACAAAATGTGGTAAAATGTTAACTTCACTTTCCGAATCAGCGTAATCGCTTCTCTTGACTCTTTCCTTTGTGGCTTCGCAGTTGCAGCCAATATTTAAATGAAGTTGCGCCATATTCATAAAAATTTATAATAGGTCTCGTATAGCTTTAATAAAAATTGTATTCATAAACTAAAATTATTATACAATTATATTATATGAAACGTTTAATAAGTTTGTGATTTTTGTTGGATATTTTTTCAATTTGTTGTTGTTTTACTTCTATTGAATTTATTCAAATATTGCCTTTATTCTGTTAATTTGTGTTAACTTATATAATTTTTGAAATAATTAAAATGTCTTTCTAAAAACAATCATTTTTGTTTACATAGTAGAGACTGCATTGAACCAGCTTTTCATTATACAGTGTTTCCAAATTTCCAAAGAAAGGTTTAAAAATTATTATTTATTAACTATCTAATTCCCTCATTGAATAAAATTTCGTTAAAGAATTGTCTTAACAGTGTGTTTTAGTATTCGATGTACCGATTCTTTTTTTGCTTGTGCTCATCACTAATAGTGATGCAAAAAAAGCATTTCTTATGAAAAACAACGATGCACCGTTTTAAAGCTATTTTTGCGATTTTTTTATGAATAAGGGTCATAATTTATAAAAGTAAAGGTAAGGAATGGCTATTTTGTGTCTCAATAAAAATCGACTGATAAAATTATTTTTTTAATTTTTTTCATTCTTTTGATTTTGAAGAACGTTTTGCACAGATCTACGCCTTTGTAGGATCAATTTTGTGTGTTTTGTAATATCCTTTTGAGGTAGTTTTTGACCACCTTTTCGCATATTTCGAACGACATCTTGTCGATAACTTGAGGAATGTTGGTTTTTAAATATCTATGACGTAGACCTACAAAAAATGTCTAACGGCGTCGTATCGCATGATCTTGGTGGCCTGTTGACGTCGTCAAAAGGTGAAATTACGCTTTCTGGAAACTTCTAATGCAATAAAACCAAAATCGTTAGTATTGTGTCGGGACAATTTTGCTGCTGTAGCCCCCAACCAGTTATTTACGGCGTTTCGAATGGTCTGCCGGCTTTAATTGTAGCGTGTTGCGAATTCTATGTGGATGTTGCACCTTCATCCAAATGCAAAATATGCTATAATGAGCCGCAAGATAGGATGCCGTGAAAAAATTCGGATTATCCGCAACACTTTATCTAACAGGTGCGATATTTTCTACAGTGTGTACATTGCGATGATGCACTGGCCTTTCTTCTTTATGACAAACCTTTCCCTAAATAAATAACACTTCAAATGACAGGTATTTAACAGCTGACAGCCTTGCCAGACCGTTGTTTTTAAAACCACTGAATGGACAAACGGTTGTAATATAACTATAATAACATAATATAGTACAATATGTTACAATTATATAACATACGGTTTTCAATTATAATATGTTTATGCAAATTACATTCGAAAACCGATTAATAACAGCGAACGCAGAAAACTCCTGTTTTTTTAATTCAATGTATGTGATAATATTGTAATATTTGATGACGATTATAAATTTTCAGAATATGTTCACTTCACATTCGTCAAACAAACAAATAACTATTTGTGTTCGTCTTCATAGTACTTCGTTGTGAAGAGCTTTTATTCCTAATAAACAAAGTTACCACAGCCCTACAATTCTTGTGCATACCTATATGAAGAAATGTTGAAAAGATTTATAGTGGTAACATTGTCTTTTAAATACTTTGATAGTTGACAAAAACTTTCATGCGTTTTATAAAAACCGGCTTCAGAATGCCGGGTTAACATTCGATCATAGACGATTCGTTTGTCCAATGTTTTGAATATTTTATGAAAATAAACCGTAAATGTTTGTAACTTATTGAAGAATGTTACACTTTCTTCTTGTGGAACTTAGGTTCCAACAGACTGGGTTAAATGAGGAGAAACAAGAATTTGTTTGGAGAATTAAACTACCGTCGCTTGCTTCAAACAAAACTTGCCTGAGATAATTGATATTTAATGATATATCGTATAATACGTGCGGTCTCTTCGATGTCAGAAAAAAAAAACAGAAATGTGATAACATTTTACATCAAGAAATTAAATGAAACTTATTATGAAATATTTCATTTTAGCTCTCTTTGACCTTCCAATGCCTTATAGAGGATTTCGTTTGTTATTTTGTTTTGTATTCTTGTCCATTCACGATGATTAAGAGACATTTCCCCAATTTTGCGGATTGGTTACAGTTAGCAAAATTGCATCAGCTAATATAAAAAGTTAAAAGTTTACTTATTGCTTCTCTAAGCGGTAAGTAGGTTAATCTCCACCCAAAATTAAGTCGGCGGAGGTAAAGAAAACTTTGAGCTCTTTATCTTTTATGTATTCACCCGAATGTATAGAGGGGTATCGTACATACCATTTGAAAGTACGAGTTTATATCAGTACAGAAATTTCAGTAAGCTGAACTGACTTACGTATACTTTTACCAAAGCCCTTTTGTGCTGCTGAAAAACTATTCGGAATTAAAGCACAACAAAAAAGTAAAATTGTGACTTAATGAAGCCCTCCGTTTGGGAAATGTAGGACGAACACTGGTCTGAATCGGTCAACTTGCATATGTAGTACTGTGAGGCTGCCATATTCCTTGCAGTACCACACATGCAAGTTGACCGATTCAGACCAGTGTTTGTCCTACATTTCCCAATTCATTTCATTTGCAGTACTAAATACCAGATGCGAGTTGAATTATATTGAGTATAATGCAAATGAAATGCATAAAGAAAGTAGTTTGTATGAAAAATACCAAAAAGAGTGTGGTCATTCCGTCTAATTTTTCACACTTTACCCAGCGTTATTATGCAAGATAATTGATAAGAATTTAACTAACTTTAGACTATGAATTATGGATTAGGATGGAAAATCAAATTTTTATAAATTGGTCGGCATTCATCAAAGGTGCCATAATGCCGTGGTTGTTTTATCGATTTATATTCGATGCTGTAAAGAATTCCAAAACAACGTAACGGATGTGGGAAAATATTATGCTGTATCAAGTTTTAAGAAGTTCCATAAATATTTACGGCAGTCATCGTGTTCACCAACCAGAGAATCGGCCAGACAGACGGGTATCGTTCAGTCGAGTCATGAAACACTTTTCGTCAAAACATACTTGGTGCTTTAAATGCTTCCTTCGTATTTGAAGCTCCGAAGGTAGCATTCAAATTCCCAAGCATCTGTTGATCAAATATGTTTCATGACTTTTTAAGTCCTTGTAACTGTATTCTGACGTTTGGCAAAATTTGGAGAAACCGCCCAATACATAACTTCCCCTTAGTACAGGCTCGTCATAAGTAGGAGGGAAGCATTATTTTATGATGCCTCTTTCATATATATTCATGAGTGAAGTTGTTGTAACGAAAATTGAAATCAAATGAACATTAATTATTCTACAGAATTGTTTTTTGCTGTATTTTTATTTATTTTTATTTTATTTATTTATTTTTTATTTATTTATTTCACTTCCTTAAAAAAAGATGGCCGCAGTTCCCGACGGATTTAGAACTTTCTACAAAAACCAGGTAGACAAGCACTGAATTAGAAGGGCACTTAATATTTCATAGGGCTATTGGGGGCGGACAATCTTAGCGACATAGAAATGTGTATAAGGGGAAACAAAACTAATTTTTTGGGAATTGATTCAAAGCTGCTTTAACTGGAACTGATAAATGTTCAGAAGTGGTGAAAATAAGATTCTTTTTCAAGTACTTCCACTTTTTTCTTTTTGCTGGGACAATATTGTCTAAGAATGAAGAAGTTTGCTGTTGCATCTCCTAATTTGTAGACAGCTCCAGTCTAATTTTTCGCTCATTGCATTGATTTACAATATACATACAAATAGTAAAACTTAAATAGAGCATGTAACCCATATATTTTTACCACCGTGCCATTCCAGCTGTTACGCTGAATAGTTGGTAAAATGTGAGGAAATCGGTCGGATAATTCCGCCCCTTTCTTTTATTTCCCACATAAATTACCTAGTTTAACACATATGTTTCCACATTTATGTAATTCATTCCAATGTACTAAATTCAGAACAAGTTAGCAAGTCTCTTTCACTAAGCTTAGTTCTCCAGATGAAAATGGTACGCATTCCAGATGTTTTGCCAATAATTTAGAATTCATGGAGTCGATTAATTTAAAATTGGATCGATTTCAACATTTGGTGTGTTAACTTAACTTATGAATCTGATGTAATTTCCATTACCTTTTATATCCCTTCATTAAAACCTGAAACATAAAGAATATTTTTTACATACTTTACACTTACTCAGTCGTTGGACACTGTTAAATTATTTTTTTGGCACTTTTCTTTGCCTGAAATTGGAGGAAACCTAAATATGACACATTTAGTTCTTCCTTTATCAAGTAACCGCGCAAAGATATTTGTGAGATAGTCCTCCTGTAAGAAATTTTTGTTTCGGCTGTATTAGTGACTCCTGCTTTTGATAATGATGAAATATTAGCTTTAACATAATTAGTCCACATTTTTATACACTAGAAATACTCATCTGATGCCCCTCAAAGAATATTTATTCTCGATCGATGTTAACATATGTGCCAACTTAAACATGCATGTCCTTAAAAAAATACATTTTCAAAGGATTTTACAATTTATTCCTTAATGCTATTACTTTTCGCGGTAAAACTCTGCTGGAGAAAATATTCTAGTTTGGTTGTTTCCAACACTGAAATTGGAATAAATTACGTTTTTAGATCACAGTATTTTCGATTGTGTATTTGTATATCTATGAAATTAATTAATATAAAA
>JAHXMU010000395.1:2538418-2826982 GCA_019455685.1 Philornis downsi
AAAACGGTGTACCTTTAATATAGTGTACAACTAAAATTTAACATTATTTTTTTATTATTTATGTCCGATTACTATATAGAGACTCACAAAGACCAGCAAACATTTCAAATGCAGAGTCAGACATTTTGCTATTTTAATAATACTGAATTTTAAAATTAAAAAATTTAAAATATTGTTTGTCAGGACCAGATGGAAGTTTTTTTTTTTGTGAAGATTCTATGTCTTACTCTCGACTATGCTTCAGAATACTACATTTTTAAAACATTCCACACGACATGAATAATGCGATGAATGTGCAGAAATAGTGGCATTATGTAAAATTTAAAATGCAATAGCGATTATAGGATTTTATTTAGGGCGACGACAAATTTTTAATAAATAACGGACATAATTAATGCCAGGAACTTCATTTGTAGAATTCTGCGTACACCAATTGGAAAGCAGTCACGAAATATAATATAAGTAGTGGCGGGAAATATTGACGTCGGATTGAAATAATGGAATAATTAGAAATTTACTATAATTTACAATGGTGAGTAGTATTTTACATGGAAAGTTGTCGACGGTTATACATTTTGCGAGCCATCAAACCATTTGATGATATCGCTTTTGCTCCAAAAGTTGTCGCAAGTATATGTGAGTAAACCTTTCCAAAAAACACTTGAACAGGTATAACACAAAATAATGACATACTCGTACATATTATTGCAAAGGATATTTGTTCAGTGAAACTTTTGTTACATTTGATGCGAATAAAACTGCAATGTAACCGTAGCAAAAACCAGCACATATTATATCTGATCAGTTCTTTTCCTAATTTATGAAGTCTTTCGAAATAATCTATGAAACATAGCAGTTCAAGTGAAAGTTTTTCCCATGGTCAAAGTTTCCTAATAAAGAATATCCGTATTAACACCCTAAGACAGTACTTTTCACACAAATGACGAACGTATAGAGATTTTGTATTTTACGAGTACCTTTTTACTATAACATACTGCATCCAGATATTTTTGGCACAAGCAGTGTGGCACTGCTACATAAAATAAAATAAATAGCTTAAACGATTTGTAATAAAAATCGATTATACCAAAAAATTTAGTTTGAAGCATGCTATGAGCGAATTGGCTATTATTTCTAATAGTAAACTGACTGGACAGAAGACAGAAAAACACATGTGTGGGATAGAAGACAGAAAAACACATGTGTGGGACGTTGGATAAATTATATTTTAAAATATCGATATTACTCAGGAACAAGTTAAGACTGACTTGAGTTCTTCGGCATCAAACTGTCGATAGATTTGTTTCCTCCGAAATACAAATCTGATTTCATGACCATTCCAGAATGTCACAGTTTTAAGACATTATTGGTTGAAATTCCAAAAAAGCCTTGTATATTATTTTTGAGATGTCCGCAACGTAATGATAAAAAAATTCAAAAAAAAATCTAACCGAAATTCGTGTGGAGTATTGAAAATTGGTCTTCAATTTTCTGAGGTTCCTTTAATTTACAAAATATAACAACATTGAAAAAATTTGAGAAATAATATTCTCTATTTAGAATAACATTTTTATCACTTTTATAAATTTATGTTTACTGAATAATTTTAAATTTTAAAGTACATTCCTAGACCAAAATTCAGGCGTATTCAGAACAACACATACTATTTGGGAGAAAAATTTTTTCCGCTCTAATTTTGTTATGAAATTCTAAAGCTAAAAAATAAAATTTCTTTAATGAAGTGCTCCTCTCCTTTGACAAGTTTTTGTTAAATTCAGTGATGGTTACGCAAATGCTCATTATTTTGCTCCAGAAATTGAAATGATTTTCTGCTTCTGTGAAAGGTGTGCAGATAATATAATAGCAAATATTAGTGACATAAATCTTGGAAATTCCGTTATCATTATTAGCAAAATATAATAATGATTTCGTGAACAAGTTTTAATATCGTCCGCGTTTATTGATTATTATGAAGTTGTTAAGCTGTACAATTACAAATTTTCCGAAAACTTATTGCGGTTATTAAGCAGTGGGACGTTTAAGTGGCAATAATAAAAAAGAAATTGGGCCCCCTTAAAATGGGAACCCAATTTTTTTTACCTTTCTTTAAAATAAAACTACAAAATGAAAAATAGCAAACATTGTGAGTCGTCTCAAAACGGCATGGAGGACCATCAAAACAGATGGGACTGTCGCTGAGACTCATAATAAATATGCGCCACCCTTCTCTGTTGTTTGAACGACACTCAATAAAAAATATAAATATAATAGTCAGAATAATATGAATGGAAATCAACAAGTTTTGAAATTCGTATTTACTTGAAATACAACAATCATATCTTGACGTTAAATAATGAACAATGGACATGTTGTATAAAATGTAATCAAAGATTTTTATTAGGATGGAATATTCTGGGACATTGGAAATAAAACACACCAGCAAATTTCAATGTTTACTACCACTGATTGTGTAGACAAGGGAATTAGAAAATTATAACAAAACAATATTCATCAATTTCACAGGTTACAGGACATGACATCGATTTAAAGTATCTGCCACAGTAGTTTATATATACCACGCTCTGTCATTAATGTTTATATATGCAATGCAGGGAATGATCACCCTAGTTTTCATATCAGAAAAGGTCAGAACTATTTCATATTTATTTTGTTAAAACTGATATTGGTCCATCAAATCAGAAAACATGAGTACAGTATTCAATATATAGAAGAGCATTTGCAAATTTATAACTTTCAACTTCTAATAACTGTAATGTAGCCACTTTACATTAAATATGTATTTAAAATAGGGATTCAGCATAATCCCTATTCACAAATTTTACCAAAATGAACTTAACATTGTAGAAAAAATAAAAAATAAAACATTTCAAACATTGTGTTAAAAAAATGTGAATTCATCCAATTTCATCCAATGTGGTTTCGTCCAGTATGGTTTCTGCTTGAAGCAAATTGTGTAGGAATATGTGTGAAAGAATTCACTTAGTTTCCTATGTCATAAATGGCATTTAATAGTTATAATTTTCCAGACTTACAAATGTTAACCTGTTTAATACAGTCTAACACGTATACGTTTTAGAAATTAATAACTAAGTTGGCACTATCTGAAAGTATTTTCAGCATCAATCCCAATTACGAAAATACTTTTCATCACGCTATTGATGTCAAAGAAATATATAAACCAGACGTCAGCGTGGAATCTAATATTCTACAAGTTATGTCCTATACCAGGATCACTTTTCTATTCTTCTTCCGCGATCTGATTTACAGAAGAAATTTTGACTATGTTCGTATGTGTGTGCGTGCGTGTATGTGTTTTGCAAAACTTTTAAAACGTCATCTTTAAAATTTCAACAGGTGTTTTTTCAGATTTCACTATTTACTGGTGTTTTTGAAATATTAAATATTTTTAAAATATATATAAAATATTTACGATTATATTATTATATAAATTATATATGAGATAATTTCAAATAATAAGGTGAATTTTCAAATTTCGCGGGCTACGTATAAGTTATGGCCACATATTATTTTACCTTTAAAACCAAATGTCTACACGTGTAAAACAATCAAAAGGGTCATATTGCATCATGGGAGCGGAAACAACGAAAACAACATTGTTGTTGACGCTATGTCTGGAGCGAATGTGGGAACATGTTGCGTGGACATTTAAGAGAATAGCATAAGTTTTTTTGTAAAAACAAACTTTGTTAAAAAACAGTTCTTATTAGCAACTCAATAAAGAGAGGTCTGAAAACCTCAAAGTTATATTTTTTTACTGTAAAAGTAAATAAATGAACTAACTTATATTCGACTTTCGATTATAATTTTTTTTGTTATGTTGGTACACTCGTCTCGAAGATATGTTGACGGTTTTATACATACAGCATGTTTAGTTAGTTTGTGAGAGGCATAAATAAGACAAGTGTTTTGCGTGTTCGCCGATTTTCTGCTATCGAAAAAAATTGGTCAAAGAAGTTTCATCAAATTTTGTGTAAAAGACGGAATGAAGGGCTCAAAACACTTGAAATGTTGACAGTGGCATACGGCAAGAGTACTCTGAGTCAAGACAATTTTTAACAAGAGGTACAAGCTTTTCACAGAAGGTCGAGAAGATGTGAATGACGACACTCGCTCTGGACGACCCAACACATCAACAACCGATGAAAATGTTGAGACAGTGAAGAAAGTTGTTCTGGAGAATCGTCGAATCACAATTAGAGAAGTTACTGAGGATGTCGACATATCGGTTGGCTCATGACATGCAATGTTTTCGGAAATTTTGGGCATGAAGTGTGTGGCAGCGAAGTTCGTTCCAAAATTGCTGAATTTTGACCAAAAACGACGCTTGAGAATCGCTCAGGAACTGTTGAATGACGGCAACGATGATCCAGATTTGCTTAAAATGATCATAACTGGTGACGAATCATGGTTATATGCTTATGACATCGAAACCAAAGCCCAGTCATCCCAATGGAAGAGTCCAGGATAGCCAAGACTAAAAAAAACACGTCAAGTCCGATCAAATGTCAAGGTTTTGCTCACTGTTATCTTCGATTGCCATGGCGTAGTGCATCAGGAGTATGTATCCTAAAGAGGAGGAGTAAGGAGTATTACCTTGAAGTTATGCGCCGTTTGCGTGAAACGGTGGAAAAAAATCATGGCTTTTGCATTATGCTAATGCGCTTGCTCACTCATCTTTGCTTGCGAGAGATTTATTGGCCCTGTGACTTTTTCCTACTCCGAAGATTGAAGAGACCCATGAAAACACGGTGTTTTGCGACGATTGAGGAGATAAAACCCTAATAACTGAGAGAGCTCAAGGACATACCAAAAAGTGGTTATCAGAACAGCTTCGAGGATTTAAAAAAATGCTGACACAAGTATATTATATCTGAAGAATCGCAAATATTACAAATCGATAAATATATTCTAAATAAACTAAATATAGTATTATACTATAAATAGTATTATACTCATACTAAATATATAGTATTTATAGCTTTACAATGTTATTTCATGTCATTTCTTTTTCGAACAAAAATTTAGTTGTATTATTTTTTTTTTTTTTTGTTTTTTTTTTACTTAAAACGTGAAATTGTTGTATGACACGTCTTCAATGTTCTCTGCATTGTAAACACTGCATAAAAAACAATCTGACAATCAAATGCTGAGGATGATGTTTGGCCGTCCATCTCAAGTCATGTAAAAGCATTTCGATTTAAGCATTGCAAACGAACACAAATAAAAACGCACAATTTCACTTTTGTTAATTAGGTATTGGAAAAGGAATAAATTCAAGCGAGTGGAACAGCAGTTCGCAGATGGGAAAATGAGAGTTTATGTGTAAGAAAATGTAATCAGTCAATTTGCTGTTTGTTCGATAGTTCGGAATGAATTTGTCGCTTACATTGCAAAAAGTGTTGCCGAAAGTGTAGCTAACATTGTGAGCGCAGCTTAACACCACGAAGGAATGTATTGTTAAACAGTTGATGAACATAAACAAGTTCACCCATTTCAAGTAATTGACAATGTATTGTTCGAAAAATTCCTTTGCTTGTTCTACAGTAAGACAACAAAGTTCTACAGAAATACTGGCCCCTACAATCAATTACAGTTAAAGAGAAATTTTTTATTCGAAACTCTGGTGGTCTGTGAGATGTAGCGCAATATTTGCGATATTTTGATTTGTTGTGTATGTATACAAATATGTATGTGTATAATTTATGTCTATGTTGGAACCACATGTGGTTTGATTTATATGTTCCACTTACAACACATACAAGTATAGCAGTACATAAATATGCGTACTATTTATTATAATACTTTGTTTTGAGAATATACTTATTTTGTTGCCGATTTGAGATTTCTTTATCCTTCGGCTATGATTATACGGATAGCATCGATTAATGAAGGCGATTTTGTTTATGTGATTATTGGTAATGGGAACTGGGAGGGAGTCTTTATGGGGGAAGGACTTTATTGTTTTGTTGCTTTGTCATAAAGGCTTAATAACAGGTTTGGTTGTTGATGCTGTTTTTTTATGTACGAAAATATATACTAAAAATGTGCGTTAATTAAATAACAATAAGTGTTTATATCTGCTGTTGTTATTAAACTATAGTAACTGTTGGTTTTAAATTGTTGTGTTGATGCGGCTGATGGTGATGGTGGCGATGATGTTGGAATTGACGAGACTGATGCTGAGGCATCGTACAGGCTCTCGTATCATTAGCTTTCATAATATCCTGCAGCTGTTGCGGGTGCGCATGTGTAATTGAGTTATGATGAATTTTACCATCCATTATCAGATCATGCTGTGCTAGCTGCTTTTGTTGATCATGTTGCTGCTTATTACTATTTTTTATATTTTTCTTAAATTCCTGCTGATTTTCTATATGTAATGTATTTCCCTCGTTGCAGCTGCTACTAATACTATTACTATTACAACTATTACTCCATTGTTTCAAAGGATCCCCTATCAATGTTATCTTAACGGGTTTATATGCTGAGGCTGTCTGATTTTCCCAGGCAATCGAAGCCCTTCGTGGTGTTTGTTGATTTTGAGAAGACATCTGATGATTATAATTCGTTAAAGTGGTTGAGATAACTGTGTGGCGGCGAGTTTGGTTAATAGGGGCGGATCCTTCATTTTTCGAAGGGGTGTTTCGGCGATGTTGCATAACCGTGGTGGTGTCACTACATATAGCCGGGAAGTATGTTGTAAAACTGGTAAACTCGGGCTTACTTCTAAATCGAAAGAAATAGGTAAAATTAAGAATAGAATTCAAATTAGATATTATATGGGCAGATTTATTAAACAATTATAGAGATAATTTGTGACAATTTTCTTCAGTGGATGAGGTATTAGTAAGCGTTATAATGCATGCTTTGTCCGTATACATACATTTGACTTAACTATAAACATATTCGATATTAATAGGATAACTTGAAATTTACCTCAAATTACTGTTATTTTTTGCAGCATGCAATTAAAAATATTGAATACATTTAAATACTACCATTTTATTGCACATTCATCTTAATTTAGTATGTCGCTTTTATAAATATTTTATATGAATTTTAAGAAGGAGTATTTCTTGATAGTTAATTAACTTGCGTTTCTGGACATAAACACTTTTTTGAAGTACCACAGGAGTTGTGTTGAAGCATTTGATTGAATCTATGGCCGAGGTTTATGAATTTGTAAACACGAGAGCGGTTACCACGAAAATCAAAAAGTCAATTTTTTTTTGTATTTAAATTTTTACCACCACTGTTTACGGATCCAAAAACTAGTTTCCGATTTTTGTACCTGCAATTGTTTTTGATGTCATTTCTAATGCTTAATAAGGCTTAGCAAACCAACATGTGTATTCCTAATTGAAGAGGAGGACGCGATCAGTCTAAAAACATGAATGTGTAAAAGATTGCTCACATTCATGTGATGTCGGGAATGTCCTCATTGCCTAGCTAAACTTTGATTTAAATCTTAAATCTTTATACACATTTTTTGTTTAATTTTACAATGTTTTTGTCATATTTCAGAGCACCGAAGAAAATCCGGAGCGGAAGGCTCAAGATATTCAATGATATTTCTGAAGTCGCTTACACCTTCCAAAATACAGGGCGTCCGTCGGGAAGCTATACTACGTTGTTTGTTTATAATTTTTGATTAAATGAGAGAGAGTGGATCTTATATTGATATATATTTTACTTAATGTTGGCAATTATGTATGGAATACAATATCAGATAAATGTCCGCCGCAGTTAGCCTCACAAATGCGAGCACATTTTTATTATTACGTTCTCACACATTTCACGCGGTATTTCATTAATTTCATTACGAATATTTTGTTTGAGTTGTTCAAGCGTTTCTGGTTTATTTGCATAAACATTACTTTTCAGATATGTCCACAAAAAAAGTCCGGAGCAGTCAAATAAGGCGACTGTGGAGGCCAATCAACCTTACCATTTCTTGAAATAACTTGTTGTGGAAAGAGGTCTCGCAGTAATTCCATTGCAATCCTGGCTGTTTGCGATGTGGCACCATCTTGTTGATACCACATGTTAATCAAGCCCAAAGCATGCAGTTGTAGCGTTAAAAAGTTTTCAATCGTATCACGATATGGCTCCCCAGCTACCGTTACTTCATTTTCAGTTTCAAAGAAGAAAGGTCCAATGATTCTTCCTGACCAAATTGCACACCAGACTGACACTTTTAAGGGATGCAACGGTGACGGATGAACAATTTGGGGATTTTCCATTGCCCAGAACCGACTATTCCGTTTATTCACACATCCATTAAAATGAAAATGTGTCTCGCCAATCACTTTGATTTTTTCATGAAAATCGGGTTTGTCATGGGCGAGCTGTAACATCCTATTGGTGTATGTAGGGCGGCGTAAATGGTCTTGCGGAAGAAACTCTTGTGTCAATTGAATCTTAAATGAAAACAAATGCAAATCCTTATGCAAAATTGTAGCCTGAGTTGTTTTTTGAAGACAAAACTTCTTTCATTCGAATTGAGGTTGAAGGAAATAGTATATATCTTCCAACGGACACCCTGTATGTTAAAGAGATGAACATAATAGAGAGTTTCTAAAATATGGGCTAAAAGCTAAGGAAAGTGCTTAAAATAACGAATAAGTAGAAAGGCATCGAAACACTAAACATAATGGCTTCGCTCTAAAAACTTCTTTTTGATTTTTTCATGCGAATTTTTAATTTACTCACGCAATTTAATTCGAAATAGACATCTGACCGAAAATCCGTTTCGATTCGTTTCAGTTTCTAGTATTGTAATCAAAACTACATACAAAAATTTGATTTTGCGACCGCTGAAAAGCAATCGTTTTAAATTTGTATTCTAATTCATACGCCCAAAGCGAAAGAAAAAACGGTTTTAATGCTGCTTTAGTATATGAAACTTTTTCTTTGCTTTGCATTTGGAAATTTTCGAGTGAAAAAATGAAGGAAAGCTGCTACTAGTTGTAAAAACTTCTAAAAGCATATCAGTTAACTTTCAGAAAAAAAGTAGTTAAAGTATTTTTACGGTTTGCGATTGAACTTCGGGTCAAGCAAGAGTATCGTAAGTGCTGATTTAGATTAAGGAAATAAACTACATGAAACAATAGTTTGTCTTGGGTTCACGAATGGAGTATCTGTTTGATTTCCATGAGAAACCGAATAAATATGAGTTTCTGGTCACGTCTGAGGTAAGAAATGAATGTATACATAAAATGGATACTTGTATCGAATATGAATCAGAATCAAATTTCTGATGTACGAAACAGAACCCTCGTGAAGGTCCTGATTTGGAACGTTAAAAAGGTGCCTCTGTCAATATTTGGTGTATTCAGAAGCAGAGTATTGCTTAAGTGTCAACTACTCAATTATTTGTACAGTTCACCCAGGTAGCAACTTTGTAAACTAAAGAGAAGATAAACAACATTAGGAGTAGTGTATGGAACCATAAACAGTTTTGTTAAAAATTAAAATTCACAAAGTTCAGTTCAAGTTCACCCACCAGCATTTTCTCAAACTTAAAAATAAACCTACCAGCCGGCTGGTAGGAAAAAGTATACTCCCGGGATAAAAAAGCACATTCTGCGGGAAATGTAAACATCGGCAACGAACGCTTCAAAATGCAGCAAAGTTGTTTACAACTTTTGGTCGTCAAACATGTAATGTTTTCTGCTATGAAAATTTTAAGCTATGTTTTTTTTTAAATATTGGGCATTTTACAGCATGCGAAGATAATTCCATTTAGCCTTTGTTTCAAAGAAACGGCTTTTATTTCGTAAATGTGATTTAATTTTTTGTTTGGCACCGTAGTTATTAACATTGCACTATTTCGCGCCTGACCCTAAATCGATGTATCCACACACGAATTAATGACTTGAACTTTTTCGTACTTCGCCACTTTATTATTCATGTTCATTGTTTGCACTTAATTACTTAATTAGTCAATACAATTTTGGTTTTTCTAATGTCACATCTCCTTTAAATTTCTAATGTGATTACTCCGTGGTACACCCTGATAAAGCAGTATTATTTAGTTTTGATTGATTTTTTACAACTTCTCAATTTACCGGTTGCTGTTGATCTTAGTTGCGATTCTCGATATCAATTTAATATTTACTAATTTTTACTTATAAATTATGCTCAGATTCTGCTTTGACGGTGATTATGTTTTATTCATATCTTTTAGTATTGATATTTAAGCACTACCTATTTCGACTTTAATTAAGCGAAACTGTAGCTGGTTCTGAAGCTGTTTCCATGATTTGGAAGAGATACTGTTCCATCAGCATTATTTAGTTTGTGTGATATTAGTCAAATTTAAAAGTCATCAGAACAAGAACTTTTTGAAAACATTTTGTTTTCAGATACCCAAACATATCAACGGATTATTGGATCACAGTGTTTACTAGTTTTTGTTGTCCAAGTAACTTCAAATTGTTCCAGATTTGGTGTAAGAAAAATTAAGATACTTTTTCGATGGCTTTTAATCACGTTGTATATTTAACTAGCTGTCCTAGTGAACGTTATATAGATATATAAATATATTATATATGTATATAATATATATATATCGATCCCGGTGAACTTCTTTCCGCCTAATAGTCAATAAATGAGCAGATTTATGATTTTAGAATTACTACTGAATTATCATTTGGCGCTAAATTTGAAAAGTTTGTGTTAGAAAATGCTGCTGATGTGGTAACATTTTTAAAAGTTTGAGGAAACAGCTCGTCGTATGTCCATGGTATGCGAATGTATTTTTGATCTACGTATGTCTCTAAGTATCACGACTGGTAGTTCTTAGTCGACTTAGTAGTAATGTAAATAAGGGTAAGTAGAAAACTAAATAGTAATATTTCAGATTTCGGTAGGATATATGTATGGGATTGAATATGAATAGTTTGTATCCAAAATATACAACGTCAGTACTAAAGCTACGAGTTGAGTTTATAAATTGAAATTGATGATTTCACTGAGTTCATTATTACTTGTGACATAGAATATAATCATAGTTTTGTATTCTGTCATTATAAATTTATCACATTAACGAATTTTTTTTGTTAATATATGGTTAATTGAGTAATTGATTTAATATTATATTACGATGGACAATTCCTAACACAGGTATAACTTAAATGTAGTATACATATAATGTTAATAGCACATAATAATATAACAGCTAAGATAAAATCACAGTAGAATACCTTCTGATCTCCGTACTGTTGTAGTCTATTTATTTGTTCGGTGTTTATGTTTTCATTTTGATTATCATTAATTAATAGAAATTAATTAATATTAATTCAACCATGCCATACCATAAAAGAGATATAGTGTGTGTTAGTTAGCATGTAAAATAACAATAATAATATGGATTTAGTTTAAGTTTTCAAATGTGTATGTAATGAAATTGAAAATGAAAGGTTTTAACCTAAAAATAAAATTTATGCATGTAATTACCCAAAGGAAAATACATCTAAAACTATATATATAAATATTTACAGCACGCTCTTATTTTCTGCAAACACGCAATCAATATTCTTCGAAAAATAGTAGTGGTCTGTGGATCACATTCGTGATTGTTAACTTGTTGTATGCAAATTCGTTTATGTTTCGGTCGATGGAAACATGAAACGTGCAACACAGAAAGTGCATCAAAACTTTAGCGTATCATTATGGTAATTATTCTTTAGGTTTTTACCAATTACTTTAAAGAAAGTTTGCAAATGTCTATATCCTCTTGGAGGGAAATGTTTTGATGTTGTCTGTAAAAGTATAAAATTATTATCGCTGGTAATTTATATAGAGAGGAATAAGCGAAGTTGGACGTTTTAACTGAATTGATCAAATTTGAAGATTTACATGTAGGAAAACATAAAGAATGAAAATGATTTCAGGCAAATGTTTATTTAAGGTAAAAGTGCTTGAAAAGCGCCAAGAAACCAACACTCCGGCCATAGAAATCGACAGTCAACATGTTAACAAATTAAAGTTATTCATGAGCCCAAGAAGCACAAAAAATAAATTTGCAGATACCAAACGACTTGAAATGAATCTAAAAGCTAGATAATTGTTTTCTACATTTGAGACATTTAATTATTTAATTATGTATAAAATGAACAAGTCAATATCGCATCAACACAATAGCCTTATGAAATGCAAAAGGTTCCTGCAAAGCCGTTCTTAATTAGTTCCTCTGTTTTTTTATTAAAAAAACTGGTCTTTATACTTTTTTAAAGTATGTAAAAGGTAGAATTTCCACCACTTTCGTGTATAAAATGTTGGTTTTGAAAAGTATCAAATTATTCTACATTGCGGATCCTTTCTTAATTTGTAACTTACATACAGCACTTGTACATTGTCAGGGTCTTGCGCATAATAATTTAAAATAGATTCAATAAAGTTGTAATCTAAAATGCCATTCATAAGCCAGAAAAACTTCTGTTAAACGTTATATAAGATTGAACTTGTTATTAAACATTTTGCCCACGCTCTAATTATCATCACAGTTATTTACAAAAAAAAATGTACCAAAACAATTGGTTTTTATCAAAACAAATGTTTTTTTTTCATTTCTTTTTATCTTTATCTTTTTTTTTCATTATCAAGGGTTTATATGAGGTTATTAAAGAAATCAAGTAAATTTATTTTAAGTTGTAATTTGGTTCCTGTTTATTTTTAAAAATTATTATTAATTTTTCCAATTATTAAATGTTTCATTCCCGTACTGTTTGAAATGTATCAATGGGTTACATATAAATTTGAATTAACTGTTTTATTATTCAATGTATCGGGTTTTGTCCACTATTTTAGCACACTATCATCAATTTAAATAACACATAAGAAGTGTTGGATAAGTTCTGAACACTTTAAAATGTCCTTGTAAACTAATTTTGTGCTTCTTTATGAATAAGGCCCTTAATATACAAGAACATTTCAAATCTGTTTATAACCTTGGCTGATTTTTTGCATTTAAATTGCAAATACTGCACTTTAGCAGCTTACTTTGCATCTTCTAATTTTGAATGGAAGTTTTAAATATTCTTTGGTTTTGGAATATTGAGCATTGTCACAAAAATTAAACGCGTTCTAAACTACTGAGAAATGCGTGGAATATGGAAGCAGCTATTGTATTTTAACATCGGAATACCCACAAACATTTTACAAATGACAAATATTTTTGTATTTTGTATATTTCCTAATTTCTTGTACACAAAGCAATTTCAATTTGTATGAATTTATCCGAAATTTCAAATGGTAAACAAATTCAAACAAATCGCTGCATTTTATGTTACAATCAAAACGATATACCTTAAAACTAACAAATTTGTACTTATTGTTCATTTTGTTTCAAAGGATGTTTAATTTTAAACGTTATTAAATACGTGCTACTTTGTTTTGATAACAATGAGAATCTTTAAAAGAACTAATTTCTGCAAATTATAGATTTTACTTTTCTTGTTTTAGTGGTGTTAATGTTAACACAGTTTTTTGTATTGAGAGCCCCAATCAAAGCTATTATTATTAAAGCTCTCGGAAATGGCACCTCAAATCCCCATCCGGTTATGCATGTGATCATCATAGGCTTAAGAAGATTTCATATGAAAATTAGGAAGTCTCTTGTCTTACAAAAATTTGGCTTCATTGATACTCTATCACTATTTCGCAAACCTATTTAATGCTTTTCAGAAAATTGCAGTAGAAGCCCGTCAAAAGCTGAACTTGCAAACAAAACTTGACATAGTTTAGGTATCTTACACTTATTTGGCTTACAGTGACGAAATTAGGTACTGCCTTTGAAGAATTTTTGGTTCACATACCCAAGACAACTTTGCAAACTTACTTGATCGGCCGGTCACAAGTGCCAAAATTAGCAAGATATTTTTATAATTTCAAATCTAAGATATACTTTTTGTAATTTAGTCTGGTGGGCACTGTTATCACTTGTAAGTAAAAA
The DNA here is from genome assembly GCA_019455685.1 of Philornis downsi. Classification (NCBI taxonomy): domain Eukaryota; kingdom Metazoa; phylum Arthropoda; class Insecta; order Diptera; family Muscidae; genus Philornis; species Philornis downsi. The sequence continues at coordinate 2,552,418 of JAHXMU010000395.1, forward strand.
CGTCGACGACGTTTTTCATTGTAATACATTTTTGGTTACCTAGATGACATTTTTGTTAATTAGAGGTAAGATAAGACAATTCCCACAAAATTTTGTCGAAAAAAATGCAAAATGTTATATTTTTGTTTGCCACAAATTACACAAAATTTGTACATCCTCATGCGAAGGAATAATATATCTCATTTGGCATGTGAAAACTGTAACTGTCATAGGAAGCTTGTGAATTATCAAGTATCTTTTAACCAAATGTGTCTCAGGACTTTTTAAGTCGATTGACCGATTGTGGTTGGATTGTTGGCTGACTGGCAGACACTATATTTTCCATTCAATTGCATTGTATTTAAAAAAGTTTGCTGTATTTTAGTGGTTTGCTAAGTCTCAGGATGTAAACGGACCGACTTGCCAAGCCGCTTCTGGTTCATCCCATACAAATTAATCGGTTTATCGAAATTGAATTTTTCCTCCGCAATTTCTAACTAGTCGGCTGCAGTGTCTTAGATTTGTGTAATGTAATGTAAAAGTAAATAAACTCTTTCCGGTTCTTTCACCTAGCAATGACCAATTTAAGTCTTAGCTTCATATCTAGCTCCTGAGTTTGATAAACTTAGTTCTGGGTATGAGAATGGACAGTAGTACCACATCATCTTTGGTACTTTTCATACAAGTAGACAGATTTAGCAAAATTTAGATTTTCCACCGTAATTCCTACATTGGATTTGATCACATTACAATGCTTGATGAAATATGGAAAAAACCAACAGGATAACTACATCCTTCGTCCCATATAAATTACTTAATTTAATCCATGTGTTCTTATATTCATATCTTTCGTTCAATTGCACTAAATTCAATATAACTCAGCAATCAAGAGATTTTTAGTAAATTTAGTCCTACGAAAGAATAAAGGCTGTTTTTTTAAGTCAGTTATAGTAACGCAAATACAAATACACCGATTTGGCAGAAACTTGTGGTCCACTAAAAATTTCTAAGCTAAGGACTTCAGGGAGTTCTGTTGTTGTTCTTTTCATAATATTTTATTCGTTATTCAATTTAGCACCACGAACGCTTTTGGATCAACTCCGAAGAACGTTGGGTAAAGGTTTATGCAAATCAATTCTCCTAACTGAAAGAACGATATGCATTCATGTTTATTTGACTATTCAACAATAATTATGGCATATGATTCCAATATTTCGTTACCTTTTCATTCAATAATTCATCCTTGAGTGAAATCAATTTTGCCAATTTTATCAAAATTTGACTTTTTTTGTAAAACGTGAATCAAAGTAAAGCTGAAATATAGTTCAAATTCGATTCAAAGTTTCACCATCTGTACGAATTGTAATTTTATCGAAGAAAATAAAAATTTCTTAGTAATGGATGCCTGGAAATGGACTTTGGAAATGAAAAGAGCCTACTAAAAACATATATAATCATTTAACAATTCAATTCACCAAAGGTGGTACGCGTCGGTAATGAAGTCGCCAATTTTTCCTACAAATCCCCTAAAGATATTTCCTTAAGTGAGATAAAGACAAAATATCTAAAAAAAAAAAAAAACATAGGATATTCATTGCGTCTTTTACTGTGTTCTTTCCCAGATAAGTATTAAACGGGTTAAAGAAATTATGAAAGACTACAATATTGTAGAACATTTTATCCGTACTGATTATGATTTACAGCAACCAAGTTTTTTTTTTATGACAGAAACCAAGCAATGTTTCGAAATAACATGATCACCTGATTTGATAACTTTGTACTCTAATTATAAAATCTTAATTTGTTGTATTGTGTAACTTCAGTAGTCAGAATTAAATATTTTAAAAGTAAATAACTTAACTAAAGAGTTTTGATTACACAAAAACAAAACAAAGAAATTCCCTAAATAGTAGACACATAAGGTAATATGGATTCTTTTTCATTTCGTTGTTTTAGTCTTAAAGTGCTCAACAAAAAATAATGCTTAATAATACATCAGTGGCAGTATTTTGACCAGAAATAACCATGGACAGAAAAACCAAATATATAATTTTTGCGCACCGACTATAAGGATAGGGTTGACCGTTTGGCTGGGAGATCAGAAATGATAACTCGAGTAAACCTTTAAATTCCAAATTGCTAAAGAAAAAGTTGGCAAAGACATGTGTTATCTCCCAAGCAAAATGATAGATTTGACATAAATTACTTTTATATATACTATAAATTGGTAAATAGGATTACCAAGGATTTGTGTAAAATTTTGCAAGTTTTAATCTTTATCGCCTAGCATAACTTGTGATATTGGGACAAATTGTATTTATTAATTTTTTTAGAATGTTCTCACATTTGTACTAACTCTGTACACATTCTAGTTATTTCTTAGTTGAGGTTTGTAACTGGATGAGCTAACCGCAATACTTCTGGTAGCTCCCATACAAAATGGCGAGATTTATGAAAATTATTTGTTCGTCTACAATATAGAAGTTTTATGCCCAATTTGTCTAAAATAGTAGTATTAGTAATATTTGCTACTGCTCAATATAATTAGTGACAGTGGTTTTTGAGTGATTTTTGACGATTTAAAAACATGAACTTGGAAATATATAAATTAAATTATGTAGTTTGTATGGGAGATAACAGTCCGTTTTCATTATTCGACGTAGCTGCATACTCGACGTTTGCTGAATTTGACAGAAATTAGAGAACTTTATGAAAAATGCTAACCCAAAATCATCTTAGGTAGTCGACAATTTGAGTGAGAGATAACAGAAGAGTCTGGGTTACTCGATTGATTATCCGTAAACTTTGTAAAAGATTAGAAAGCAATATAAATGGCAACTATCTAGACAACTGCAGTTTACATACATATTAAAAATTTCAAAGAATAAGATTGAATTGTGAAAAATTGGCCAAGTTGTATTTGTGTCAGCAAAACCGTTGTAGAAATCCTGCCCGATTTCGTTTTTATTCTTATTTATACTAAACGCTTGACTATGACGTAATTTTAATCAGGTAAACGGACTTCCATATGTACATATTGTTTATGAGAATTAAATTATACAAACTGGTTAATTTGCGTGAGGACACCATAATGGGCATAGCAACGTAGCTCATTTTCATTAGCAGAACTAAGATTACTAACCGCATGACGTGTGTCAAATTTGACTGAATTCTGTATAGCTGCTTTTAAGACATGAACCCAAGGCTACCATATAGGAAAGATTGAATTTTGAAAAAATGGCTAATTTTTTATAACACAAGAAGGAATAGGACAATGAAACGCATAATGTGTGGCAAATTTTATTGAAAGATATGGAGCTGGCAATGTATGGGCTAAATCGGTCAATTATGTGGGAGATACAGGAAGGGGCACGATTAAGCAAACGGTCAACGAATTGGAAGTTATAGGAAGAAAACTAATTTTAGAAAATTGGTCATTTTGTATGGGAGATACTACAAGTCAATATAGCGCACTAACAAACTTTGGCTACCATCGGATAAAATATTGGTCTGTGCAAAGTTTCATAAAGTAACACATTGGGTCAAAAGATACTTGGTACTCTAAACGCTTACTTCCAGATGCTACATTTCGAGCCTTCATTACTTCGGGTGAAAGTAGAATGAACATTTGGACTAAATCGGTCATTTATGTGAGGTGAGGTTTTTCAAACTTTGCCAAGATTTATAAAGCAATGCAATTGACAACAAATTATGTTACAGGAATTACAAGGAAACAATTTTATTTCGGATAACCGGTCAATAAGTTTGGAGTGAGCCGGTATGGTCCATTGGCAATTCTCCACTGCATTCTGACAAAATGTTAGTCGCTGCCAATTCTTAAGAAATTTCATAAAAGTTTACGGCATTCCTTCGGGAGAAGACATAATTTGCAGGTAACTTTTCGAATTGATAAGTCGAATGCAAATCTTTTTGCCGTAAATCGCCAACAGCTTAAATGCTATTTTAGTTGTTTTATATGTCGAAACATATATAAAAATAAACATATAATAAAATAATAAAAAAAATTAGAACGACAAAAATATGTGAACAGATAATATTCAGTAAATAATTGAAATGCTACCTATGTATGCAATAGATTTGTCCTCAATCTCAACACTGGCATAAGGGAAAGTATTCTAGTTATGTTGTGGGAGGTATTCATGAATAGTTCGGAATGGAAAATCATTTCACTAGTATTGCCTACTGCTTCCAAGACCAGCGCATCCCTCTGCAGGATAAATATCTAAGAATTGTTCTATCAATATCAAACATTAAACAAAATCATAATAACTCATAATACATACTAATAACAATAAAAGAAAGTTAATAATATAACAGCCGTATACAACCATTCATACCTTGATAAGCCCTCCGTACCAAGAGAAAGTGGCCGGGTCTGTAAAGATAATAAAGAAAAAGTGTTAATATGCCAATCTTTCTACACTCCTGCTAGAGCTGCCAGACTTGAGGATTTGTTCTCAAACATGCAGATTTCAGGATGCAAAATATGACAAAATATTTCATCATTGGATGAAGAATTTGTGTGTCGGTACTTTAAAGTTATTTTATTGGAAATTTTTGAGGAACTCTTACAATATAAATAATTTTTTAAAATTAAATTGATTAATACGATTTATTATTTGACAAGCGTTCGTTAATTGTCTCAAATGCTGTAGGTTTGGAATTTCATTAGAATGTGAAATGTTATTTTTTATGTTGGCCTATATTGGTCTCCAATTGGCCTTGCCATTAAGCAAAATTACACGTGAGGAGATTTATATAACCCTTAAGTTGACCCCGTCGTTCGATTGTGAAAGTTATTCCTCAAAAACGATGGCAATTAGTCCTCTCAGAAGACAAACGCACGCAAAGCAGCCATTAAAGTATATGGATTTTGGTTAAAATTTACAGGTTTGAATAATATAAAAGTTGCAAGCGTAATGGCAAATGGTTTGTCTGAAAATATGACAATCTTCCAGCAAATATGACAATCTTCCAACAAATTACATTTTAAGGTTGTTTATTGATAAGAAGATTTTTAAAAGGTCGTTTACGAAACTCAATAGATCTAACTTAAGTTTATGAACTGGAATTTTATGGAATTCCAGTGAAAATTTGTTTTTATTTACTAGATGCTCCTTGTTCATTTCACTATAAAAAAACGTATTCAACCAATTAATAACATGCATGTATTTTCTGAAATTTGGGGTGTATGAGATTTTCGCGATGTTATACGTATCACTCAGTAGGAATTCAAATCTACTAATAACATTTTAAACAAACTAGATTAGGGAACTACGTGTAAGCCTAATTCCCATTAAGGCTCTAGGCGTATTTTTTTAAAAAGTAGCATTATTATATAGCTACAACTAATCTTTATAAAAAAGCAATATAACTTCAATAAAAAAATAAATATACAGTTCGAATTCCACTAATTATTTAGGGTTTTTGGGAACAAGTTTTGCAAAATTTGTTTAACGAACTGAAAAAACTATCTGGCAGCCCTGCAACTACAACAGTTTATACTTACCCTTTCAGTCTGTGTGGCCGTTGTAACGCATTCTTTTGTAATTTCACTCGTCATTCCAAGTTGCGGTGCTTTGTGTTTTTCAGCCTCTAATTGTTCAATGAGATTTTTCTGCAAACGAATTGTGCGATCACGATCATCAACTTGACCCTGTTCAATGGACGGAAGCGTGGAAAGTTGGAACGAGCATGAGTGGCAAAATTAAAAACAAAAATTAATATTTTAATTAACCATTGATTCTGTGACTGAATTGAATTGAAGAGAAAATAAATCAAAAACTAAATCATAATAAGACAAAAATCGTACAACATTAAAGGTAAGTGTATGTAAATTAGAAACTAAATAGTTTGAAACGGTACTAATTTTAATCTGTATAATTTAATTCTACTTCAATCTAGGTGTGTATGTATAGGTAATTGAATATATAGTATATTTTATCAAGCATCTATAGCTTTACATATGTACGTACGAGTACACCTTTTCATATATTTCAAAGTGACTACTTCGATTCTTGCTTTGAATACAATATTTTTCTTGTCATTTGTCTACCCTGCATCCTAAAGAGTAATATACGCAAATGTCTGGAAAAACTTGCATATATTCCATTTTTCTACTTCATATGTGATTTAAGGGCTTACATCTTCATTCTTCAGAAGGTTCGAATATTGCCCAAATTTTACCTTAAATATTGAAACACTTAATTTATACCACAAATCTGTCTCCAACAAAAATTCTTCTGTTCTAAAGAAGGCATATTAAACAGTATAATTTGGGGGGAGGGCCCAAAAGTGTACTTTTCGACTCTTTCAGTTTTCTTTCTGCGGTTAAGAATGACGATTATCACTTCGGTATCGGTAACTCCTATTATTATACCAAAGATCAATTTGTGAAATTGTGGTGAACAATAATGCAATATTTGTCAAAATTCCTCATTTAATTACAAAACTTGGCATCAACAACACAAAAAGTCCTAAAAATAAAATTTTAGGATGTTTGGTATTTCTTTGACATTTAAAGTATTTTTCTTATTCTGAAACGACAGCGAAGCAATGCGATTTCTCCACTCTGAAAGAATGCCGTAGAGATTTAACCGTTTGCAAAAGTAAGACAATTAACATTCACCGCACTTCAAGCAAAAATGACATCATATACTATAACTATAAAATGTATTGACTATTTTTCATGAAGTTGGTGCTTCTAACCATTTCTTCCACACAGGTTGATAAATTTTAGTCACAATAATTAAATGGCGTCATAAAAACTCGTCAATTGGTTAAATAGCTGGAGTAGGCAACATCATATTATGAAACAGTACGTGGGGCTCCTTTCACGACGGTTATATTTCATGTACATATTTGGCTTTTTACACAAGAATATAAATCAGTTACATTTTTGCTTTAAATAAAATAATGCAAATGAGAACTATACTGCGAGCTTTTTAAATGCCATTTTTAAACTAAGAATTGGACGAAAACGTAAACCTTTTTCCTCATATATTTCAACACATACAACACTTTGCTGCATCCGATGAGAACGTCTATCAAAATGTCGGTTTATTACAAACAAACAAATACAATTATGTTAGGTGCGCAACTGAGTTCTCGCTGATTTTTCTACCACTTCTAACTACCAGTCAGCCAGACTGTGTGATAATCGGATGGCGCAATATCTAGAGAATATGGCGGATTGGGTAAGACTTTCCATTTCAGCGTTTCCAGTTAGGTTTTAACGAGCTTGGCTACGTGAGACCGAGCGTTGTCATGCTGAAGAATCACTTTTTCGTGTCTCTTCACGTATGTGGACGTTTCTCGCGCAGAGCTCGATTCAATCGCATCAAGTAGAATCGGTACCAATCCCCAGTGATGGTTTAGCTTGTAATAAATACCACTGACCTGGTCTCACCACATACAGAGCATAACCTTCGCAGTGTGAATATTCGGCCGAGTCGACCATGTAGAAGCATCACCGGGCAGCCCCATGACTTTCTTTGGATTGCTGTAATGAATCGATTTTTCATCACCCGCTACAATACGACGTTGGATCTGCCTATATTGTAATATGGCGCAATCGGATGAATCAGCACTGGCAGTTTTCGAAAGGAAAATACTCCGGAAAATATATGGACCCATCATCGTCAACGGAGAGTATCGGCGTCGCATGAACAATGAGCTGTATGCCGACATCGACGTGGTCAACCGCATTAATATACAGCGATTGCGTAGGCTGGGTCATGTTATAGGCTGGGTTCGGCACAGAAAGTTTACGACAACAGACTCGATGGACTGCGCGGAAGAGGGGGACCAAAACTCCGCTGGAAGGACCAGGCTTTTGAAGTCCCTAGACATGCAATCGTTGGAAATGGCGTGGCGGGTAACTCCCCATCAAGCAATGCCGTGAATTCAGTGTCTTCGAAGAATTTTCGTCTTATTTCACGCTTACGGTAGTCAACATCAAAATCACCGTTATTAAAGCGACCAAACCAATCTCGACACGTTGTTTCACTTACAGCAACATCTCCGTAAACGTTTCTAAGCTCTCGATGAGCTCTTAGATTGTAAGAAGAAAATTCATACGTTCCGCATACGACAATTATTTGGCACAAATGCATATACCTATACACATCATACAAAATCATGCACACGACCAAAAGAATATGATGCCAAAAGAAAATCACTATTATGTTTCGGCGGTATGTTTACCATACGCTTAAGCTTGGCTCATAACGTTTAGATTCTGGCAGAATAGACTAGCACTTACAGCTGGCGCCATCTATTGGCAAACAGCGGGAACTTAGTTGCGCATCGACACATTTGTTAATTAGGTCGTTGAAAAGAAATAAACCGAAATGAAAAGTAGTCACCAAGTATCATGGTTGGTGAAGCATGTTTGAAAAGACACAGTAAAACTAAAACCAGTATGGGGTCAGGTTGGGAAACAGCACGTCCATATTTGAGAAGTTGCAAACAATCACTTAATCAACTCTTCGTCAGAACGCTTTCGAATAAATTTGTTGCTTACATTGTGATCGCCTGTTGAAATGTCGCTATTATTGTGGACGCAAATTTAAGCGAACATTTTACTTTTTGAATAGGGAGAAACTTTTGTGTTGTATGTCCACGATTTTTTGAAGATCGAATCGGAAAAACATAAATATATATTTTAGTTCAAGACAGAAAATTTTTTGCAAAATGTAATTTCTTTTTTGTGAAATGAGGCCCAATTAATTTGTTGTTGATAAATTTCGTTTTTATGGGCTTTCCGTCATTCCACTCAATGGGTTGGCCAAAAAATCAGTCCGACCACATGTCCGTTAAGAACAAATGTAGCTTGCAATAACTATTTTAAATATCGGCTTTTATAGTGTTTCCAGCAGACTCATGGACTATTTTAATCGGTACAAGCAGATTAATACTACGGCCAAGGATGTATGACTTTACTTTAAACAAAGTAATTCTAGATGTCACAAATGTGGTGATTAATTCGAATGTTATATGCTGTAATGGATCACTTTACTTTGGTGTACCAATTTAAAAACAAACCAGTACACAAGTTTTGTTCAAGTGAACTGACTCATTGGCACCTTCACCCTTTGCATTTCTGAGGTAATTGAATAGGTTCGTTTTGTAATAAATGCTTTGCATAAAATGTTCCCAAAAACAAACAAGATATCATTATTGCATTCAAATCTTGAACAGGCGTGACAAACAAACTGTAAATGGTAGAAAAATTAACCCCACATTCACAAATAACGTTTTAGATTAATTGATTTGTATGCCAGCCATGGCAAATGTATGGGAAGCTCGTCCAATTACAGGCTTAGACTAAGGTTTATATGATTATTATTAATATAATTAAATATGGTTTAGGGTAATTTTTTTGCTGAATACTGGAAGGGTCGGTATAAGCTATCCAATTAGCACTTGTATTAAGCGTTTCAAAATCTTATGATTAGCTGAATCTTAGCTGAACCGAGAATACCAATTTTAAATTATGATGTGATATTTATAAAATCAGCCATTTCCTCGATTCTAAAAGTTTAGAAAAAGGCTAAAGGATGTGAATTCACTTCGTGCATAGAGGTTTTTATAAAAACAATTTCTTAGGGTTCGCAGTCATTTATGTGGATGTACGTGGGAAACCACACATTTTGTATGGAAAGCGACAGAAAGGACGTATTTTGTTGCAGGCTTAAAGCAGAGCTTTAGTCAATTTGCGTGAAAATTTCAAACGTTTTGTGTAGGTAATGGTAAGTATAAAATGTGGTAATGGTAAGTATAAAATGTTATGCCTTTGCATATTGTATGGAAAAATTTTTCGGGATTTTAAAAACGAACAGGGCAAAAAATAAATTATTGTTTTTCTTCTCTTTTTCCTTAAAAATGCTCTTATTTTTATAAATTTGTTATTCTTTGCAGTTTGATTATTTAGGTCATAAGTTAACAGCAATGGTGTGAAAATAATATGTTTATAATATATCGAAGTATAATTAACGCATTATGTGATAAAAAAAATTAACATTTCCATAATACTACAAATTACAAAAAAAAAAAAAAATACAAAAATCGTACTTGGAGTGTTAATTTTTCCTTCTGTGTTTCGATGTCCACAGTGTTTGTTGATAATTTTATCTTTACTCCGATATATGTAATTGCCAATCTCTTTTACTTGAACACATCATTTAAATTGTCAAATTTCTCAGGACCGATATAAAGTTTAAAGTCACATTTCAAAAAAGAATATACTCGTATTCACAAAAACTTTCACAAACTCTGTTGGAAGGATTGGCACATAGTATTTTCTACTTCTCCAGAAGTTGAAAATGAAAATAACTAAATCCTAATATTGATCCACACTTTATTTAGAAAACTGAAAATCCAAAAGCAACCAAAGATTATATTCTTTTATTTGCATACCTTAAACATTATGAGATTAAATAAGACCGATACGGAAAAATAGAGTTATAGTAAAACTAGTAGAAAGCAAAAATATCAAAAGGACATGCTTTGGTATCCATCCATATTTTCTGTTATTATGTTGTGTGCTTTAATGATGAGCATGGATTTTAGTCGTAAGTACGATATTTTATACAAATAAATTTTATAAAAGTATATGTAAAATAAAAACTAAACATCTAAGAATATATTGATTGAGCAGCAGTTTAGATAGGAAAGATTTAACGGTTTGCATCTCTAGTAGTTTAAAAAGTTACCTTTAAAAATAAACAACATAAAAAATAGTGAACTGCAACTAAATTAGTGAAAATTTAACCTTTTTCGTGTAAATTTAGCATCACCATATTAGCATATAAGAGTGATGATTTTCGTTTAAATTCACTCTCAATAAAAACTCACAAGAAATCAATAAGTACTCAAGTATTGCAGTCAAAATAAAGCAAATTAAAAATAATATCATGTAACGTGCAAATACCTGAAGGTAAACCACCTGTCTTCGGAGATCCGATAGTTCCTGTATGGGATCATCTGTGGTCGACGATGTCAAACTGGCCAAATCGATGTCGTCTAACAGCTTGCTGTCTAATCCACAGGATGTAAAGAGTTGTCCATTATCGTTTTCGAATGGATTAAGAGTTTCCGTCTGCAAAACAAAATGTTGAGTTTATCTTCGATTATGTACGATGGTAAAATCTATCACATATGTATACATGAACAACCGCCAATATATTTTTCGAAACCAAGTGTTACGTGTTTGTGTGAAATTTACTTAACTGTCATCTAATACAATTATTGAGTTCGCATAATGAATATATTTACCATATAACCTTATCCAGCCCAGATAAGTTCAGACTTTAATCGTAAATTTGCATATTGATCATTCTACTTTTTCAAAAACCTGGTCTAAGCTAAAATTAATTTTTTGTGCTGGATGTTCGTGTAATCGAACCTCTTTTAAAACAAGATTTCAAGTAAATTGGAAAATGGTAATTCGTAAGGAATTGAAAGCAGTTTTTTTTTCTCAAAGCCTATAGAATTCCACCATAGGGTATTCTTATGGAATTTTTATTACATATTGCTTAATATTAATAGTAACTGAGTTAAAGAGGACTGAAATTATTTGAAATTTTTGATTCAAAAAGAGTCGACGCTAAAAATTTCAATTTCCAATAAAACATTCTTTCTTCAATAAACACAATTTATTGAATTGAAATTGTAGTAATCCTATAACAAACTATTCTTACACCGCTTTTTGGATTTAATGTATGTATTTGTAGCGTCAGCGTCGACCAAATAATTTTATATATCAAACTGATACTTATATCGGTTATGTAATTGCAATTAATGGTCCAATAACAGTTTACTACATGTGGAGAAACAAATTATGATTCGACTCTTTGTTTCAAACGATCTAGAATGGTTTCAGACGGTACAAATGAAATGAATGAAGTTGACCATAATGTGTAGGTGTGTGAAGAATTTAAGGCCAAAATGTAAAATTGCAACCGATTAAACCAATAATGTCCGCTGTAAACTCAAACATTATGTTGCTATAAGTTTTTACAAGAATGCGTTTTCACCAATGGCTTTTCAAGAAATCAACCTACTTATAGCTGCTTAAATGTAGATCAAGGAAAAAATCATAAAATTTCTTTCATAGATGATATTCGCGTATGACGTTTTTTGTTTTTAACTCTAACTCAAATATATTGCCATTAATTTATATTAATTTTAAATAAATATTGAACAATTTTAAATTTATAACCAAAAACAAAACAAAAACTACTCCAAAAGTGTACTGTTGCTCACAACGACAATCGGTATATCGGGCTCAACTTTATGTGTCCTTTGAAAGTCGTTTTAACGATTTCGACTGAAGTAATAAAAAGATAATATTTTAATATTAATCTGTAATATGCATATTAATTATCGGAATTAATAAATGCCTAAATATACATATGTATATGTACGCAACAGCGATTATTATAACATTTTTTGAAGTCAATATTTAAGTTGATATTTGGGACCAGTTTTTAATAACAGATTATGAGCAGTTGGAAATATGTTGCACACGCAATGACTGAATTCAATTTAAAAAAGTGGACCTATTTCGGTACCTTTCTGATATTCTTGCCACTTACACATTAATTGAAAGCAATAATATGATGAAAATTGGCAGATATATGAACAACCAAATTTGAATACATTTCTCTATTTTTGGCATTTAAAAACACTAAAAAATACTGGGAAAATTGAAGAAGTCGATGTGTGGTTTTAAAAATGCTGTCAGCCTAATTTAGAAAACAAGAATTATTATGAAAAATGCAATCAAATTTGAATGAGTTTTTTATCTATAAAGCCATGCGCAATTAACAAAGAGTGACCAAACCAGCACAAAAATTTCAGTCAGATGAACTAACTTGCATATACCTTCACACAAAGTCCATTTGCGATGGCGCAAAATGTGCAGATTACTAGAAACTGCATGATAAACGACTATATTCTTGTGAGACAAAATTTGGAAGTAACGCACGATAAAAGAAGCAAAGTAATCACTCAACTAAATCTTGCTCTATAAAATTATTGAAGAACTTTTGAGTAATCTGGCTGAGAGGGAGTAGCATTACGTAATGCACATTTAGAAGGCTAGAAAAGATAAAGGAGGATGTATCTTTTGCTGCAGTAAGTTCCATTGGAATGCGTTGATATATCTTAGATGAATTAATTGGAAGTAAATTTGGAAGGAGTTGATGAGAAGAATATTTATCTTTAGTTTTATTTTTGAGAGATACTGATAAAACTTGCTCAGAGGAAAAATTATGTTGTTACTAACAGATGAGTATCTACTGATCCAAATAATACTACATCGTAACCAGTCTTAGTAAAGTCAAAGTATTGGAATTATCGTTTTTTTTTTTTAATGAAGCACTGAAAGCAGATGATGCTTGATCAACGTTCTTCTTGAAATCTAAGGGCACAATTTTTAGAAGTATTATGCGTGGAGATGAGTGAGTGTATTATATCAGCCGGAAGCGGAACTCTGTTTCCACCGGAAAAGGGCTTAAAGTATTCCGGAAATTGCACGGAATGCTCGTAAAGATTAAGGCTAAAGAAAAAATATTATTTAGCGGTAAGTGTGAAACGGCTAAGGACTCTTCAAATTTGGACATTGCAAAAATATTAACAATTTCAGCATAGTTGTGGTGGATAACGTTATATTCATTGTCTTCACCGACAACAAAAATAATGCCATGCTTTAATTGCTTGCTTGCTTGTCACAAATCCTGTTGTTTCAAATACGAATTATAAATGTTTTTGCTATGCCTTATCGTCGCTGGAGAAATACTACCGAAAAAAATATGGACCCATAAGGGTAATTTCGCTGTCAAAAGAATCAAAAAGAATAATAGCAAACTCCAAAACAAGAATAGAATAATTTTGGGTGCCGGGAATGGAGAATCAGTTATGTCATCAGTTATATCACTACGTTATAAAAGGCAAATATACATATATATGTACATCTTAAATAGACAAGTTAAGTAATTCATAACAAACACAACATAAATCAAATCAAATCAATCATTCAAATCCAAAATGAATGAATAGTTTTTACGATATATTTAGTATAGCGAAAGAAAACATAATACAAGAATATGAATATCACTTAAAGATGGATTAAATTATATTGACACGCCCTTCATGGGCTCATTACATACCTCCTGTAGAATTTTGCGCAAACGTAACAACTGCTTCTTGAACTGCAACACATCTTGGATCATAGCATTCCGAAATGATTTATCATACAACATGAGATCGTCCGAAGAGCTGTGCGTATCGCGTTGGTGGAATGATGACGACGACGATGCCTGATGATGATGATGGTGCAGATGATGGTTTTGCTGATACCTACGTTGCAGCGACGAATTGGCCGTGTTGCTGTTTCGACCTCCGTTGCTGTTGTTGTTGACCGATGAAGATGTGGAATTGCGTGATGATGCTGTATTGATTTGGCGACGTGTTCCTAAAGGGGATTTTGTTGCACTATCAGAATCGTCGTTGTTCAATGTACAATGCTGCTGCATACGAGAACGATTCAGTAAACGGGTCGCACGAGCGGGTAAATGTGCACTAAAATGAAAAAATAAGAGAAAATGTGTATTATGTCTACCAAGACTGTTGCACAGTGCGAGATTTTTGTTCTTAACAATAAATCAATAAATTATAATAAATAATTAAAATAAATAAAATAATAGTAAATTATTAAAAATCGAGACAATGTCAGTACTGCACATATTTTGATGGTTAATTGAGAGTATTAAACCTTTAATAAATTAGGCATAGAATGTGTCGGATTTGGTGAACCGATTTAGTAATTGCTTAACTTAGAGTCTCCCATAAAGTCTCTTATTTTCCTAAGATCTATAAATATGCGAGTATGATTCCTAAAATGCGCCAAGGTTTACTCGAAGGAAACATCACAATAAACCATGACGGCATTTGAGTGTTCATTCATGTTGCAAAATTCATTGTTGCCATTGTGCTGTAATGGAAAACCGTTAAATAGCTATGTTTGATGTTTCCTAAAGTGTAAAGTTTCCATAAACAAACAATCTCATATTGTGCGTGTCTTTCATTAAATAAATGCATGTCATGAGTTGTTTTTCTTTGTTCAGTGTATTGAACATAATTCAATTTCGAAAATAGACCTAAGATATGATGAACCTTCATGGGGCGCACTTGTAGATAGAATGCGTGAATCATCGACAACATGTTTGGCGGCAGTTAGTATAAAGTTGCTGCGTCTCAAATATCTCCGTGTACTAGCAACAGTTGTTGTGTCAATGGCTTTACCAGGGTATGTATCTGTTGTGCTATGTTGTGTGGTTTTGCCACTATGCAGCACTGCATTTATTGTTTTTGACGCGTTGGAACTCTGTTTGTCCTGAGCACTTGAGGCACGTCCATGCACATAATAATGATGATGACGCATTTCTTGTGGCAACGTCTGACGGAAAGGCGAGTTATGTGTTTGCTGGCTTGTTTTAATGGTAACAGGCGATGACATTCTCGAACGAATTGGTACGTAGCTTTTGGTCAAATAAAGATTTTCAGATGTTTTTAAATCGGTACGAACACGTCGTGCACTACTGGGCGATATATTAGAGACTTTAGTCGTTGTCGTTGTTGTAGAGGACATATTAATTATTTAAGGGTTCTTGTTGTTATAGAAATTTAAAAACGATTTCGACTAACAATATCAATTTTCACGAGTTGCCTCTTGTACTTTATATACAGCTGTTCGTGTTTGACTAACGTCATCCGGTAGTCCTACATTTTGTTGTTTAGTTTTTCTCTGTGTCATAGTATGACACAATCAAGACATGCGCATATCAATTTTCATTGTAAGTTTTCGTGATTGTGTCAGCCTCTGGCTTTTTATTAGTAAAAGAAATAATATCCTCTTTGATATGGTGCTTTTTTAGTTATATTATAGTGTTGCCATAGTGTTTCTTGTTTAATATACATTTTGTACTTGCTACATGCATTGAATGCATGATTAATATTTAAAGGAAACTTATAAATTACAACTGTCCAGAATTAGGACGGTCGCCGACGGTTTCTACACACACATGATCGATTTGGTCATATATTCTTAGATGCACATCTTTTTTTTCCCAATTTTACCAAACTCGGTAAACGCCACGCATTGACTAAAGTTAGGTCTGGGAATGAAAATAGATTTAATTGTCAAATATTTTCATGAGTTCCCACATAATTTGGCTGGTTTACCGAAATTATCCTCTGAAATTTCCAACTAAAAATTTGCCTGTCGCTGTCCAGTACCTTCCTTAGAAACAATTTCCAATGTCAAGTATAAATAAGTTATACTTTTGTTCAACACTGCTCGTTAATTCTGTGAGTTGAAGGTCGAATTCAACTTTTTCATAATCCGACATCGACAAAATATGAGCACACATATTTTAATTGTAAAAATCATTAATCCAAGCCCGGTAACACATTTTTAAAGGCAATATAATTTGTGTAGTCTTAAAATAAAGCGACCTCGCAAACTAGTTTTTGTTGCTCCCACAAGTCATCAACGTTCTATTTAGTTTTGCACATAATAAATTTTGTTAGATAAAATAAGAATCATGTTGAAAATGGAAAATACAACTGTTCAGCGGAACTTAAACAAAACTATTTGAGTTGAACTTTCGGACGATAAATGCATTCAAGTGTTGTTCAAATTAGGTGTGCAAGAAATTTTACTTTGAGTTATTGCGGACACGAATCCTTAATCTTCGATTCTCAGACATTATAATTACACTACATTACAATTACATTACATTATTTATGACAAAAAAAGCATATAAAATTGTCAAACTCTATTGATTTTTTTCAATATTGATCGATATTTCGTCTTAGAAAGATCGATCTCGACGACGTTTGGTTCCAACAGTAAATTCCAAAGTTCGGTCCTTAAGATTAAATTACATACCTATATTTTTTCTTTGGAGCTGTGTAAAGTGCAAAGTTGGCATGGATAAGCTGGTTACGATTCAGGAGATGAAAGACAATTGAGGAGTTGAAAGCATTCAAAATGTTGGAATGCATGTTAGATTCAGTTAGGTCAAATATTTGATAGAAATAATCATTAGAATATAACCAATAAAAACAAATTTATTTACTTTTTATTTCTGGAAAAGGCAACACTCCCCATATAAATGTAAAAAAAAATTTTGAAGTAAATATTTCCTTGATGCAATAAGGACATGATGAGATTGTAACATACCGTTTCCATAAAATGAATCACTCTATTTGTTGGTCAACAGTTGTTTTATAATTCGGAAATATTTTCATATGAAGTACTTTTATTTATATTGAAAACTTATATTTTCATATTAACTAATATAAAGAAATTTTGGACGAAATTATAACGACAATACTATTTCTTGAATATTCTTATATTATCAACTACCATACGTTTTATGGGTTAAATTCAATGATTGCATTTACTCGTATTTATGACTTTAAAGGAGTAAAGGCTTTTTGCGTTCGCATTTATGAAACAATTATTAGATGATTAAAAAAATGATTAAATGATTTGAAAAAAAAACTCAACGCAACACTAAATTGGTGTAATAGTAATTTAAAATTGGAACTCAATGCTATAATCAATTTCTTCTCTAAGCAGGCCTTTCAGTAGGAATCTTCTAACATTCTCTGCTACAGAACACATAGTTAAGTATACATACTTTTTCTAAGAATGCATTCTGGAAAACACTTTTAGAGCATGGAAAAATATCCTACACTCGTTCCCATTTTGCTTCTCTAGGAAGACATGATAAGACATTCCCTCTACGTAAGAAGAAAAATAAATTTGCATGACAGAAGAAGCCAGCAGCTTGTATTCCGTATTTGTTTGTAGCCCCATGCCTATTTATTCTAAATATAATTATAATGAAGTTATAATTTGAAAAATATTTGCGGCCTTTCTGCAGCATTTAAGAAGGTCTCCTACTATAAATGGATATGGAAGACCTCCGTCTCTAGTCCTGTCATAACGTCTTTGGCGCTTATTAATAATCGGTAGTAATACTAGCTTATCCACTGGGCATTACAGCCTGTGATAATGGGAAAAAAAATCAAAAAGCTAAAATAAGCTTAAAAATACAGAAAAAATGTACCCTTTTTTAGGGAAATTGATGTAGTAACTCAGTCTAAGAGTTATTATCAATTTCTATTGCGTTTTATGGATATAAATTTATCAGATGAAATATTTATTTATACTGAAAGCACTTGTAGGATAAAAAATATATTTAAAGTTCAATTCGATTCAACAATTCATAGCAATTACAAAAAAAACTTTAATGTACTACTTTGATGCACATACACACAAATAGCAAATAAAAAACTTTAAATGAGAAATGTGTGTTTTTTCTAATGAATATATTTCATCAGGCATTATGTATGATTCGAATATGTATGGATTTCAAATTGTGTTGAGGGGTAAAATCTATTAAAATGCCAACATAACCTGAATTTATGGATTGAAGAGGCAAAGAGATTGTGCGAAGTTGATTTTTTATTAGTGTTGAATGTTCATTTATTTTTGCTTAATATATTTACCTACTTAATATAAAAGCAAATAGTTTTTACTACAACATTTATTTTTCTTTGTTTTATAGCAAAATTCGATTATAGTTGCCATGAAGATATATTAATTTTTCTACACAAAACTTGTAATGATTCAAGTTTTCATTTGATAAACTTATACTTTTCCACTTCGTAAAAGTCTTCAAGCTATTTCACAGCAAAAAAAGGGTTTGGAAAATATAAAAGCCAAATGTAAGAGCTCGACAACGTTGCGGAATGATACCAGTACATTGGCTAACACAAGAAAAGCATTTCGAAGGGAATGCGAAAGGTAAGTAATCTTACGGTGGTGGTAACAACACACGGTGGCCGCGTCGCGAAACGCGCGTTTCAAAAACTTCTATAACTTTCTGTAAAAGGCGCATAATATTCTTCAAAATATTTAATGCGCCTTTTACAGAAAGTTTTTTTGATAACCTTTAGGTAATACGATAACCAGATAAATATAACTTATATTTTTTAGCTGTAAAAATAACGGGACAAATTTACAAATTTCGCGTTTAAAAACGTTGCAGGTTTATTGTTTTTGTTTTTTGTAATAATCCTATGAAGAAGGACGTTTTGTTATTTTAACCAACGATGTGAAATAAATATGAATTATTTACATATTACATAGAAAATATTCCTATATTCCTTTTACAAATGTGTCCATATATTTGGGTGGTATGTCATTTTTATTATTTTTTGGGGGGGTGTGTCATGTGCCGTTGTTGGCTGGGCAAAATGTCATATCTCGATTTTTTGGCACAACAACAACTAACATTGATTTTTTTTGGACGATATGTCATTTTCGTTTTTGGGCGAAATAACATTGGGCGAAATGACGGTACGCCGTTTGACCTACCTTCGCGCGCTATACCCTGAAAGCCTGAGTTCTGAATCTGAGGTTCTTTGTTTCATTAGAAGAGCCATTTTTTCAATGCTGTAAAATCTTTTCGCATCATTTTCCTTTTTAATTGTAGTACAATTATTTTACATTTTCTTTGTGATGAAATAAGTTTCATTAACATTCTTGGCGAGAAAGCGAAAAAAAAAAAAAAATTATGAAAAATTTGACGGGAGAAATCTAAATTGCCAACACTAATCACAGCTTTGAAGAAGCAAAAATTAGTAAAGAACTTAGAAAGGCAGAAAAGTGCATATACTCTATTCAGTTTGCTTTCTCAAAGAAGCCATCCAGGTTGCTAACTAAAACTAGACAAATAGACAAAGTACATATAATAAAAAGTTTGGGCAGCCATTTTTTGTCAAAGGAAGTTCTAAACAAGAAACCACATAAGATCTGTTAGAGGCCTTTCGTTTACTAGTAAGACCTGGTTACGGCTACGGAACCTCCTAGAGAGTGCCAGAAAGCCTGCATTTGCGTGCTTTGCATACATATGTTCACTGAGCAAAATTTCAGTCAAGTGCACTGACTTGCATGCATCCTCATCTAAAGTCTTCTTGCATTAGTGCAAAAGTCTGCAGAGTGCCAAAACAGATGCCGTAAACCGCAAGTTTCTTATCAACAAAAGCTGTCATTATGCACTAATAATGGAAGAAGCAGGGCATCCAAAATAAAGCCATGATGACCGCATCAAATTTATGTTGGAGCCAGTGAAATGTGCAATCATAGAAAGAAGTTGTTCTCTTGTGCTGATAAAGCTTTTAAGCAGTGCTCATAAACTAATGAAAATCTATTTTTTGGTGAATTTTTGGTAAATTGATCTGAAGTAATTAGCATCAAACAAATTATTGTTGAATCAGAAATTTTTTGAAGCTATAAAAAAGTGGATCCGTGAAAAGTACCTAAAATTCAAAAAATAAAATAAAATTGAGAGTGCTAACTATGTACTATTTTCTTTGGAATTGAGTGTTATATGTATGCAAAGTTACATCCTTGATCAGGTTAACTGGATTTCATAAATACTCCATAATAAATACAAGCAATAATATTGATTACTACCGGGTTTCCAACTACATGTAATATATTAATTAATAACATTTTGAATGCCACATTTTTGTACGAATAATGGTCTTCGCTTTTTTGACAATTTCAGAATTATTTAGATTTTAAAAAAATCTAATTCAGATGTTTTAAAATGAAAAAATTGGCTAATTCAATTTTTGAAACAAACCTTATACCTTGGGATAATTTGCAACATTCTCAGAAAATCGTATATATTGAGTACCAAGTTTATAGAGTTCGCCTTGCACGATTAAGCCACAACCTTCATTGACATTTAAAAACTATATCTAATGGCATTATCGACCACAACTTCGGTAGGAATCAGAGTTATTTTCTGGTTGCGTATTGGCCTCTTGTGAATTGACGGCAATAGGCGATTGCGAACGAAGCATTCGTAACTTTCAAAATCATACATACAAATAAAGGCCACCTTAATGTACAGGAGCACACAGTTCCATTTGCATTACGATATGACTTCATAGGAGTCCTCTACAGATTTTAACATATTTGCATGTCCACATCGCATAAAACAATAAAGAAACAGATTTAATGAAACGTTTATATTTATATTTAAATGCTTTTATCTGCCCCGCCCTATATTGTAAATTTATTGGAAGTAACTTAATGTCATTGAAATTGTGGGCAAATAGATTACGTTTTTCATAACTCGATTGCCTTTGAATGGATGACCTCTCTGTGTTTACATAGAATTGTGTGAAAATGTATGTTTTTGCTGAATACAAAGTAAGGACGTAAATTATAAAATGAAAGGTTCGCTCACTCATTTTGTCATTCCTTGTGTAACAATCAGGAGTACTCATCAGATCTGAGACCCCATAAAGTATATGTACTTGCGATTACAGTAAAACCCACGTTGATACAACCATATTCGCCCGAGGACCCACGTCAAGAAATACGGTAATTTTTCAACAATTTTGGTATTTATTTGTTGATTAAAAGTACATAATTTGTATCTGTGTTGCAAACGATAGTTTACACTAATGCACCGATTGTCATGATAGATTTCTATCGTACGGTAAGGAGTCATAGGTTTCATTAACTCTTAATTGGACAAAGTGGCGCGGCACTGCCCACACAAATAATAATTTCAGACGACTATATATAGAGAGAGAGAAATACAGTAGAGATGCAATATAGATGTATATATATATTTTTTTTTCTTTTATCTCCTCAATCGAAGCAAAACGCTTTCCTTTCATCAGTGTCTTCAGTTTTGGGAAGAGGAAAAAGTCAGCGGAGGCCAAGCTCGGTGAATACGGTGGCTGAGACATGCTTGCGGTTTTGTTTTTGGCCAAAAACTCACGCACAAGCATCGGTGTGTGAGCTGGTGCGTTATCATGGTGCAAAATCTATGATTGGTTTTTTCAAAATTCTGTGCGTTTGTGAATAATTCACGCAAACGGCGCATAACTTCAAAGTAGTATTCCTTATTGACCGTACGACATTGTGGCAAGAATTCATGATGCACTACGTCATTGCAATCGAAGAAAACAGTGAGGTCCGGGACGAGCATCATCATTGATAGCTTCTCGGCCTTCCTTAAACTGGTTATACCACAATTGAACTTGAGTTCTGCTCATAGTAGACTCGCCAAACACCACAATATTTCAAATGTTCTTGCACATTTAATTTCATTTTTTACACAAAACTTAAAACTGTTTCTTTGATCCATTTTTTCGAATAGTAGGAAATCGAAGAGCACACCAAAACACGACTAAGTTTGCCGTTTACCAATATGGATCAGAACGTGTAAAAATAGTTAAAACATATAACAAAAGTGGTGATTTAAACGTAGGCATTGAGTCGAACACACTTTTCTTCAGCGATGAAGCTCAATTCTCGCTCGGAGGTTACGTTAACGAGCAAAATTGTCGCACATGGACCTCGGACAACCTAGTAGTTATTATGGAAAAGCCATTGCATCCGAAAAATTGACTGTTTGTTGTGCATTATGGTCTGGAGGTGTCATTGGGCCTTTTCTTTAGAAACGTACCTCAAAAAGATCCACCAATCCAGAGGTGATCATTTAAATGACTTCGTATTTCGAACATAATGACAAGGTCCAAGCATTGTAATGGAATAAAAGTTTCATCGAAATCATAGCTTTAGGTGTGTTTTATTTAACTTTACCTGAAAACGAAAAATGGATAACCCAATGGTAGCTAAATAAGTGTGGCCCCGTTAATACGTCCTAAGATTTTGAACGGATGTACCTGATGAACTATATAGGTCAGATGACATTTGGTATACATGCTGTTACTACTATAGAGCAAAATACACATGTGTGTCAGCAAACATTGGGTTGGGTCCTTTTTAGTTATCTCCTAAAATGGTCAAAGTTACTGAGCGATCGTCATTTTGAAATTATGTATTTTGCTTGTACAACACAGTCTTCTGGGGCCAACACACTACTTTGGAAGCAGACTCAAAAACTTTAGTCACAGGGGCAATTTCGGAAATAAAATTTATTTTAAGTGCTTTGCTTTTATTTACCAAAATGGTTCCCGTCCATCAAAACCAATTACCATTTTCTAGACTTGTCATATTCCTTGCAAATATAGCAATTATAAAAATAACTTTATCGCAAGATAAAACCATGTTCGAGTCACAGAAATCCTATTGATCTTCAAGTTTAAAACCAATCAGCACAAAATTTGCTCTCCTGTGAATCTATGATAATCTGTAATAGTGATGTGTGTACTTTCTTACAGCTTTAAAATAACGTTTTATATAAATTATGGCATGTCGAAACAAGTGTTCAAATAGTTAGTTTTGACTAGAAAATCGTATAGAACATTCCTTTTTAAAACAGTTTCATTGACCGCGAAAACTACATTCTATGTTCGAACATATCCTACCATATATATCAAGAGATCCTCCCACATAAAGACGAGCTGACATGAACAGATTGTTGTAATTATCTACAGAATATTTATCAAAATAATTATCTACAGAATCATAGCATTTTACAAAGGTTTTAATTTCATAACATTTAATAAAAGTTTTCCAATCACGCTTAGCAAAGAAAAATACTAAACATCCTGCGGTGAGTGCGATCCTTCTCTTTATCATCGCACTCACCGCAGCTCACTAGATACAAAGTTGGCCGTTAAAACTCGTCGCACAGCTATTTTAATTTAATATTGCTATTGAAAGTTGTTTGTTAGTCGTCATGAAGTTTAATGGTATTAAGCTTGATTTCCTGTTGCACTATTTGTTACACACTTGTGGTTAAAATAATTTAAAGCGCAAAAGTATATCTACACGCATGAGACGTATTATTTCTAGTCAGTGACATAAAACGCCTTCGGTTTTGCGTATTTGTTTCGGAACAGTAATCTGGTTATTGTGGTTTGAAATGCAGGAATTTTCCAGGTAATGAAAAGTGGGGAGACAATGAAATAACTTACTGAAACTTAAGCCGCTTGGGAGGGGAATATAGTAGATGCACTTTCTGAGTATAGTACACTTACAAAGCCAACACGAAATATTGCCAATATTAACAAATCAAGTCAGCATAAGTTGTAAAACTGTAGAAATTTCAATAATTTCTGAATTTTTTATCTTATCTCCACTCAGTCCCTTTCCCAGCAATCTACAAAACCATTGCATTTATACCAACAAAAATTTTAGTAAGCATTTCCAATTGTTAATTAAAAATAACTTTATTGTATCCTAAAAAGAAATTTGCGCCGGAGCTTTCTAAAACGGCTGAAAATTGTTCGTATGCTTTATTTGAATAAACTTTTTGCAGTCCGAACGAAATCAATTTTACTGTTTGAACGTTGAATTGAAATTGGCTATTATCGTTAAATGCTCCAATATTGTTTTCATTGTGACTTTGGATTGTATACGCAAGATCACTAAAACTATGTACCCTGTAATGACATTTTCACCCTAATGAGTAAAGGTATAAAACATTTGGCACGGCAAAAACGTAATGCCAGAAGGAATTATTTAAAATACCAAGTATATCGTAAACAAATGTGTTTCATGTCTTTCTAGATGGATTGAACAATGTCCGTCTGTCTGATTTGCTGTGTGGGTGGTAGACACGATAACTGCCATAAATCTTTATGGAACTTCTTCAAACTTTTCACAGCCTAATGTTTTCTCAGATTGTAGCTGTAATTCAATGTTTCATAATTCATAATTTAATTTTTTAATTTAATTTTTTGGCATAATTTGACAAAAACCGATTATCCACACCATTTCTCGCCTCTTCCCCTAAAATGACCTATTTATTTATTTATTTTATATATATATTTAATTTTTTCGCTGTAACCCCTAATTAGATCAGATTGCTTAAATTTTTGTACAATTTAAAAATGTCGGTCGGACAACCAAATCACCTACATTGCATATACATTACTGAACATATTTCAATGGAAAAGGGCGTTGGATGGAATTCAGTCAGTTCATCTGACTGAAATTTCTGTACTAATTTATTCTTACACTCGGCCTGTAACTGGGCGAGCATATTCTTAAGAATTAGTGCGCCTGTTTAGCCTGAAATTTTACCAACCGCAATATTTGGCATCGTTTAATACAACTTGTTGCGACCCTACACTATAAGGTGATGTTATTTACAATATGTGTGAGTTCCTCTGACCAAAGTATTAGCACTGATTGTACACATATTGTTCCCTTACTATTAGTTTGGTGTCAAAAAGTCTGCTTTGGGAAAAACTGTGTTAAAATGTACACAAATTTTTTGCAAAATGTGCTCAATAAATATAATTTTATTCTTCCTCCATAAATCCATACATTTTAGTTTAAAGCGTTCCAATTCTTTAGAGCTTGGTATTTTCGAATAACGAGAAGCAATATAAGTCTGATATTTAACTGCTTAGACTTAGTTCAAATTTTGCTTTGTTGACGATTCTACAAGTTATAAGATATAGTTTTCTCGCCTGTCCTTCTAAATTATAAGGTTCCGAAGATTGATTTTATGCTTTTTCGCACGTAATGCCATTTATATGTTAGATTTGGTGTGCGATATCGCAAAAAATACAATTTTTGGCAATTGCGACAGATTAAAAAAGTTATTACATCAAATATTTTGATTTGCTTGAACCTACAGGAAATATTTGAGAAAGGTACAATTCTATAGCGACAATTTATAATCTGTGTTTAATTATTTTTGCTTTATAACAAATAGAGAGTGAGATTATCTTTTCTCAAAACTTCAAATTAAGAAATGTTCATTGGACATTTCAACTATTTTGTTAACGTTTGATCCAGTGATCCAGGATCCAGTGATCCAAGATTATCTTTTCTCAATACTTCAAATTAAGAAATGTTCATTGGACATTTCAACTATTTTGTTAACGTTTGATCCAGTTTGGTGTAATTATAATTCAACTCACAGCTATAAAACCCCAATGTTAATAATATAGATTAATTTATGTGATTGCTTCTAGACAAGATTCTTAAATTCTCAGATACCCTGTGATCTGCTACCTTCAATCATGACTGCATTTACCACATAAATGTTTCCGGCAAGAATTTTTGTAATACGATGAAAATGCTTCCGTTAAATTACTCTTGACTTAAAAAAATTATCACGAGTTTTAATTTTACCGATTTGCAGATATTGTAGTCCCAAGTATACATACGTTTTATGTATTTATGATGCAGAAAATACATGAATTGAAATCTGTAAAGTCATTATATATTTTGCAGTATGCATTCACAGACGTGAGCTAAATTATTTTTACAAATCGTCAGGCATCTGTCAATATTGTGGGCAAAACAAAAATGTATAGGGATTAGTTTAGAGTATTGGTTTTACTTTGGCAGTAAACTAAATTCTTAGCCAGTGTATAGCTTTTTAACGTTTAGTAAACCCCCCATACAAATGTCTGATATTATCAGGAACCGTCACTAAGCGAAATCTGAAAATATTTTTAATTTTGTTTAATAACTGGAAAACAAATCAAAAAATCAATTCAAAAAATCAACAAACAATTTTAATTTTGATTTGTGCAACCAAACCGAAATTGGAAACATTTTTTAATCTGATTCGGTTTATAAACTGTTTTATTTGTACTTCATCGGAAAATTTTCAATATAAACAAAAGACAACATTTTTGGAGTAGCTGTAAATACTTCTGAGAGACTGGCAACGTAGGTTCAGACAATTAATTGAACAAATATTGAACAAACTTTGTCCTTCACAGTTCGGCGCTAGTCCTTTTCTCTGGCAGGAATCGAAACTACATTTGGGTCAATTTTGATTTATATTAAGAAATTGAAATGCGTAAAACTATATTTTCGCTTAGGGCTGTCTTAAGTCAGAAACGGATCAATGTATGAAGTGAGTTGTTGTGTCGAAAATGAATCACAAATTTCTAATGTACTTTAGGCCAATTTAACAATATCAAATCCTGGAAAAAAACTGAACTTTCCTGAAGGCCCCTGGATATAACACATATATTCGTATGTTCAAATTTTTAATTCCGTTACACTGATTTTAGTAAATTTTTTACGTGCAATTCTGGGTCTGAGAACGAAAATGGGCCGTATACTGTCATCTTTTATATGAAGTAGTAAATTTTCCGAAATTCAACCTTTCCCATTTTAGGTTACCGATATATGTTTGTCCATTATATCATTTTATAGCACTTTGCAAAATTCGATCATAACCGGCCAACTAAACACGTTCTTACCACGCAAATGAGTGATTTATCCATATGTAATTTAGTCAAGTTTGGCAAACGTCAAGGGCTTGGCAAAGCTATGTTCGAGAATAAAAAGCGTTACCACACCGCTTGTGATACTTCCCACGTATATTGAATGATATAGCAAAATTCACTGTTTTTCAAGAAATTTTAATTGGAGACCTGATTCAATTATTTCATAATGCTTGGCAACTTCAAAAAAGTGGACCGGAGAATTATGCAATCAATAATCTCCCGGGCAATTTACCCGATTTAATTCACATATTGCAGAGTCCATATCCTTATCTTATCTAATTTTACTAAATTCAGTACAGCTTAGGACGCGTCAGACTTTGGGTAATTCAGTTTTGAGAATGAATACGAGTACAACATCAATATCAATAATTCCTCTATAATTCCTAAGTAAAATATTTCACAAGGATAGGATATTTCTTCTTTATTGTGCGTTAATTCATATCGATTCACTTCGTTTTTTCTGGCACCACGTACGCTTTTATACTAAGCAAAAAGGACTTTGCACTGGATAAAATATCTCTGCATTCTTCCACATATAACTCAATGCTTGTGACTTCAGTTACATTTAAAATATGTTCTGATCAAGTTAAAGTTTTCGTCTTAAATTTCTTCGAAAAATAACCTGCGATTTAAGATATGTGATAAAAAAAACTCGCTCATATTACTGCATTGTAGTTCCCATAATTTCTTTATACAAATTAATTAATTAATGTGAAATGTATTAATGTGAACAGATATATATTAAACTCCCATTTCTGTTTAAACTTTTCTGCAAGAGCAGTAATTCAATATATCTAATTCTGTCTTTAAATAATTTTATAATCTAACTTTATACTATATATATATACATATATATATTATTACATATCATTACTATATAGGGTTATTTTCAAAACCGCCGGTCTGGCAGGGCTGTAAGCTGTTAAATAAAAGTTATCTGAAGTATTAATTATTTGGTGAAAGGTTTGCCATTTACAAATGTGCATCATTTAATAAGCGAAGAATGCATCAAAATTGTGGAAAAGCCAATGCATTCGCAAAACTGACTGAAACTAAAAATTGACTAAAAAATGAAAAATTAAAATGACGCAGAAGGAACCTCAAAAGGATTCACTGGTGCAACCAATCCAGAGGTGGTCATTTAAAAAAAAGGAAATGTGAGCCATAAATTTGATATTTAAAAGCGTAGATGCTGCTTAAATTTCGCCAACTGTCAATACCAATTATTGATGATAGTATAAATGTTATTCTAGATATCGAAGATAAATGTTTACAATTAACTATTTGTGAAAGACTTTGTGTAAGGGGTGATTTACTTGGTAATGCACTTTTCATCAAGGATTTTATATCAGATAAAACCATAATTGTATTTATATTTAGTGTTGTTTGAAATTTCATCCACAAATTATTCACCCGTTCTATGAAACCACACCGTTATTGCGGGAACAAATTGATGCACAGTTAATTTCATATTTTAGACAGGTGGATTACCCGCAATTAACGCACCGCACCGCAAATTGGAATGTCAAAATTAGACGTCCTTTTGAAAAAAATAATAACTTTAAAACGGTTATTAATTCTTATACATAAAAACTAGCCGGGAACATTATTATTATTATGTATTTATTTATTCATTTAATTATTTTTTTATTTATTTTTTTTTTTTCTTCTGAAAGGCGTAGCAAAAGAATCATTCGTTTTTTCGGCATAATAATATCAAGGCATCCCTTTCTACTTTACATAAAATACTCTCGGCAGCACTCGTATTATTGAAAGTCTTGAATTTAAAATTAATACGCGGAACGGAGAAAAGTGTGATCGATGCACAGTTTTATTATTGTCCGTCATAGTCGATTATAAATTACCGCACACAATAAGAATCGAAAGAGTACTGTTGAAAGTACGGGTATTACCACGCATATACGATATAATTTTGATGAAAAATATGTCTTTTAAAAACGACAAAATAAAGCTATTCTTTTGGTATGACGACTACTTAAAATTTCGAGTCGAAATGATTGGTTTTTAATAAGATTAATATATGTTTCTATTGGAAATCCTGTAAGCAAAATATTGACATTATGTAAAGTAACTTGTTTGTTGACCATTCTTGTCATATCCACCATCCTCGTATTTATTTCTTACTTTAATAAGCAATATTAGAGTCTCTCACATTTATTGTTTAACCTACATAAAGCTAAAGGTTTATATAACAAACTACAAATTGTTTTATTTCCCACAAGTTATGAACCAAATCAGGTTGCTACGAATGCAAACAAAAAAATAACAGAATCGTTATTTTCAAGACAAAATGAACATAAATCAGATAAAAACAAGTCTTTGGCAACCAACTACTCCGTGGAATTGAGTGGTAATTTGAGTAGAGCAAAAGTTAGTGAACGTTGGAGAAAAATTAACGAAGTTAATAATGCTTAAAATTGCACAAAATTTTGTTATTTATACTTTTTATTTTGCGCTGAATGGTTTGAAAATAATCGGCTTATGATATGAAAATAATAGAGAATATCAATCGGATATAGTTACAATGCTCATATCGTATGGCAAAATTCTATAGCGATTTTTGAAACCATCACATGGCGATGTATTGGTGATTTATATTACTATTTTTTACAGTGAACAAAGTACTCATGTAGCTCAAGAAAGAGGTCTTTGTTAAAGCGGCATCAACCCGCTTTTTAATTTAGAGTTTAAGACCATCTGTATGGAGAGTGCCGAAATTGGTATGGTTATTGTATTAAGAGGCACACAAATTTAAAATTAGCAACAAATCAAATCAAAACGGCCATTTTGTGCGAGCCGTAAACTATGGTTTACAGGTATAATATTCCACGTAAAGTTCAGAAAATTACTTCCTACCAGAAGCAATTGAACAAACATCTGAGACTGTGCAGAATGATGCTACATTAATCGCTAAAAGCAACTCAAATATAATAGTAGTTACTATATTATTTTTCACTAGGTAAGAGAGGCAAAAAAGGGCGAATTATTCAACCATTAAAAAATTGCGTCGGCAGTCCACCAATATAGTAATATAATTTAGCTCAGTCGTCTTCAAAAATATCGAAACAGATGTTGTTTTCTGTCGGGTTCTAACACGTCTCTGACAATCTGTACCATTATTGGATATTATATAAAACAATGTGATATACGAAATTTTAAATTTTGTTAAATTTGCCGGTCGGATTTCCTATAAAAATGTGTGACCTTCATAGGCACATTGATTTTTGAATATGTTTCATACAGGATATTTTTGGATAGCTCTCCTATAAAGTAGTCGTTCTAGTAATATTAGTTTTTTTTTATTGGAGAATGGCCTGCCTCTGAATATTTTTAATATTTTTTAAAACACACGTTTCTTTTTCAAAAATTCCAGAAAACCCGCCATGAATATGGCAACATTAGACAACTGGGCATCAAATACAATTGACATATACTTCATTCCTTATACCCTAACTTGTTTACTTTCTTTTGTATCGATTGATAATATTTGGTCACTGTGAAATGTTTAGATTAATAAAAATGAGTCAGCTCAGATAAGAAGATATGAGAAAAGTAGACTTGTCGCTTAGCTAAGAAAGTCAATGAACAAAATTAAATTAATTAAACAGGGCAATAACTTTTAAGAACACCCTTATAATGCATTTTGGTACAGATAGTCTTTTACCATACACGGACGCACAGAATATGATATAGTGATGATAATGATATACAATAGTTTTCACCTTGTCTAGATTGGTTAACAAAAATGAACAGATCATAATCCTATATTTTACTCCAAGAAATAGTGAATTGTTTGTGCCATATTTCAACTTACTCGCTAAAACTCACAACCACCAAAATAAAATATTTAAGGCTACCGTTATTGATAGTTTGAATCCATTTCTCCATTGCCCCTTAAGTTATAATCCTACATATCACACCCTGCCTTCAGACAAACACCTGTTAAATCACACTCCACTAGTTGTTACTTTCGCCATGTTGATTCCAGCGTAAACAAACTTGTTCGAAACGATTTAGCGTTTCTTACTGTTGTAGACCAACAATGTAATTTTTCCTTTGTTTATGGCTTATAGAGAGTTTTGAAACTAAATGCTACATAGTTCAATAGCGTTATTTGTCAGTGAGAATTAGTATTCTTAATAACTAATAACAAATGGTATTCTTTAAACTGAAAGCTGATTTTAAATACTGGCTAGAAATAGAAATATCTCGGGGCTTTAAAAAATGGTAACAGTTTCTTCATATTAACTTTAACACCAGCCATATCTCAAATATGGGGCATCGACATTTTAATTCGGAAATTGCGCACTTTTTCCGATAAAATTTTTTCTGGATGTGATTATATTGCCTGTTTCAGTTATATCACCAGTATTATTACCTTTCTACATCTTCTGTTGTTTTTGAGATAATTTCAATTTTAAAAATATATATTGTTATATAGGGTGATTTTTTAAGATTTAGGGTTTTCAAGTTGGCGGTACTGGTTGGTAATGGCGTCCAAACGTCATCTGTCAAAGTCAAAAGTGTACAGCATACTCCGCCATTTCATCATGGAAAGAGTAACAAACGAGCAACGATTGCAAATCGTTGAAATTTATTATCGAAATTCGTGCTCTGTGACAAATGTGCATCGTTTAATAAGCCTATTTTATGGTCGTCATAATCGACCTGCTGAATCCACAATGATGTTATCTCCATATTTCACACCAAATTTACTTTGTTGGACACAAAACCATCGACTTGCATGCGTAGAGTGCGTATCGAAGAAAATATTGCAGCCGTAGCGACCAGTTTTAATGATGATCGTGAAATGTCAATTCGTCGCCGTTCTCAGCGATTGGGTATGTCAACGACAAGGAATTTTTTTGTCCCAATTGGCTGAGTTGAACTTGGTTGACATGTGGTTTCTTCAGGACGGTGCAACATGCCACACTGCTCGTGAAACAATAGATATGTTGAGGGATGACTTTGGTGAGCAGCTTATCTCTCGATTTGGTCCTGTGAGTTGAACCCCAGGATCTTGTGATTTAACGCCTCTTGATTATTTCTTGTGGGGTTCTGTTAAATCGTTAGTCTATGTAGACAAGCCGAACACTATTGAAGCCTTACAAGATAAAATAACAAGCGTTATTCGTGGAATACAGGCGAAATGCTCGAAAAAGTGACGAAACATTTAAAACTTCTTAATAGGCATTTTGAGACGGAGCCGACAACATTTACATGAAATTATCTTTAAAAATTAAATGGCAAAGACCAATTTATCGATTCCAATAAAAAAATATTAATATATGATGCAAATTTTAGTGTTTTAATTGATTAAAAAAAACTACGATTAAAAAATCACCCTATATATGGCAAAAGAACATATTTTTTTTTTAAATACAATAATGCATCATTTGAAACCTGTTTTCAGGGTCAATTTTAAAATCAACTTTTAATGCACAATGCATATAAGGATTATTCGAATTTTGATAAATTTTTTTAATAGGAAATTTTTGACATTTATTAAAATTTCTTAAAATAATGTTATCCTCTTCAAGCTGAACAGTTACCGACAATTATAGAGTTGTGTTGCTTCAGTATTTTTATAGTATTTTAGCATTATCTAATTCGCAAATAGAGGATTATTTTCATTGAAATGAATGTGTATTTAGTTTAAAAATACATTATTTTTATTACTGTACATTTTACTTTTTGGTTTCTTTTAATGATTTGATGATAGGCTTGTGATATCTCACCTATAGACTTTTTTTACTTCCTAAGGCCAAAGTTTGGACAGCTTTGATTGTGGTATCGGAAGCCAACTTTAAGCTCTTACTGGAAGTACTCCAACGTGTCGGCAAAAATTGGAATAGACTGTGTCAGGCAGAGTTACATTATGGTCGTAAAAAATGCAAAAAACGAATGAAATGCAACAGCAGTTATTTTGTCGGCTAATAAAGATTACCCAATTTTTATTTATTTATTTTTTTTTTTTTTTGTAAAATGTACGTATAAATGAATCACTCAATGTTTTAAGTCGAAATCACCCAAAACAACAACTTCTTTGTAATTGAAACGTATATTTACAGCATAATGAGTATTGTCTAAATGATTTTGCTACATACATCTTATGATTATGAGAAACTATAACTTTGATCAGGTATTGATTGATAATACCAAAAAAATTCAAAGATATACGTGGAACAGAAATACCGCCTTTCACTCTTACAAAAATAAAACATACTTTTTTTTCGGTGCACTTGGTAGCAAAGAACTTCTACCACTACGATATACGTTGTAACAGTCATAAAAAAAGTTAATGTCTGCTATCACCAAATGGTATCAGTGTATTATCTTTGCCTTTGAAAATTTCTGTTAATAACAAGGTGCGATGATTGATTATTTATTCCGGGTTTGGCATCATTACCGGTTTAAATGGTTAGAGTACAGAAAAGGCAGATTTAAGTGATGTAGATGCTACATTCTATCAGCATCTTTCGCATCAACTTCATAAAGTTCATATTTTGTTTCCTAAATGAAGAAATTTTGTATATAGTATTTTTTTATTTCTACTTCTTATTTTTGCTTTCTACGCTTATTAAGTGTATTCGTACTTTTACAAAATCGATTTCCTAATCATCAGTTTCTTATATATTCGATCGCACCTGTAGAACTTTGGAATTTATTGAAAAGAACCAATGAATACAGGATGCACTTGCACAACTGACAGCAATACAGTTGTTCCGTGACATTTGAGTTGGCAGTTTCTGCTTTTTGGACGTGTTGCTTAACTCTGCTTAAGTGGTGTCTTTATGGGAGAGGTTTTGGCGGGTTTTGAGTTTAAAAATGAAAATTATTCACAGTAGCAACATAACAAGAAATATAAAAAAATAGATTTGAAAAAGTGAAAAAACGTTAAAAAGTTAGGAGAATGAATGAAAGAATATGAAACCATGGACATCGATCGAAATTCGTAGAGCTACTTCAGCAATGTCGTATTCATGAGTTGAAGGTCCTCGAAAAGATTTTCTATTTTCACAATATTTCTTCAAGCTAAATTTAAAAAATATTTTTTAAGCTGTGAAGACTAATGTGCGAAATCCTCCAATGAACATATGAACGTCTTCGAATCAAATAAGATGCCTAAACACATTATAATACTTACGAACGTAATCGATGCATGGGAATACATTATATGTGTACGATGGAACGAAACTAATTCAGGAAATATGAACTGAATCCAACTCTAACTCCTTTATGTTTCTACTCATTGTTTGAAAAATCGTTGCAATTAAAAACAATGTTATTATTATTACATAAATTGTGGAGTTTTCTGCCAAATTTATCATATTAAACTGATATTCGTTCTACAAATTTGATATATGAAATGCGTAGCTCACGTCTCTACAATTTAGTAGCCAATTGAACCACCAGCGGTCAAAATTAGTATAGTTCAAGAAGATACTAACCGATACAATTTGTATACATACATTCTTTGATAAATGCGTTGGTCATTCAGTAGGTAAGTAATAGTACTCGACCTCCACGGGATCAAATAATTAATTCCACTCAGATTTGATATTTCATCGCCACGCAATATGTGTAACACTTAATTCCCTTTTACCAATATTATGGCACAAAAATTACGTTTTAGATGCTTCAGTAGTAAATCATGAGTCCAATCCTGATTAACCACGATCGAACAATGAAAAATTTTTTTAATAATATTTGTTAAGATATAAAGGGTGTCCCAGTTTTTTTCGTGCCTACAATTGAAGAAATGAATGTGGAGGGCGCGTGGTTTCAACATGACAGCGCCACATACCGTACAGCCAGAGAAACAATTCAATTGCTGCATCAGTTATTTCCCGGTCGTGTTATTGCACATTTTGGAGACCAGAATTGGCCGCCTAGATCGTGCGATTTAACACCATTCTTTGGCGATTTTTGAAGTCGATGGTTTACGTGAATAAGCCGACGACGACTCAAGTCTTAAAAGAGGAAATTGGACGCTGCATTAATGAAATACCGCAGCATTTATGCAAAACGGTGATTGAAAATTTCATTAAAAGATCGCGTGTGTGCCAGCAAAGCCGCGACGGCCATCTGCCCGATATGTTATTCCATACATAACCTCATTCTGTCTACTTTATGATATAATAAAGTTTCACGATTTTTTTTTAAAGATCTGTGTTTTATTTAAAATTTAAATATTACATTCTTGTTGGGACACCCTTTAAGTAACATTACTTGGAAACCAAATTTAGGTAGTAATAAAGGAAAGGAAGGAAAATTTTCTACCGGCTTCAGTTGCCCAGTAGTGTAAAATAATTGGCACCAAATTATGAAATGTAGCGAGTGGTCAAAATGCAAGTATATCTCCGAAACGCGACTTTGTTTCCACAAAAAAATCTTGTATATCGGGATCGGAACACCCGAGTTGAGTGGCCAATGCATTTGCAGAAGCCGTTAGTTTGTTCTGGTTTTTGGTTAACTATGAGCGCTACAGAGACTTGGTCTGAAATGAAAGGTAAGAGGTTGGTTTCAACAGAATGCCAAAAATCAGGCGGCGCACCAAGCCCGTCAACATAGCCTTGCAAAATTGGGACAACAGGTTGCGCTACTGCGTAACTGTCCCTAATAATAGTGCTTGTTATTTCTAATATAAATATATAACCACAATACACTAACAAAAATTGAGTGTTCTTCCTTTTATTTGACTTTTTAAAGGAAATGCTAATTCAGCACTTCACAAATCGAAAAGCGGAGAATTGTTATAATGTAATTTGTTGCGATTTAATAAAATTTCAAAAGTGTTTAAATTTATTTTTGAACCGAAAGTTTTGTTCATTATAAAAAATTCATGTCCTGTGAGATACGATGTGAGATACAAATTACGCCGATTTTAGGCAATACTAGCTGCCTGTCAGCATTTGAATTACGCTTAATTCAGAACGCATCGGAATAGCTCAAGTTCCCATTAAAATGTTGATGTTAAATTGAAGTCGTTCACACTAGCTAATTCGCCGTTCAACTCAATTTCGCTTATTTGAATGGAATTTTTTCTTTTTTGTGAATTCTAAACATTTTTCATTTGAAAGGAATTTATTTCATGTTGTGCTATTTGTAGTGTTGGTAACTTCACAGTTTCAATTTACCTAAATTTCGTCGGAAATAGGAAGGGGAATCATTTTGGGGGCAAATAAAACAAGGCATTACATGCTTTCATAAAATTAATGCTCGTCAAAACAATAATGCGTAATGAGGATGTAGAAGGAAGTGGAAGGACCGGTGATAAAAACATTTTTGGGTTGAAAACCACCACTTCATGAAATATAGACATACATTTTTCTCTTGGATTGCCGTATGTCTGGCCAAATCTCCTAAAGATACCTGCCTAATCTTGACAATTAATTGCCAACATTTAATACATATCAGAGCGGAATTGTATATACGACAGACTATAAAAACAAAATGAAGGGACTTTACTGAATGATTCTTTTTCAGCTGGCTTTCAGATTCGCTTCTATAAGGTTTTTGTTTTAAAATCTACAGTAAGAGTTCTACTGGAGCCCTTGAAATACCACCTTTATTAGATTGCTTGAAAAAATGTAAAATCCTAACATAAATTCTACACTAAAAGACACTTAGAAAGGTATCTTTACGATATCTTTCTAGGATGTATATTTAGTAACGCTTTCTAGTACCACTTCTTTCTGCAATAACTTCTAATGCCTTTTCCCATTGCTTACACAATTATTTTTTGCGAAATACATACAAACGTGTAGAAATACAAATCTTTATAAAAGAAGAAGCTTCTATCAACCAAACTATAAATGAATGAAAACTAAAATTTCATCTTTTTAACCTTAATTTAATATCTGATATTTGTATCATTTCCTATTGTAATAAAATGAATATTAAACCCGCCAAAACGCACACATTGCTTCATTAATTGACACATTAAATAATCTCTACCATCGCCATCATTATCATCCCACCACGTCATGTTCACCTTTCTGTGTTATTTTATTATTACCTTTCTTCTGTTGTCGAGTTTGTTAATGATTTCATTCGTCTGTGTATCATCCAATTTGTTCATTAAACAACAATTTTATTTCATATTTCATGCTTAGTCTCACATTTATTCCTATGTATTACTTAAGAGATGATTTCTGATGATTTGAGTTAGCGTAGATCTTAGTGAAAGTCATTGCGTGCGGAGTCAATGAAACTTTTGAGTGATTTTCTTTTAAGTTTGCTTTCAACAATTTCAGAGCTTAGTTTTTGTTTTAATTATAAATAATTAAATTGATTTACTCAGCAAGCAATAGGCAGCCAACAAACAACATACGGGCCTAATAAAACTAAATAGTTTAACATTTTGTATGAACATTGTTAATAAATCTGTGCATGGTACAAATTATATATTCGTTTTTGAATGATCCCAATCAAAGTACTGGATTATTAGAAATTGGCCTAAATAACAAATTATGATTATTAGCAGGTATCTCAAAATATTTATTTGTTGAAAACAAAAGCCTAATAAAGAACAATACGACTTTAATTAAAAATATTTAATATTTCATGATTATGAATGTTTATTTTCGTTGGAAATGTTATATGGACCGTTTATTTTGAAAATATTTTTCTTTTTTGAAAGATATTTAATATGTTTAGCTGTTTAGCAATCTTACTATCTTGATAATAATACATAATGTGTTATTTTAATTGATTTGAAATCACGGAATACCATAATATCATATCCAATTTGACATTTATTCTGCATTGTTTGTTAAAACCTGTATAAAATGTTTTGTTTATAATAAGCCGTACACTGCAAAGAGTGCTATGCGTTTTGGTTTTCTGCTCTCCATCACTAAATTCATGGCAACAAGCTTTGGATGGCGGACTTTTAATGCAATAGCTGCATTTTAATGAGCTTGATCATCTCAATTTCGTTAAAGAACTTATTACTTATACAACACCAATACTCTCTGTTAACCATGATGGACCCATATGTTTTATGAACTATTTTTCTCTTAAGGACTTTGTATAGGCAGAACTATCGTCAAGCACGGCCCGTTTTCGTCTAGTTCGATGACTTTATACTGATTAAGAGCAAGCAATGCTACTCATATAATATACAGGCTGACATTATTTATTTAATTGATATTGAAGTGTGGTAAATGAAATCATTCAACACTCCAAAGTCATATTCGTCAGCAATCGCAAAGTGAATCAGACGTAGTCATTTTTTACCGCAAAAATTAACTAGACATATTTTAGAATTTCCTGCCCATTTATCGGTTTCCCAGATTTATATTCACGCTAGTAAAGCTAAACCATTTCGGATAGAATATGTTTTAGTATTAACGACAAAGCATTGATTTCTTACATTTGAAAAGTCTTTTTCAACACCACACACAGAGTTATTTCGAGTGAAAACCCGTAAAAACAACAAAAATTAAACTAAGGATTAATTTTACAATACATGCGGTGTGGAATAACTAGTTGATATAACAGTGCCAGTGCCTGACACTTTGTAACTTTAAAAACATGCGCAGATGCTGGCTATCACCATCGTTGTTGCTCTCAAGCTCTAATACTACCATTCTGATTTTGTTCTGATTTGGTAGTGGGCAATCTAAGTTATCGTCGATAGTTGGTGCGGTTTCTTCACTTGTGTTTTCAACTTGCAAGAAACCAAACTAATATTTCCATTACTGCCCTCAGGATCTGTACATAGATCTTTACGTTTCGCAAGATTTTCGTTCATTTCGTTTCAATCGTTTCTTCCTTTTAAAAAAGCGCCCAGCATTCTTGGTTTCTCTTTAGAAGCTGTGCGACATTTTGCATCACACCACGGTGATGCAAGTGCGGCCATTAATATTCTGCATTTCGTCCCTGCGTATTTGAAACAACCAGAATAGGGCGTTGTGACTGAAATTTTTCTTGAGATAGTTTATAGCTGTCTCGGAGGTAAACAGCTTTGAGATATCTTACTATCTTTGTGCTTGCTCAATCTCTTGCTCATTTTAATTACAATCAAGTTGGGATCATAGTCTATGTTAGTAAGTCATTATTAGCATCAATCTCGTTTCTTGCATTTCAACCACGTGGCTGATTTTATGCAGGTGTGTTTCTTCCATTTACTGGCATATAGGTTTGTTTTGTAGACGGGGAAAAATCACTCATTCAATATTTTTTTGGGTTTCAATGCCTTTTCCTCCCATAGAAGCATATGCACATTTCAAGGTTTACCAAAATTTACACATCGATTGGAAGCGGATTGTGGCTATTCAGTCGCTAGAAGAATTAAACTACAAGGCAAGGTATCTAAATCCCTACGTAACCAAGGAAATCCGCTAATCGGATAAAAATGAATTATTTGAATTACTTATAAAGAGTAGAGACATTGAAAAGTTAGTCCTAAGCGTCATTCCCGTGATCATCAGCCTTTTGAATAGCTTTAGAAGAGTGGCTGTAAACAAATCGTCTGTGACGAGATCTGTTAAAACATCCATTCAGTTATATCGTTCTTCAAATTCAAATTTGTTAGCCATTGGAAACATTTCCGCGAACGTGAATGAATTTGAACACATATGAAACTAAACACCAAATAACCGCAACTATTTTACATCGCTCTTAAGAAGAAATCCATCAACGAGATTGACATCGAATTTCATAAATTTCAATAATAATACCGTATATAGCACAAACAGAAGTATGATCTACGAAACTCGCCTTTATAAATAAAGGCATTGCCCATCCCTTGAAAAATTGGCCCAACCCGCTTCATTACTATGGGTAATACTCGTATACTCGTACATATATTAATTTAAAGCTGTTTTTGTAGCACCCAAAAACATAAGAAATATAATCAGCAAAATATGTACCACAATTTCTTAAATATACTCGTATATTGTAAGCGTGATCCATGTTGCAAGATATTATTTGGATTGGCCAAGAACGAACCATAACATGCCCTATACAAATGGGTATCTAAATCTTGGCTTTAAATATTCTCACACTATAGTTAGTTAGAATTTTGTTAAAGTTTACTTATGTAGTTTGGTTTAACAAAAGGCAGAAGCAGTTTAAATTATATTATATTGCTCCACGTTTTCATATAGCCCCAATACAAATGGCTCTATCGAGCCCAACTTTACGTCTCATTGACTACATCTATTGAATACATATTACCATCTAGATTTTCTACAAATCATCCAATTCATGTTCTCCATGAGACAATCTTCATAAGAATTTCATATATTTTTGTACGTCATGAATTGCTACGCAAAGTATTCTAGATACAGCAGTGTAGTGTATTATATTATTGGCCATGACCGATTACGATATTATGGCTGCCCCCTTATTAATTTTCATAAATATTCGTGACAGTATGAGTGTGTGTTGACCTTAATCCTTAGTTTTCACCCTTATATATCAAATATTAGCTTTGTAATAGATTACAAATAAAACTCAATTAACTTCTTTAAAAAATGATCTCCATATTACACACGTTTATACATACTCGTATGTTAACACAAAACACCACGTTTTGACCTGAATGCAATTGTTCTTACAACACAGGTAAAAAAATACCTGTCCAGTTCGTTGAAAAAAAAAACATTTCCAGACAATACAAACGCGAACAACAATATAGAATATGAGACACCATGCCGGACGTGTTCTCAAATAACGTTTCTTTATTTCTTTAAGGTGTATTAGCATATTGATACTCGAGTACCTCAATAGTATTTAGTTCTTGTAAGAGAAAAGTGAAGGGATTCCTGTATGGCGTGTTAGTCATAAGAAAATGAGTAATAAATGGGTACAACAGAATTAAACTTTATGTAAATGAAATATTTCCGCTCCTGAACGACTCTGTTCGCTTTTAGAACGAATAGAAAATGCATATACAAGAAATGGCTCTTTTACTTCTGCAGCAAAGAGCTGCTTACACTTAGCAAACTCAATAATCACAGCTGTGTTCTTATCGAATGCATTCGATTATAACCGGCCTCTACTTGCACGAAATAGGGCTGTTTTGCAACCTTATAATGGTATTACCTACTTCAGTTGTTACTACAAACGGAAACAATAAATTCTAACTGCGAGAAAGTAGCTTAAGTGAAATGACGTTTTTATTACGAACTGGAAAATGTGAGTCTTGTAAGTAGAGTAATAACATACTTAAACCGATACCAAAAATCGTCTACCAGTTTTTTTTTTTTGCATCGCCAATGACCGCCGACGTTTTGAAGATGACATCGACGTGATTCTTTAGCGATGTCTGTCGGTCTGACCGGCTGGTAGGAACGGTAACCTTCGTAAATCTTTTTGAAACTTCTTTAAACTTGACACAGCCAAATATCTTGCCAATCATAGCAGGGGATAATAAATGGACTACACCGGCCTTTCTCTTCTGCACCTCACATGCAAATGGAATCAGCCCTGAAATTCAAACTTTCCTTTGTAATTCTTTATTCGCAGAATACAGTAAATTAAATTGTTGATCATTCTATTGTATCTTTTTCTACCTCCCGTACAAATGTTCGATTTATTCCATATATTCTTAGACTCATATCTTTCAAGCAATTGCACTGAATCCTGCCAAATACGATACACATCATGCGTTTGGTAAACACATTTTTGAGAATGAATACGGTCTGTGTTCAAGCTCCCACTGAGGTACCTCATACAAATTAACCGATTTGTTGGAGGGTACCTCGCTACAAATTAGGCGATTTAGTAAAAATTAATTAATTCTCTATAATTTATAAACGGATGACAAGTTCACTTCATTCATTATTATTCCATAAGTTTATTTTTTGTACATTTCATTGTAAATATATTAATAGATAGCATTTGTTAATAACAACGTAAGGATTCAACGTCTTGCGAAGGATCAGCTGTTTGTTCAAACATTTTCAAACGAATTTTTTGCTTGCGCTATAAAACGATGGTGAAATTTTCGACAACATTGTAAATATTGCTTAATACATTCTGTGGGAATGTTGATATATTCTATATAGGTATACTCGTATGCGTATCATTTGCAACGAGAGAAAAAGTAACGAATTGAAGGATCCGTGCTAAACCTTAGATATCTTAAGACGACATTCGTTTCGTAACTTTACGGCCAATTGAGTCATGGCTAACGAACACTTTAATTTGAGTAAACCATTATCCTAATTTATGGCAATAAATGACAAATTTGGCTAAAATCATTGTCGCTTCAATTTTGAACTGGTACAATATATTTGTATCTATCACCTATAATACTATAATGCTGATTTAACCAACATGCTTCTTTTCGTAGGTATCTCTCATTCGATTCTATTACACTCTATTCAGTTCGAGCACAGGTCAAGAGTTTTGTAAAACTAGGTCTAAGAATGAAAAGGGACTACAATTTTGCCGGTCTTGTTCTAAAGTATGACTTAATGCAACTCCAGGTATTAAGGCCTGATTAAAAAGGTCCAAATTCTAGTACGTCCTACAGAAATTGTCTAGAACTAAAATTACACCGGTCTACAAATTTGGAAGAAAATTCACTGCAGAAACGAAGCATATTTTTTAACTAATCTGAATTCGAATCTGGCGTAAAAATTGGGCTATCACGCCTTGTTCATTTTTTATCGCATGCTGGCAATACTGTAAAATACTCAATGCTGACAATACAATTTCACAATTATTAATTTGAGAGAAGCCCACATTCATTCAAAATCTTCACAACAGTAGCGTTTAAGCATGTCAGGGAGATCGTGTGTTACTGATTCAAGCTATTTTTTCTTGGTGTGTGGTGAATATTTGGTTGAAAGAAAAAGGATATGCAATATCAGAATCACTAAAATATGCACATTTGCATTAGTTTGTTTTTGCTGTCAAAAACTTGAACAAACCATGGAACCCGACAATGTTTTGCAAAGCTGCAAAACTGTGTTGTACAAGTAGTCAAATGGCAAGAAGATCATTTCGAATTTTCAATTCCAGTGCTTTGGTGAGAGTCAAGGGACCACCAAACCGATCAATAGCAAAATGGAAAAAATATTACTTACGCGAATGTCCCATCGGTTTCCAAACCAGATCAACGTCCACCAAGCGATCCATTACCAGCTATTCCCAGTGCTACGAGCAGTAAGTCCGTAATATCTTTCATTAGCAGTGACTCAAGCTGAGTTGAATGATCTAATTTGGGATTTACATTTAACGAAGCAAGACGCAGAATTATTAGCTTCACGCATGCAGCAGTAGAAACATCTTGCAGTTGGGGCAAAAGTAACAATCTAAGGAGATGGAAGCTTGGAATTGGCTGAATATTTTGAAAAGGAACGCTCTATTCTGTACTGTACTGATGTTGATGGTTTATTTCAAAAAAAGAACCAGTCATACGACAAGACTGAATGAAAATTTTCTATTGACGGCTCTAAGTACAGTTTAAAGGCTCTTCTTTTGCATAATGGGAATGAAAAACCATCCATACCAATTGCTCATGCCGTTAATACAAAAGAAAATTACGAATCAATGACTGAAATTTTGACAATCCCAAATACAACGTTAATAAATGGAAGATCTGTGGTGACCTTAAGGTGTGTGATTTAAATTTCTTTATATACATAGTATAGACCATCGTAAATAACTGTAAGTTAATCTGTCTAGGTCATTGGTTTGTTGACTGGTATGCAAGGAGGTTTCACAAAATATTGTTGTTTCCTTTGTCTATGGGAAAGTCACGCTACATGTCATCATTACGTCAAAACATTTCAAATAAATCATTAATTGATCCCAGTGACGTTCTTCTTCCGCAGCTGCACATAAAGTTGTGCCTTTTCAAGGATTTTATCAGGATTCTGAACAAGGGTGGTGCAGCATTTAAAGATATGTTAACAGTTTTTCCAAAAATTCTATATGTTAAAATCAAAGAAGGTATATTTGCAGGCTCCCAGTTTAGAAAACTATTGAATGATGACAATTTTTCACAATGTTTATTGGAAAAAGAATACGCAGCCTTGAAATCTTTCAAGAGCATCGTGAACAGTTTTCTTGAGAACAATACTCGTAAGAGTGAAAACTACAGACAAAT
Organism: Philornis downsi; assembly: GCA_019455685.1. Taxonomy (NCBI): domain Eukaryota; kingdom Metazoa; phylum Arthropoda; class Insecta; order Diptera; family Muscidae; genus Philornis; species Philornis downsi. The sequence goes on from JAHXMU010000395.1 coordinate 2,596,795, forward strand.
TGTTGCTGAATTATTGGAAAATTATCACGATTTAAGTACACGAATTTCACTGAAAATGAATTTTCTTCATTCGAATTTATATTTTTTCCCACAAAACTTAGGCGCGGTGAGCGACAAACAAGGGGAGAGCGCTCACCAAGATTTAATGGAAATTGAAAGATATTAGCAAGGATTTTGGGACAAAAGCATGTTGGGAGACTATAATTCGTGATATTACAAACGACGTTCAAATAACGCCATTATTCACTTTTGAAAATTCATTGATTTTTACCAAATTATCCTAGGAAAGATATTTGGTTGCTCTAGTCCAAAACCTTGTTGGCTAGTGTTATTGTTTTACTACAATTTCCGTCTCTAGTAATCTGCATATATCTTACTTAATAGCGAATTATGCAAAAATTACTTATCTATCCTCACCATAAAGTAATTAATTTCCTTTTGTGTCAGTCTTATCATTCCATTTCAATCGAATAAACAAGAGCAAATGTTTGAAGTAAATTTGGGTTTAGCTCTGCTGCATTGAATTTCTTTTTGTTTATGGCCTATATTCAGATGTGTTCACTTGTACTGGTTTAACGTTTATGTAAATTTAATTTTAATTTTTCTAATTTTCTTAATCATTTCGCATTTAAATCGCACGTTTACTTTCATTATTGTTTGACCACTGCATTCGGAAACTCCTCTCGACTAATAACACCATTATCTTTCATAATTTATATAACCATCACAAGAAAATGTGAAAGTTGTAAAATAAGTTACATCTATAGCGCTTAAGAGTTTCATAAACAACAGTAAACAAACTTGAACGCAATCAATTATACACATAATGGAAACAGCTGATCGATCTATTTTTGCGACTCAAGAAAGTCGTGGCGGGCCGTTACCCCTGCTAATTCACTCTGTTACCAAAAGTAATATGTTTATGCAATTTTTTTGTGTTGGATTTCGAAAGAGTATCTGAAATAAGAGAGGTAAAATCTGCATAATTCTACGGTTCAAATGCCTGTATTCGTTAACATAAAGACGCAATGTACATTCTACGAAGCGGGGCAGATTTTTATTGAAAAGAGTCTTTCATTTTTATAGTATTGTATAAAAAGCAAACTCCCTTTCACCTCATGAATTAGATGTGGGAGAGTTTCTCACATTCAGTGAACTTACACATATTATATTTTTAGACTCACTTAATGGCACCTACAGTTTAACGACGATTCCGAACGTCACAGAATTCGTCGGACACATCAATGTGTCCGTTGCTCAAACAATGATAGATGGGGGATTGAATCTACGATCATGCGAACGGGCCACGGTCGAACATACGTTTTATTATATCGCTCCGAAAATAATAACGATTTTTTTCTCTTCCACAGAAAACAATTATTTCTGATATTTATTTCTGATATTTATTAAGTAATTCTGATCTACAGGGTGGCGCAATAGAACGTGCATATTGCATCATCTTGTTTTGCGGGGTAGAAAAGGCGCGGCCGGGGGGGGCGCCTACATCGTTGGGTTGGCGGGCTCATGGAGTTTTAGTCGCTATGAATCACTTCGACGGGAAGCGTCGCGCACTTTGCATGCGCATTTTACGAGAACACTCGTTCATATATTGCTACTAGGCGACTATATTGTGCTGAATATGTACTACGGCGAATTAGTGAAGCTCCGAGTGCTAGTTTAATTAAAATATAGGTAAAGCGTTTTGAAGAGACCGGTTCAACATTTAAACCACAAGCAAATGGTCGCCCAAGAACATCTAGGACAATGTTGAGAGAGTTATGGAGTCAGATCGAGGAAATCAACAAATGTCGACTCGCAAGAGATCGTCTGTCTTACAATTATCGCGACGAAATTTGCAACGAATTTTAACATTGGATCTTAAACTACATCCATATAAGCTGCAATTAACGCAAGAATTGAAAGAGTCTGACTTCATAGCAAGGCTCGCATTTGCTAATGAAATGCTTAATCGATTTTCCATTTTTGACAATATCCTTTTCTCTGACGAGGCTCATTTCCTTCTGAATGGGTTCGTAAATCGTCAAAATTGTCGTTACTGGAACAGTGAAAATCCCAAAATCAAACACCAGAAACCATTGCATAGTCCTGAAGTGACAGTATGGGCAGCAATCTCTGGCAGAGGAATAATTGGTCCTTTTTCTTCGAAAATGCGCGGGGCCAAAACGTCACGGTTAATACGGAACGCTATGTTGGGATGTTGGACGGATTTTTGGCTCCAGAAATTGAAAGTTCAAGAATAGTGAATTTCAGAACTTGGTTCCAACAAGATGGTGCTATCTGTCACACATCAAATCACTCCATGGCGGTGGTGAAGCAGATGTTCCCTGGCAGACTGATTTCGAAAAGAGGTGATATCCCATGGCCCCCACGTAGTCCAGACTTGACGTCTCTTGACTTTTTTTTGTGGGGATACCTCAAGCACAAAGTCTACAGTAATAATCCAAGAAACATCGTTCAGCTCAAGGAGAATAACCGTGGTGAAATGGCAGCCATTACACCAGTATTACTGAAGAAAGTTTTCAATCATTTTCGTTCGCGGTTTGAGGAATGCCGTCGAAGAGAGGGTCACCATTTAGATGATGTTATTTTTAAAAAATAAACTTCATTTATGACTCTACAATGCCTTAGATTTATTTTAACCATACCTTTTGTATTTATTTTTTAATCTATTTTTTAAATATGCACGTTCTGTTGCGCCACCCTGTATATATTTCCTGTTCTTCAATAACACTTCTTCAAAACGATTTGAAATAGAAATCAAAAATAAGAATCTGTCTAAGAGTTTTCCAAAAATAAATCACAAATGAAAATCAACCTAAGATTTTTACTTTTTCTGATGAAATAAAAAAATCACTTGGAAATTGTATTTCTCGCGGATACTAATAAAAGTCTTTTGCTTTAGTATACAAGTATTTAGTATACAAATTATCCTAAGTTTAACTTCTACCTATATCTTAATATATAAAAACGTTCGTGCATATGTTTGTCTGACCATCAGATCTTAACGATTACAGCTACAGCAGCCATATTCACACCATAGGGTCGGTTGGTGCCCGATTAGGATTTAATGAAGTTTGGGGCCGGTAGGTGGCACTGGGGTAGACTTATTTCAAAAATTTATATTAATGAACCAATTTAACTGAAATTCAGAATGTGTGTTTCTTTGATCATGAGAAATTCGTTTGTGTATAAATGAACCCGGTAGGTGGTGCTGAGGTGGACTTATTTCGAAAATTTATATTTATGGTCCGATTTTACTCAAATTAAAAATGTATGTATGTTTCATCATTTTAACATTTTGTATATGTTTAAATCCAGTAGGCGGCGTTTCGAAAATAAATTTTTTCCCTCCGATTTTACTCAAATTAAAAATGTATGTATGTTTGAACATTTCAATCTATATAAATAAAAATCAAATGCCGTTCGTTGGTAAGGACATCAGTTGAGAACGGCTGGACCGAATTGAATAATTTTTTTTTTTAATGTTCGTCGTAGTCCAACTTAGGTTTTTATGAAAAGAAAAATTTACCACACCTACTTTTACGCCCACTTTTTTGATTTATCTAAAATTGTAAAACGGCTCACCGATTTGGCTAATTCTTTTTTTAAATGTTTGTAGTAAATGTTTCCAGTGCTGCTACAAATATGGGTGGGATTGGACAAAGGGGCGTGGTACCTCCCATACAAACAAAAAATTAAAAATCAATTATTTCTGCTCCTGTTTACGGTATTTGAACAAAATTTGGTACATCGGTTTGGTGTACATATCTTAAGTGCTGCTGCAAATATGGGCGGGATTGGACAATGGGGAGTGGTACCTCCTATACAAGCCACAAATTAAAAAGCAATTATTTCTGCTCCTGCTAACGGTATTTAAACAGAATTTTGTATTTCGGTTGAGTGAACATATTTTAAGTTCTTCTGCAAATATAGGCGTTTCTTATTATAATAGACCGATTGGCATGAAACATTTTCAATAAAAATAAAATTTGAAGGCAAAGCAACGTTTGCCGGGTCGGCTAGTAGTACTATAAATAACCAGAGAGATACAGAGAGAGAGAGAGAGAGAGAGAGAACTACTAATATTATTTTACTTGTATCTACACTGTAGAGCAGGAAATCACTTTTTCATATTTCGTGGCAGTTCCTATAACTTGTTACAATAAATAAATTGCAATCTGCATACGAATATGGATTATGGCAAAAATTTATATTGATATCTAGAAATAGTGTTCTAAGAGTATTTTAAGGAGTATGTTTTTGTCCTCATTCCAAAATTTTAAGACGTGACATATTTCATCGCAATAAGAAGAACGATATAGAATCTTCTGCGCTACACATATGTAATTTATATTTGTACATCTGCGTTTTTTTAACCTCGCATTCCATTCAGCCAAATGCGATTAAACTTCATTGAATTGATTTATGGTCGACCATTTTCAGTTAATCGATCAAAATAAATACGTTAACTTTTATCGACTCTCCCAAATACATCCTCGATCAGCGAGCGGCACGCAAATTACATGCGAATCGTACATTTTGAGTGAGTATAAGGCCACATCAACAAGCTACAGTAGGTTTTTACCGAAATGTCGAAAATGGCAAAACGCTCTTATTTACGAACTAAAATAATATAAGTTTTTCAAAGACTTTTCTTCTGCGACCGAATAAAGCTCAACAATTTAAATTTCAGAAACTCATCAATAAGAGTTATTCGAAGACTGAAAACTAAGGAAAACTCTTATTTTTGAATAAACATAATACAAGCCAAAAATAACTTTTTTTTTCCGAGCGATGTAATAAAAAAATTACAAATTATTGCATAATTAAGTAGATGATTTTTTCAATTGAAAATTCCGGGAATAACATTTATTTCCGGACCGTGATACAAGAAAATAACCTAAAAGTAAAATTTCTACCTTATACAAGAACTATTTATTTGATTTGATAACACCAACCCAATATACTCCGCTCTTTGGTCAGAGTTTTGTACATAGTTTTACAAGGAAAGAAATGAAACATTGATGTTGATACGTTAAAATATATTAATAATTTCCTCCACAACTTAAACTACAGCTAATCTACGAAATGTAAGCCAATGCAACAGTTCAATTTTATATATACAACTATTAAGTTGAATACCGCAATTGAAACAAAGTGCATTGTATCAATAAATGCGTAAATTAAAACTATAGCAGGCTCAAGAAGCGTAGATGTATGTAAAATGTTCCTGTTCTGCTCTTTAGTTGATTCCCTACACATTCCTAATTGTATAGGGTGGCGCGTAAGTAATGCTAAGATTTGATCATTGAATACATTTTTGGTTTATGTCTTTTTTTCGTCTCTTTACGGAATTAACAAAATAATACTTGGGAAATTTATGATGATGGCATTCGATTATTCAGATCATATCGAAATTTCATTCATGTTCGAATTGCTCCTAGCGCCCCAACAATTTACCGATTGGGGCAACCAGGGGCTGCTTGTGATCTTCCGCATGCTAGAAGACCTCGCGCAGTTCGATATAAAGTGACCATTGCTCGAGTGCAAGCAAGTATTGAGGAAAACCCTGAAACTTCCACCAGGCGACGTTCCCTGCAGTTAGAGATGTCTAGGCGGTCTTTGCAAAGAATTTTACATATGTTACATCTTTTCCCATATAAGATGCAATTGGTTCATGAGTTAAAACCAAATTATGCACAAGAACGCATTCAGTACAGTCGCCATTAACATTACTTATGCACCACCCTATATGTATATACGGCATTTCAACAAAAAATTTGCAACTCACTTTAAATAAACATCATTTATATATCTGGTTTTTTTATAAAGTAAATTAGAGAGGTTTCAGGCTTCAAAGATGAAATGTTCAACTAGTAAGCTCAAGCTCAATTGTACTTGTCTGATAGAGTTTGACGTAATTTCCGTTCAAAGTTATGATTTTGTCATTTATCGACTATAAAATAGCACTACAAAAACTTCTAAAGAAAATCAAAGCATGATTTGAGCATTTTTTCTTCAAACCTACGAAGATTTTTAGAAATAATGTTTATATTATTCCCATAAAGAAGCAATGCGCTTGAGCCTTCGTTTCGAATTTTATCATTTGAAGCCCTGAAATCTTCATATTATTTCTCTTTATGCAATATAGAGATTTAAACCGTCTCATACCAAACGCTTTCAGCAAGTTTTTCAACAAAACGGGTTTTTTCCAATGTTGATAGATTCAAGAAAAAAGTGACGTTTATTTAATGCAATTTTAGCATAGAGATGGCATATCTGATTACCTGCCGGAGAGCCTTAAGTTCAGATCCCACTCAGGACGATAAAACAATTTTTAGAATTTACTTTTTTATTATCATCTTTAACTTTATTTACATTTATATGTATATTGAATTAGTGTTATCTCTTGTTACCTAACAAATTTAGAGCATTTCAATAAATTATATGCGAAAGCAAAACGAATTGAAGAAATTAAAAAAAGTGCGGTAGTGTAATTTCGGCGCCTTTTAATAAAATTTCATTTCTATGCAACAAAAAACAATTTTTTGGAATTTCTTATTATATTGCAATTGGTGCACAACCCTGTACTTCCCGTAGGCTCGAGCAAACTAAATGTTTCTAACGTTTAAAGGAAATATTTATATTACGCTTGAAAGCGCGCAATGTTATTGTTGTAGAGGCAATTGCCATTGATTTCATATGGCTGAAGAGCGGCGAATACCATGGATTTGAACCAAAATTCCATTAAACTTAGCCAAACAAGAAAAATCTGCTTGAGCCTATTTCTCTTTATCTTTTTGAAACCACAGAGATTTAGTTTCTCCAGAGTAATTTAACCTCTATGGATGTTGTTCCACACATAATACATGGTAAATAGCATGGAGTTGAAACAGAGCGACATCAAACCATAGAGTGGAATATTAAAGAGGTTCCAACTCTCTCACTTGAGATACTTTTCGTAAGTTTGAGCAAACTATAAGTCTTCAATGCCTAATAAAACGTGATGTTATTCTAGAGGACGTTTTCGTTGGTTTTATAGAGCTAAAAGCGTGGCTTTGAACTAAATAAACATCAAACTATATCAATCAAGAAACACTTGAATGAGACTATTTGTCGGACATTTCATCTTTTGGAACCGAAAATATTTTATTTTTTGGAGTCGAGAGATAGTTTCGCCTCTATTTTATTATTTTAAAAAAATTTCGTGCATCAACAACAAATACGTCAATTTTTTTTGCAAGATTATTGTAACATGTAAGATGATTGAACGATGGTACGGCGTTGAAAAAACAATCAAATTCGGATCATTTCAACACTCGTTAAGCCTAGCAATATTTTCTTTTCAACATAAAGTTCACAGGGCTTATGTTACTGTTGCATTGGAGTTGTAATGTAATTCGATGCGTAGGTCGTCTTTTACATGGTCGATTGCATACAATAATTTTATTCGTAAGGTTTATGTGAACTCGACAAGACTATTATTCAATTTAAAAAGGAACGAATTATCACGCCTCTGAAAGTGTGTATAGTACGCAACATTAGTGTGAATATATGTATCGGTTACATTTCCATTTTATTTCTTATAGTAACGGATAAGTGCTTACAAAACGTCTAACATTTTGATATCTCACAAATTGAACCATGAACGGATATGACTTCTTCAGTTTCAACATATGGAGTATGGTGAAAAATTACTATACTTAATGGCGGTCAATTCAAAATATGCAAATTGAATGAAAAATGATACACCGTATTGCGCATGCGCTCATAAGCGTAACAAGTTTCATCCTCTCAACTGGCTGTAAAGTGTAGTTTTTGCCCGTTCACAGGTGGTACGGCGTACATCTATTCTACACAGTATGTTTACGTTTTGTTTTACTTTTGCAGGTGTGTTGAAAATAGGCAAAATCGTTAGTACAACAAATCTGCTATATTTAATAGGAAAAACTATTCAAATTTGGCAATTTTTAAATACGTTTATTGTGTTATGGGAACTCCAAAGAGACTACACATGCGTAGTCTACAGGAAAGAAGAGCCCCATCTGATGTTAAATAACTTTAGTTATGTTTTTTGTTGTTTTTGTCTCATTTCGTTATTTGTAATTATTTTATGGATTTTATTGTGGCTAACAAAACATTGACACCTTCCTATAGACATAATTCCACATGCTGGTTGTGTTGGTGAAGACGGCGGCGGTTTAAGTATAAACGTTTGCAGCTAACGGAGCGTAACTCTGCAACCGGTATCTAAAATGTACTTCACATTAAACACAAAGTGTTTGGTTTCGTATATGATATTACAATTTACTCTTTACACCTCCATCTATATTAAATATGTAATTTTTGCTTTGTGATTCATCTCAAATTTTTTTTTTCAATATTTTTGAATACTAACATTTTGCAATCGTATTTATCACAGAATTTTCTCTTAACTTTAACACTTAATATCTAAATTTACAAATATAAAATAAGCGCGCGTTTGCTATTTACTATTCCGTATCTTGCACTCGCATATAACACACGTTCTAACTTCATAAGGTCTGATGTTGGACTGAATTATTAACTAACCACTGCTTGTACGGCCAATTCGAATAGGAATGAAACGGGATTTGAAACGCCACAATTCATGGAACTCTTTAACCCAACAAACATTGCTTTCTAAAATGAAAAGAGCCATCACCGAAGTAAGTTAGTAGATAAACTGGAAAACCTGTTGCTAGTTTTAACTGAACGGTACACGTCCTTGCTTTTTTCATCTCAACATTTTATTTAAATCAGTTTAAATGCACACTAATTGGATATTATTATTATTAAGCACATTTATCTCGATTAAAGCGTCCTATAATGACATAGAGCTTAAATCTGTTTACAATTCTGAACAATCAATGAAAATCTCTTTCTGTTAGTAACAGGGCGGCGTCCGATTTCATCAGTGACCAAATTTATCTTGAGGGCTCTGAGACCGTCCAAATGAAATTTAATATTTGCTTGTGCAACATTAGCTTATTATCCATATAGAGGTCTGATTTTCACCCTACACGATTGCATTTTTCTGAATCATGTTTACACTTTTTAACGATGTACGATATATGGAAATATTTTGAAAGTAATTGACATAATAGAGCTATTAGCGTGTCTGAATGCTAAAAGTATGTTAAAAATGCAATGACATGTAATCGAAATTATAATGAATTATCCACTTTTCGTTTTCAAGTAAAGTTAATTAAAACGCACATAAAGCAGTGATTTGGATGAAACTTTTATTTAATTATAATGCTTGGACCTTGCCCTTATGTGCAAAATACAATTTAATTTAAATTACCGTCTCTGGGTTGGTAACAGCAGTGAATCCTTTTGATTACGGGTGATTACGAGTGAGAAATGAGAAAATTTTGTTCGATTGAAAGCCCACGTTTAAATCACCAATTTTGTAGCAAGTTTAAACTATTTTACGCATTCTTCGATTGCTGAACGATCCACATTCGTAAATGGCAAATCTTTTATGAAATAAATAACGCTTCAGATGACAGGTATTTAACAGCTGACAGCCTGGCAAGACCGGCTGTTTTGAAACCATTGAATGGATAACCCCATATATCCCATCCTATATACTTATATCTTTAAAACAAGAGTGCGTGATTGTAAGTTCGCCCTCCGATACAACCATCAAATCTTCCAATGTATCTGACTAACATTTCGGCTCGCCATTTCATTTTGCGGTATTGACCTCAAACGGAATGCGCAAGTGAAAAACTTGTTTGTTTGAAATTTACATTGGAGATGTTTTCCGTTGGCACGAAACCGAATAAAATTTCTCATAATTGTTTTGTACAGGATTTTTCACAATTGGTGTACTACAGATCAAATGTGAATAAATGCATAAAATAAATGCAAATCAAAAATAGCAGTAGAGTGGATTACACATGTTTTCTGTTTTATTTACACTCTCTCGTTATTCATTCCGGTGATATTTCTCAGCATAAAATGAAGGCAACGTTTGATTTCTATACCGGCGTTAGGATATCAAATTTATTTCCCGGAAAATTTCTTGAAGAACTTCAGATTTTTAGAGTCGCTTAAATATAATGGTGTGGAAATTACCAAAAAGTTGTTATTGCTTTATAAACATTGTAAGGCCAAAAATAAGGTAGTACGTCAGGTTGACAATATTTGTCATATTTAAAGAGTACGTTACTTCAACTGTATCCCGCAATTCATGTTGCTACAAAAGTTAAAATCCCCCTCGAAATGAAATACCGACTACGACATTGATTACAGCCATGTTCACGTGGTGTTTTCAATACCAAAATGTTCCTGCTACTAATAAACATGGCACATAGAGGACTAATCAATCGTGATAGAAGTAATGTACATACTGTGTATGACATGAAATGACCGATAACTATCTAACCATAGTTATTAGTAACTACACTTTCAAAGCCAGAATTGTCAATATCGAAAAAGTCGTCTGTTCCATTTAGGCTTTGTTCCAAAATATTGTATAATGTGCACTGTCTTATCGTAAATTAAGAGAAATAAACAAACTACGTTCTTTCTCGTTTGTGCTCTTATCTCTCCTTGTTTCAATTTCACGTCGTTGCTTAGTAAACAGTGTATCAAACACAACTTCGAGTTCGTATCGTTCAAGAAATGAATGAAATAGCTCTGCAGACATGTATTTTAATTGTGTTCATGTATTGAAGGTGGTAGTCTTTTTTATCGCCGCCGTGGTTGTTGTTTCAGACTCACAGCGTCTGAGAAGAAAATATTGCAGGCACCACAGAAAAAATGAATACGTATGTACATATATATATATATCTATATATATATGTATATATATACTTATATATGTATATATATTATCAACATAAATAATAAACAGGTTCACAGTCAGTCAGTCGACATGAAACCAACAACTTTTTCTATATAAAAGACAATGCCAAGTGATTGTTTACCTTTTCCCAACACTTTTTACGTTCAAACAAACACAAGGGAGAGCTAAAGCGGTAGCGATGTTTTATCGTAGCTGCCTCTCTGACTGGTTTGGTGCCGCATTTTTCTGGTCTTGACAATCGTAGGTGGATATATTGTGTCCGTCATTCAGTTTACAAAACTTTTAAATATTTGGAGAAATCCTACATATACTCGAACATATACTCGTGTAATATGAAAACAAAAACCTAATGTCAGAATAAAATTAGAGCTTAATCACTAATTACCTTCAGGTTATGAAGCGATGGTTTTCTTGTTACATAAATGTAATATAGTAATAGATTCTGGGTTGAAATCGTCGCTCTGAACCAGCTTCTACAATAAATAGGTACATTCTGATCTTCACGTGTACATATAACATGAATGTGATTGGCAACACCAGGAAACCTGTGCGTGGATCAATTATTTTGAGAGTGGTATAAACCGATTTGTTGAAAAGAGGGGAGAGAGAGAGATATTACAAAATAATCAATTTTGAATCTACTTCTCATATATAGGCCAGTCGCACGCACGTCAATATTTTTAATATGTTCCAAAGTTATCTTTTGGTTAATTTTGAATATAATGTAAGTTCATTTATAATTTATGAAAGATAATTGTTTTCAATTTTAGAGCAAAAGTTATCTTCATTCCCGTCATATAAAAGTATAATTTCTTCTTAATATCATATAGCGTTACGATAAAATGCAAATATTGTTTCAATTCTTCATACTTAAACATACTCGTAATTATATAGAGCCGAAACTACAAACAATGTTTACTAATGCCATGTACTTAGTTTTTGAACGTTTTGAAGAACATTAGGGATAAAGGACATTCAAAATGATTTTTGGATACTTTTGATAAAAGCGGGCCATTAAGTGAAATGCAGCGATTTCGGCTAATTATGCAGTTTCAACTCTATTCTGTTCACTCAAGTCGATATTACTGATTATACCTATTTTCAATTTTATTTATTCACTTTTCTATGTCCGCATCGAAGACCAATGTAAAAATGAATGGGATATATTTGCTTAAATACTTTCCATGGATAGATGAATAAAATGAAGCGGATGATAAGATAAGTGGACATGGCTAAAATATTCTCTCCTCATGTATAACAAGTAAAACGGTTTGGCTAATTTTTCCGAAGCAAAATCCGCTCAAATATATTAAAATGTTTTTCAATAACTACGCTCACACTTTTGAGCGAGCCTATTAAAAAGTACATGAATGGAGATGATTTCTTCTCGTATCCACCAATTTCCGGTTGCAATTAATTAACAAAGAAATGGTAACAAAAATTCCGGAGAATATCGGAAAAGTCGCATTTTGCAAGATGTTTCGGTTTTTTTTTTCTACTGTGCCGATATTGCCTATATATAATATCTGCGGACCCCAGTAAAGGGATAAGCAACAGTGGATGAGAAAATCCATGACAATGACACAACTAAATTGAGAGCACTAAAAATCTGACTGACAGTATATTTACGACCTGTAAACGTACAAGATGACGCACCGTTTGCAATGCAATAATAAATTGAAAACTTTTTTTCTCCGCCATAAAGGTCCGGTTATGTGTGCAATTGATCCATCTTGCTAGAACATAATGCTGTTGGAACGAATACATCTTCGGTGCAGTTCTTCAACATCTTTAAACCACAGTCTCCATTGACAGTAGCACGATTCGTGCGCCACCCTGTATATAATGCAAATCTTTCCACATCTCTAACACAGATTGTGAAAAAGTTTATAATATAATCAAAAACTTACATGAAAGAGCAGCCATCAGCCAAAATAACTACAATATACTTTAAGCCAGTTCAGTTAATTGTTAACCTTTTGCTGAGATAAAATTATTATTGTTAAAATTGTTTTCCTGTCTTCTAAAGGACTGAAAAAAATGTCACGTCGATGTCGAAATGGAATAAAATAAAACTGTGCGCGAGGTATTAACGAAATTATTTTTTATGTGGTAGATCCACATTCGCCATTAAGTACGGTATGGCTTCGCACGCTGGTGGATATTTGAAATATTCAACTTTTAATAACTCTGTCGCATAAATCCTCATAGATTGACTTTGGGGTCATTGGTAAATTGCGACCAATTGGCATAGACCTGCAGCTTCAGAAAACACCACATGAAAAAGTGCACCGATGCCAAATCGCACGAATTTGGAGCCTAGTTCACGTCACCAATGCGAGAGATAAACGTATAACTCAGTAGTTGATGCAGAATGCTCATTTTGCGGTTCCGACATCTTAAAACATCTTCTGACATCTTAAAAAATTATAAGATAGTACTTTATAGATAGTAGAGTTGATTTTATCGAATAGTAAAATAATTAACTAAAATTAATAGTTAATAGTAAAATTAACTTAATTAATTAAAATTAATAGTAAAATAATTAACTAAAAAAAATAAAAAATAATTAAGTAAAATAATTAACAAATAGTAAAACAATTAACGAAAGGCAAATTTGATTATAAATAAATCATACAGAATATACAGTGCTGAAATTTCAGTCAAACGAACAGTTTAAGTCACCCCCAGTCCGCATCCTTCCCCCGTATTTAAAAAATGTATTTTGTAATTTGAATATTAAGGCACCAATTTAAAATATTATATTTAATATTCGTTTTTTTACCCATTTCAATTGCGAAACAATCGTTGCAAGTTGTACTTTAAAGCTTCTCAAAATACTAATATTAAGACCCTGATAATTTGAAGGTACCAGTTGTGACAAAAAAAAACAATGTTTTAAATTTTTAACGTTAATTGTCCCAATATCAGAAATTATATTTATCGGTAAAGAATATTACATTATTCCTGAAAATTATATGTAAATCCAGTGTATCTATTTCAAGTCAATCGTGTACAAGTTGTTTTTGTCAACTCTGGCATTTTGTACCAGAAAGGGTGCTTCAATTTTGCACAATTTCAGTTTAAATGTTCAATCAGAAAGGAAATTCCACTTAAATTAATAAGAGAGCACAATTTATTTCCCACACATTTTTTCGTACCAATATATAAATCAATGCCTACAAATGAATATGTCCACACCACACAAATTCAGGCGATAAGTGAGACCATAAGTATGTAATAAAAAAATATGATGTTTAGATATCAAAACTTGGATAGCGTTACTTTTTCTATCCATATTGGACCCACAACAATAGCGTTGAGCTCTGAACTTTCTTACACATAAAAACAATAACGGTAATAATTCATTCGTTATTGCTTTTATTGTTCAACAGTAAGAACTCCAGTAATAATTTTTGTTACCGCCCTTAGTTGAGTTTAGCATTGCCTTTTATCGAGTTCGAGAATTAATGACCTCTATAAGACAAGGTGGGGCACGAACCGTGCTACAAACACAAAACGTAATAACTTTTTTTTTCTCTATGAGTAATCGGCTTATTTTCTTTTTTTATATAGATTTGTTAAAATGAATGCTTGGGATACCGAAAAGAAGTCATTTACGGTATATAATATTTAAAATCAGTTAATTATGTGAAATAAATATAGAATAAAAAAGATAAATGGAACATATTGATTAAAAAAAAAGTTATTTGAATTTCATTCAATCGGTGTCCCTCCTTGCATTATTCGGTGAACGACCGTGGTGCGATGGTTAGTACACGCGTCTACGTGGACATGATCGCGAGTTCAATCCCGCTTACAGCCACTTATTATTATTTGAGCAACGGTCACCTCGACGAACCTGAAAAACACTTCAAATAGTCAATTAATTGGACAATCTGTAACCTTGGAAATTGGTCCAGTTGACTAAATGTGAAAATAGAAAGCGTGTAAACTCATTGAATGTGAGATGATCCGAAATATTTCATTCATAGAATGCAAGAAAATTTGTTTTTTTTTTTTAATTTCATCAAGTCACTCACCTGGCAATGAACGTGAAATACAAAAATTTACAATTTTTAGATGTTTTAATTCCAAATTTCAAACGAAAATTTCCACAAAATGGTCACTGATTTTGAAAGAATCTGAGCTTTGCACTGCCTACGTTCACTTCAAAATTGGAATGAAATAAAACAATATTCTAAATACTTACATAGATCTCTACTTAGATCAAAATTTGCTGATTAAGATGTTTAATTTTGCATTTTGAAAAATTTTTTCTTCAACTGATATAATCGTTAATTCCCATATTGATTGAATATTTTTTTTAAATCCAATAATACTTCGTAAGGTTCGTGAAATTCGTCATTAACCATTTACTTGAGACCTGTTAGATGTCTGTTTACTGCTCCATACCAAAAAGAAAAACATGTTAATGGCAGTAGTTATTGTTGTTGTTGGCAACAACGATACGGCAAACATAAATCCTAGCACCAACAGTAAGAAAATGTTGCTATAGCAAAAAGAATGCGGCAGGTATGTTCATACTGAAAGCAACATTCTGCGAATATGAGGAAAATTGAACAACAACAACAAACCATCAACTTGACTTGGACTAAATTTATATAACGTTGGGAGAAAAAACATATTAACATTTGTAGCGTTAATCTTTCAATCGTCCAATAAGCAAATCATAGAACCAATATAGACATGAAATTGTACAAAGCTCAAAATGTGCACAACACGCATTTTCGCATTTTCCTTCGTACGACACAATCCATTTGCTGCATTTGCTCAGAATGATCCATTTCGAACACAAATACGGGTACATACCTAAAAGCAAGTTTCCATATTTGAATGAATCACTTTGTTGTATCCAATAACTATCACCATATACTCTTTTAGCTTTTAATTAAAGAACAAATGATGCTATTTTTGGGAAAAAAAATTGAAAATGTCCATTACTACAAAACTGAGAATATTTTTTATATGGCAAATTTTTCCTACTGGCGGATGGACAAGCGTACGACGATCAAGAATATATAATCATCACTATAATTACAAACATATCCGTCACCTATAGCGGTGAGTATAAAAACTAAATTCTCAAAATATCACTAAAAATGTGTATTATGGCAAAATAAAGAAAGAAAACATCACGAAAACTATAAAAAAAAACATTTTATGTATTTAAAAAATGTTTCATTTCAATAGTTTTTTCCCACGAAATGTTTAGTTTCCTATATATTAGCATTTTATAATTTTCTATTAAAATAATTCCCAATTATTAACGGTTATGAAATTTTTAGTGGAAAACACAATAAAATTCTGGTTATGGGGTCAGTTTTAAAAATAGCGGATTTTTTCCAGTTCCCAGAGGTTGTACAACAAATAAAAAATTTAATATAACTCTGAAAGTGGAAAAACTTTCAAACCTTTCGTAGAGTTTAGCGTATATAAAAAAAACTTGTCTTTTTTCTATTTTTCAAGATTTGTGGCGAGATTTAAAATAGGAAATTGGTCCAAATACAGGATTAGGTTTCATTAAGTTGTTTAGATTTTATTTTATGAAAATAGGCTAACCCCGATTATGGTAATTTTACTGTGTTTTCTCCACTCACTGAAAATGGGAAATCGGTTATGTGGAAAAATATGCTCAGAAAAGGATATTTGAATTAAAAAACAGCGTTTATAAAAACATTGTAGACCAAGAAAATTTACCTAATACAAAAGACTACGAAATATATATGCCTTTCTATTCTGTTGCTCAATTCTTCCAAGTATCAAATGGTGTCATTTTGTTTTTTTTTTTATAAAAAAAAAAATTTTGTCTTGTCATTCATAAAGAATTTTTCAAGTTTCAAACATGCAGTGTACTCGTATATGCAGGAATTGAAAGGCTCGAAGTGGGTTAAAGTTCTCGCATAGGAGATTAGGTATAGACAAGTATATTCACTACTAAATTCCTCTACCCGTGTTTTTTTCTTTCTTTGTTTTGTTTTTTATTCATGACTCTCTTTATGGAGTTGGAAAGTTTGCTCGCTGCGGCTAAAATGGAATTTGTTGAAGTCTGTCGTAGTACACACAGGTATCTGTACCAAGGCAGCTACACATGAAAACGTCTATATCTGATTGTTTTGTGGCTTGAACCATAACAACAACAAACTCGTAATAAACTCCCAGCATAGACGTTGTGGCAAAACTATTTTAACGGCACTTTTTATGTACATTTATTATCTTAATAATATCAAAAAAAAAAAAAAAAAAACATAAAAAAAATACAATGGACAGTAATGTCGATGTCGATGATGGCTGTTTGCAAAGAACTCAGATCTATTTAACGAACAAACTGGTTTGGGATTCGCATAACAATGTTCGTTGATTTATTTTACAGTATACGATAGTATTTTCATTGCATTAATTGGAACTTTAAATGTTAAAATACCGATACTAATAAATGAATATAAAATATCAAAAGAAGCATAATTCATAACAGCAATTATTGCATAGAATATATTTTTGATTTAGTTTCGACTGTTATGTCATGAATGATTTTAAGACTATCAAGTGTGCATGTTTACACACACAAAGATATTTAACCGGAATGGCTGTTTTTTAAACGCAGATTGCCTGTCCTGGCAGTCAATACATACATATGCTTATGAAATTATCATGTATATTAACGAATTACATGTTTATTATGAAATTATTTTATTTACTTACATTGTTCAGGCGGATTGCTTTAACAACAATTTAATTATAACTTATTTTCGTGCATGAACAAATTAAAAAAAAATAAATAAAAATTACTAAAACAATATTCATAGCAACGCATAGCAATGTGAGGATACACATTTTACCAATCATAACTTACTTTATCGTATATTGTTTTTTTTTTTTTGTTATATATAGCGTTAACACCCCAGCAAAAAAAGTGGAAGTCGTTCCAAAAAAGTATTTTCATAGCTTCCAAAAATGCTAATAGAGCATTTTCCGTTTCTTCGGAAGCTCTTTTTAATGACACCAAAAGGACCGATGATATATTACAAGTTTTTAGTATTTTTTTGTTTTGTTTCCCATGCCAAAACTTAACATTTTTTGGCATGTGTTTAAAATTGTTATTCATTAATAGCTTAAATTAATTTGTTATGTGAAGTCTGATTAAAAGAAGAAAATTGTCATGAGAATGATCTAAAAAGTTTTAAAAAGTGTCAAAAACAGCGGCATACCTACTACGGCAAGCCCATCGTTGATTATTACTTATTCACACGCTCTTAGACCACAATCATCGATTCTTTTGAACTTCCATGCTCTTTTTTTTACTGGGAACCCAATGTTTCCTCCATACCTAATGTGATTTATAAATTAGATAGGTATTCATAAAATGTATTATTCGAGTTTTATACCATCAACCATAGGAATAAGACCGCATATCATTTGATACCAAAACCGGTACAGAACTTTTTTGTCATTCACCAACAACCATTAGCGTGTATTTTTATTCTTAAAACTCAGTTGCCTAAATGCCTGAAGACAGATAAACTATACAGAAATTAGCGCAGTTCTATGGGTTAAAATATGTCATCTGTATTGAAGTTAGCGGAGAGGGCATAGTTATCTGACCGACTATTTTACATTCTGCCAAACTTCATAATGAAATACCATTGACAAAGTGTCAGCAATTGTAACCGTAAATTAGGAATTACGATAAACTGGTCAGTTTGTATGGAGCTACCAGAAAAGGCAATGGTTTCTGTTTGCGTTCTTAAAATGTAGTACATCAAACGCCTGATGTGTGCCAAGTATTAAGTATTATAAACCAATACAATGAGCAAAGATTGCACTTCAAAAAATCGGTCAATTTGGAGGTGTGACCCGATATAGCCCATTTACTAGCCACAAATTTCTTAACCATCTACAATGGTTATCGTATCTACCAGCCAGCCAGAAATACAGACGTACATCTCTAAAATTGACTTAAGAAGTCATGAAGCACGTTATTGACACGCCCACTTATATCGAGTATTTTTATGAAAGTTGCGTTATTTACTAGAAGGAACCAGGGTAAAACATTTTACGCTGAAAAACATCCTTTTCCGCCCAGAGCACCATGAAAATAAAAGGGTTTATATTTTCCGCACTATCACAAATTATTTTTTTTTTTGATTATCAATTCAAAATATTCAAAAGATCCAGCGGCCTTATATGGATTTTAAGTTTTTCAAATTTTTGAAACCATCACAATCTTAGCGAACTAAGAATAATTATATAAGAAAACGTTAAAGCTTTAAAGTTCTTGAAGACCAAGAAACCAAGTGAAAATATCTATCTATTATGCTAGAACTTGCAAACACTTGCACACATTAACTTCAGTTATGACTGAGGAGAATAAATCGATTTCAGCAGGTGAAAATATTTATTTTGAATCTTAATTAAACTTAAAATATAAGGTATGAAAACGTAGTAGCGCATGCGCAAATATATATCCCAAATGGTATGCTCTAAATGGTTGATAATTTTAGACATTCTGGCGGACGAACTGTTGGAAAATGGAGGTTGCTTATTTTCCTATTTCGATAATTTCAGCAACATATTGTCTAAAATTGACAGTTGTTTGTAAAAACTTTAAAAGTCCCATTTGGAAGGCGTTGGAGTTCATCAGCTATACTCTGCTATACATAACTCACTGTAAGCAATCATCCGCATGATTTTTTTTTAACAAATTTTGAATGAAATTCAAACTTTTTCCTAACAACTGCTTTGAGAAGTGTGACCCTATTAAGAGAATTCCCAATTTCCAAATATGTTGTTAACAAATTACATCAATATTACGCGTCAACCCGCAATTCCGAATAAGCTTGCAGTATACACAAATTTTCGCCATCGTACCCAAAGACGATGGGAACGTACAGACTAATTATTTTTCTCTGGAGTAAAATTCGCTTGCTTCCAACGTTCACTCAAGAGCGTAACTTTGTCACCTCTCGCTATCTTTTCCAACATAGAACTTTAATAGTTTAGCGTTTTTTTTACGACATATTTTATGGTATTCATACATTATTGATCAACTTACTAAAATCTGCAAGAGTAGTAACCAAAATATATAAAGGTATGGAGTTATTGTGTAAAGAGAGTAACGAAGACAGCGGAATCAGCTCACCCTCTTGGTTCTCTAATAAATTGATCTGCAAAAATAATTGGACTGTTCGTTTCCATTGTCTTTGCAACGGTATCGCATTTTTCGATTATTCACGTACTCCTGCTGGTGGAACAGTTTTCGTATCGAAATAATTTATCTGTATGAATACATGTGTGTGAGTAGGGCAAACAAATCATGTATAGAGATTCCAACTCGCTCGCATGAGATACTCTCCGCAGGGTCGAGTAAACTAAATGTCTTTAAAGTCGTATGCAACGATTTATATTACGAATAAACGCATGCCGTGATATTATTCTAGAGCCTATTGCCGTTACTTTTGTACAGCTATTAGACAGTAAATAGCGTGGACTTAAACCGAATTGGCTTCAAATTCTTTCAAACAAGAAGAATCCGTTGAGCCCATTAGTAAAACATTTTATCATTTGGAACCAGGAGTTTCTCCATGAAAAAAATCACTATTTCTATTTGACATTATCTAGCATGGATACCTCTCAAAAATGTACATACAATTGCGCAGGCAGTACTGATGCACTAAATTTGATTATTGGGAATGCGAACGGCCAACACCAAAAAACGTCATACAATGGCATCGAAAGTAAACCATATGTGCAACTAACAATACTACATAACAGTGTCGATAGTTAGTAGTGGTGGAGATAGTTAACATTTAGCTGGATTCACTTGGTGAATGTCAATGTCTGTCTGATGCCACAACGAAAATCTGGTATCAAACACAGTTCAAATGATGCAAATAACTCAGAGCGGCAGAGCAGTGCGATACATTCCCTTAAGTCTGGTGTTGCCGTTGACGTGCTTATTCGGTTCTTGACAACAAACGTTTCTGGTGAAAGGTCATGGTTTTATGGTTTGTTTTTCGGCTTATTTCATTACACTTTGTATTATTTTTATTTACCATTCCTTTTTTCAAATGTTTGTGATTTTTATATAACTGTTAATTAATGAATTTTTGTTCAACTCATGGTAACACCTGCAACTTGTTGTGCTAGAAAAAGGAGGATTTCTGTATTGGATGCTTTGTTAAGTAATAATGTCGAAAAATTACAAAAGTAAAAGAAGTTAAAAATAAGTAACTCGATTAGTTCGTTATGTCTTTATATTATGACATAAATATTTATTTCAATTAAAGCAAGGATCAAATGCGTGTCAAAGATTTTTAAGTCGATTGAGCGATGTCCGGCTGGCAGACACGATGACTGTCGGAAATCTAAATAAAACTTATTAAAACTTGGCACCGCTAAATATTTTGCTATGTCATAGTCGGAAGTAGTAAATGGATTATATCGACCTAGGTTAGGTTAGGTCAGGTCAGTGTGGCAGACAAATTCATTTAGACTGTGTAGTCCATTATGTTGCTACGGAAACTAGAGATATGGGTGTCCATAGTTTCACTCGTTGAATCACCCTGAGCGCCTCAAGAAACTTTTAAGTCAGACAATATCTATATCGTCCAGATCTCCTAGGTCCCTAAAGAAATAAGAGCCTAGTGTTG
Source organism: Philornis downsi (assembly GCA_019455685.1). Taxonomy (NCBI): domain Eukaryota; kingdom Metazoa; phylum Arthropoda; class Insecta; order Diptera; family Muscidae; genus Philornis; species Philornis downsi. Next base: position 2,618,323 of record JAHXMU010000395.1, read on the forward strand.
ATCTTCGCCTGTTAACCAGGGCGAGGCAATTGCAGAGAAGGTGTTCTATAGACTCCTTCTCCTCTTCATCCCCACAGCTCCTGCAGAAGTCACTAGACGCAACCTTCAGTCTCACTGCATGTCTTATAATCAGACAATATCGCGTCATGACGGATACAAGTTATAAGACGTCGGATCTTGATAGCGACAGCAGTGTGTGTGAACGCTTCAGATCTAGACAAGGCCACGTAATTTTGTTTCGATAAAGGACCTGATATTTCCCATACAAGAAACCCGACTTGCAGAAATTTATAATTTGCCTGGAATTCATAATTCACAGCCTACAACGTGTTATTTGGTTTTAATCTAAGCAGTAATTATATATTATAATTTAGCTTCTTTTATTGTACGTTTTGTACCCCAATTTTCGCACCCTGCATAGTCATCATCTGACTGAAACAATAGTTATTGAACTCACAAATATTTAAAAATGGTTCTTTGATGAATGTTTATTTTACATCAATACTGTTCGTATTAGCAATCAATATTAATATTAATTAATGACGTATATAATATTATTAACGAACATTAATTAACGATTTCTAAATACGTCAAATAGGGAAATTAACAACGTGAATTTGGTGGTCATTTCCAAGGACCAAAAAGATTTTTTTTTAATTTTTCTATTAGAACTTGTAAACTAGAGACAATCTAAATATATTGTAGCATTCAGACGGAAAATTACGCAATATTCAATAGATAGATTGGGGTGTCATAGGCAGTATTGGTACAACCCATATTTAAAAAAAAATTCAAAAATTCAGAAAGAAACTCCAATAGACTTTTTCAAGTCACCACATCTATGTAATATCATTCATAAATGCATTAATGTTAGCCGAGAACTGCTCATAGATAACACTAATACGGATCTTTTGAAAACAGACAATTTGCGGGACCCAGAAAAATTATATTTTGTTCACCGGGGTAATTAGAAATTTTTCACTGGGTGTTTTCAGCGTGGGTGCTGTTTTTCAACTTATTCAATTATTTACTTAGTTTCAGAATCTGGTTCATTGACAAATCAATAGTCCCCCCTTCTAATTAAATTGGTACTTAAGCAGTTTTACCGAAATCTTACACTTATTTCGTTCAATTCGTTTTTAGTTAGAAAATACTTACGTGATGTCTCGATCACTACTCTTCTTTGACTGGCTGCACAAAAGGGAATTTAGTTCCTTCATGACATCACCGCCTTTACGTTCTAACTCACAAAACAATTCGCTATCGTCGATTTTATGCAAATCGGAGCCACTACGACTTTTGATGGAAGCCGATCTGTAATTTAACCATATCTAAGAAACTGGATTATGTTTGCACATACGAAAATAATAACTTACCTATCAATTGAATCCATACTACTTGCCATATCGAAATCCATCATTAGATCATCGGAACATATAGATTCACAGGGTGACAATGTGTCTAAAGATTCGGCCCGTTCCATTACTGCTTTGCGCAATGATAGAGGTGTGCGTAAGCTCAGCTCCATAGCCTGATATAAAGCGCTGCGTGATCTGTTGGTCTGGCTGTGTATGGAATTGCGCAATGAGCTAAGACTCTCCATTAAAGTTGGCGTGTCGGCTTTATCTCGCCTTGATGTTCCACTCTCTGTCCCACCATCTTGTGATTCTTGATTGAATAGTAACGCCGGTTGATCGGCGATTTCATCATCAATTAAATTACCACAATCCGAGAGGGACAAAGAATGTGAGCAGTGAGTGGGCGTGCCAGGCGATAGAGGACTAGCCATTTCTAATTCTGGCGAAATTTCATCAATATCCTTTTCCTGCAACTCTTCGTTTATTTTGTGTTTCTTTTGTTTGCATGCCGCTCCTTCTGACTCACTACTACTGACCAAACTGTCGGTAGGTGAAGTTTCGTCATCTAATAGAAATGTGCTACCCTCCAAAGCCATTTCAGCAAATTTAGTTTCGTTCAAAGCATTGCAAAGCGATTTTGGACGTTCAAATATATTACAAGAACTTCCGAGCATAGCAAGTGTTTTGGATTCATTTGGCAAAGCATCAGATTCTTCATTGAGCGTAACAGGTTCTGTGATAGAAGCTGAAATTGGAGGGAATAATGAAAAGTAATTATCTCGCTTTCACAATGTTTACTCTTAACTTACATATTGTGCTAAGTGGTACATCTGAATTTAGCGTGACCAAGTCATCATCGTTTAATTCAAATGATAATTTGCGTCCACTTTTCTGTTGATCCTCTAGGATTTTATTATCCAGTTTATTGCTATCCTCAAAGCTATCAAAGCTTAATGTGCTAAAATCATTTGCTGCCAAAGATTCTCCGCCATTACACCAAGAGGATATAACGGAACTACCAGGCGACGATGTTTTGCTGGAGCAAGTGTTTATGTCTTTAAATTGGCGTTGCTAAAAGGACAGGTATATATTAAAATTTTTTCGTTTTTTTTTTAATGAAAGGTGATTTTCTAATCGTAGTTTTTTTTAATCAAATAAAACACTCAAATTTGCATCATGTATTAAAATTTATTGGAATCGATAAATTGATCTTTGTCATTTAATTTTTAAAGATAATTTCCTGTAAATGTTATCCGCGGCTCCGTCTCAAAATGTTCATCCGGAAGGTCCAATTTTTCGTCACTTTTTCGAACATTTCGGCCTGTATTCCACGAATAACGCGTTTTATGTTATCCTGTAAGGCTTCGATAGTGTCCGGCTTGTCCACATAGACTAACGACTTGACATAACGCCACAAGAAATAATCAAGAGGCGTTAAATCTCAAGATCTTGGGGGCCAACTCACAGGGCCAAATCGAGAGATAAGCAGTTCACCAAATTCATCCCTCAACATACCCATTGTTTCACGAGCAGTATGGCATGTTGCACCAAAAATGGCATAACATATTGCATGTTGGGCAAAAAAAATCGCGTATCATGGTTCGATATCGTTCGCCGTTGACGACAACTTTTCTTCCACGGTCGCCTTTGAAGAAAAAAGAACCGATGATGCCACCAGCCCATAAACCACACCAGACTGCCGTTTTTTGGGATGCATCGGTAATCCATGTATGGCACGTGGCTGTTCATCACTCCAGATGTGACAGTTTTGATTGTTTACGTATACGTTCAGCAAGAATTGAGCATTTGTAAGGCCCTCACACGGCTTTAATTCTTGCGTGAGCTGAATTTTATAGGCTTTCAAACCCAAATCGACGTGTAAAATGTTCCTTGTGGTTGAGTAACACATGCCAAATCGCTGAGAACGGCGACGAATTGATATTTCACGATCGTCATTAACACTGGTCGCTACGGCTACAATATTTTCGCACTCTACGCATGCGAGTCGATGGTTTTATGTCCAACAAAGTAAATTTAGTGCGAAATTTGGAGATAACAGCAGGTCGAATATGGCGACCATAAAATGGTCGTATCAAACGATGCACATTTGCCACAGAGCACAAATTTTGATAATAAATTTTAACGATTTGCAATCGTTGCTCGTTTGTTTGTCTTTTTATGATGAAATGGCAGAGTATACTGCACACTTTTCACTTTGACAGATGACGTTTGGACGCCATTACCAACCAGCTCTGCCAACGTGAAAAACTTAAATCTTAAAAAATCACCCTATATATAGTACACAAGTTAATTTTAGTTATAAAAACTCGCGAGCGATATTTATCACTATTATTTAGTTTGCAAGATTTTTACCTTAACGCAATAAATAATTTTCTTAGTGGGGAAACAATTTTTGAAATTGATTCTAAATAAAATCAATCATTTATCGATGCCGTTTTTTGCCATTGACATTCGAACAAAGGTTATTGATTCTTTGATTGGTTCCTTAAAATGCTTCAAACACTATTAGCTTCATGTAAATATTTTCAATGAAATAATTAATTATATGATTTTATAATTATATCTTTGTAACGCAGGTTTACAAATCATATAAGATTTCACTTTAATCCGATTCAATGCTGGCCTCACCTAGGTTCGCAATTTTGGTTCGGTTCAATGATTGAAGTTAAAACAAATATCGAGCTTTTCAATTATCACTGGTTGAAATTGCGAAAAGGAGAAAATATCATGCATTTAGTGTGGTTTGCTTCCAGTAAGCCCTAGTTATTGAGTACTATAAATATACTCCATCTGCAAATCCAAAGGGATGGATAACTTCCGCCATTTTCCATAAGTCAAAATTTTGACAGATAAATTCGAACATATCTTATCTTAAAGCCGTCCCTTTCCTCCATTAAACATGCTTATAAAATCTGTAAAAGTTATTAACGTTTTTTGGAATCCAATCTTGATTGTAAATCCAGCCAAATATAACTTTGGATTTATAAACTCTCTCAAAAATTTCCATTCAAGAATCCAGCCTTTAGAGTTTAGTGTCAAATAAGATCATATCGAAATTAATCTGAAATAAAGCCACACATCTGGTTCATAAATTTGAACAATACTAAAGACAATTATGAAACCAATGAACCGATTTCAATTGTAATAACGCTCCTAAAGCGTTAATGGAGGTCGCAATCTTATAAAGACCACACAATCAGTATAAAAATCAACATAGTTGGGCTTCCCAAAATTAGACGTCTAATGTCATTAATATTACTGAAAATTATAATAACAAGTCGCACCAAAATCTAAAAATAATAAAGCTTCAAAGCAATATGGACATTGCGTTAGAAATCTTATATTTCAACATTTCTATAGTTACCCCACGTGTATTCTGTCGAATGAATAAAATCTCGATAGCAATCTAAATACCGCAGAGGACAATATTCATATGAGAAATTAACTGTCACAAAGAGAACCACGGTTTATGATTCGATTCACAGAGAGAAGATTGATTGAATTGGTTTTAACTTAATCCGGTTCGGTTAGGAATCCGTTTTCAGTCTTGGTATGACACATTAGCATTTCTCAAAATTTCCCTGGGAATCGACAACTTTGAACGGCAACCATCGACGCCGACCCATAAATACGAGGATGAATGCGGGGTTTAAATTTGCGTCCGGGCACTTATGAAGAATCAGTAGTTATAGTTGTGTAGAGAATACCAAAATTAAATTTATTGATTTAAATACGGAAATGACGGAAATTGCCCAATATTTGATTAGTTGTAGTTTTTGTAATTCAGGGATCTCAGCGCTAATATACAAAACATAAATTACAACGTCCTCAACCAAGGCATTCGAACTTAAATAATAACGGAGAATGAAAAATAATAAATAGCCGTCAATTCACTGCTTTTTCTTTTTCTTTTTCTTTTTCTTTTTCTATTTTGTTGAAAGCTTAACTTTTAAATGAATGTCAACTAAGCGTTTCTATACTATTCTATAGATTTTTATTAGACATCACATCTTCTGCTAAGTTTATTATCGTCCAAGAACGTTATTCTATCACATTTAGAATACGAAAAAATCTAAAACTTTGCTACTTTAATGCGAAGTTCTGAAAAACGCAACATTAATACAACTAGTTATAATGGCATAGTTACAACTTAAAATTGTAACTTATCGAGGTACAACATATCTAATAATAGCAAACTGAAACGCAATACCAAACTACCAAAACATTACAGTGGATACTACAGCGATATATAACTAAGTTCCCGCTGTTTGACAATAGATGACGCCAGCTGTAAGTACAAGCAGATTCTGTCATAACGTAAACGTCATGAGCCAAGCTCAGGCATATGACAAACATACCGCCTCGACACAATATTGATTTTTTTTTGACGCCATATTCTTACATACAAAACTTCAGCATTGTTCCTTGAACGAAATTCAAGACACTTTTCTGTTTGGAAAAGTCAATATTTTAAATAATTCCAATGTCATATCGTTATGTTCCAAATACGATATGAAAAACCTGATATTATATCTACTTTTCTATTTTACTTTTCATATTCAAAAGTAAATTTGTTTCGTCTAAAATAAGAAAATTTTGTTTGCTTATATAAGTTGTGAGCATATATATTAAGTATATGCGTTTTTTTATTTCTCACAAAACATCCCTACCATTCTTTCGTTTACATCATAGGATTACCATGAATTAAATTAAAGCTTAAAAAATGTAAAGTGCATAGTGCTTTTTAAATTTAGAAAACAAATTTACATCAGATTTTTATCCAAAAGCAGTATGTGGGTTTTCGAAAACCCAGTTTTTTAAATAACCTGTTAACTTTTTTTAAATAGTTGACCGGTTGCCGGCCCAGCGACATTTTTTTATGATTACTCAAAAAGTGTCAACGATTTGCATGCAATCCACAGGAATTTCAAACATCAAAATTCGTAATTCTTCTGGCAAAACCGTTACAGAAATTTCATAAAGATCTGGTGGGTGCTAGGACGGACGGCTGCGGGGAATTGCAGCGTTCTTACCAAGTTTTACTCAGAATTAACTCACAATAGAAAAAGCAACATTATAACTTACTGAAGCCTTCCGCTAAGAAATTATAGAGAAACTATTGATGTGACGTCATTCTCAGAACTAAGTTTATTAACCACCTGATAAGTACTACATTATAGTGAATTTAGTGCAGCTAAATGAAAGATATGCACCTAGAAATAAATAAAAAAAAACAATTTGTCTCGCACCCCGTAAATAAAATGTACCAAAAGTTCCCTTATTCTGTGAGCTTATGGGCATTCCATTTTTAGAATAGTTTAACCAAGAAGTGTACGAAGTGGTGATCATGGCTCAAACAATGATAGGTATTTTATGGACTCAAACCAATTATCATATGTATAATAACCTGAGGTGTAGATGATGCCATTAGTTTGAAAAAATTATTTTCGTGAAAGGTGGTTTGTTTTAAGTTTCAAGGCTCTACGTTGTTTAGTATTTTTGTTTGAGCCATCAATAGTAAATGATCTCAGTGTAATTCTATATTCCTATTTGAAAGATCTCCCTCCAACAATATTAAAGTCGAGCTAGATTCTACTCTAGGGGAGTCTGTTCCTTCGTTTACGACTGTAAAATATTGGGTAGCAGAGTTTAAACGAAACCATACAAGTTGCCAATACGAATACCGTAGTGATCAACAAATTGAGGTGTCTACGCCATACACTGTTAAGAAAATCCACAAAATGGTAATGGATGATCGCTTGGGTGATGGGTGATGTAATTATAGAAAAAAGGCCTCATTTGGCGAAAGAAAAGTGTTGGTCATCAAGATAATACTCCAGTTCACACATCCACTATTGTGATGAATTAATGAATTACAGTTGGAATTCCTTCATCACGAACCTTATTCGGCACATTTAGCTCATTCGGACTATTTTATATTTCCGAACTTAAAAAAATGGCTCGGTGGTAAAAGACTTGCCAACAATGAATAGGTGGAGTCTGCGGTTGATGGCTATTTTAAGGAGTTTGGCAGTTCTCACTATAAATAGGGCATAGAAGCTATTGCATATCCCTGGGAGGAAAGTATCGACCTAAAAGAATATTGATGAAAAATAAAGACAATTTTTCCCAACTTTTTTGTGACTCTTTGTTCAGTAGGCTAGTTGTGGGACCGCCCTCGTAAACATCACATCACGGCCGGCAATTAGTTGTTCTTCTTAATTACAATTTAAATTTCACTGAATTCAGTGCAAAAGATATGAACCTAAGAATATATAGTTATATTTGCAAGTTTCTGTGAACTGAAGATTTTTCCCAAATTTCGAACTTAGTGTGACTAAAAGTTCTTATATATTCATGCTAAATTTCATCATATTACTTCGAATCGTTCGACCTATATCGTGTTTCGAAGCACAGGTGTATGGCCGGACATGCCTAAATCGTCATTGCTTTTTGCAACTACCAAGAACATATGTACTTTGCAGGGTGTCAGGTGATTATTTGCAGTTGTTATACACGGAATAAATGATAACGGAGAGTATTCGAATAATTTGCCCTGAAAAGTCTAGGTTGTACAGTAGGGAATGTTCTTAAGCGAATTTCAAAAACATGGTTGAGTTGAAACTGCATAAGCATTGTTTCTAATGAAAAGTTATAAAAAATGCAGTTCTACTCATTTTTAAATTAAAATATATGTTATTCGACTATTCCTAATTACGATATTTTGAAAATTTTGTACGTCATTGAATTTAGTAGTTAATTTTTGATCGGATGCTATAAATTTTTGTAAAAATACGTAGCGCTATTAGATTTTGTTTGGCAATAATAATACAAGTTCATACATACCTTTAACCCCTTTTCTGTAGTTGATCTATCCAAATGTAGTTTCTCCTCTTCCACCGATTCGCTGTCTTCTTCTGATGCTTGTCTTGATGTTGACTGACTAACATTTCCTGACTCTACTTTTACTAAACAAACAACAAAGATTTTGTTTAGACACTTATGCTTGATTATTTCTAGAGAATGTAATTTTTCGGACTTTTTACTTTCCCAGCAAAATATTTGCATTTCCAGAATACTTGAAATTTCCGAAGAACATAAATATGTTGTAGTCTTCAATTGTTAATGATAAAATTCATAGAAAATCGTACTAGCGGAATGAAATTTAATTATGTAATAGTATTGAGATCAAAAATGGCAAATTCTTCCAAAACTTTTAGCAATTTCCTCGACTATCGGAACAATAATTTTCAGATTGTACTAATTTACATCACTAATTAATGAGTTGTTCAGCACGTTTTAATTAAACATATTTACAAAAAAAAAATTTAATTGTGCCAAAAACAACAAGCTTTTTTAAGAGAATCCTTAAAGAATTATCTTATGTTTTCTGAAACTCGAAAAGATATTTTGTATAAATGTGCAAATGAAGTTTGCAAGGATTTCTAGACATATGTCACAATCCTGTTGCTGCAATTAAAAATTATCTTACATAAATTAAAATTTATGGAAAATAAATTCCTAAATCATATTTATTGTATTTAAAAATTTGATATATGCAAAACGTTTTTAAAATGGAAATGGAAAATTATAATTTTTCGAGACAGAGTTCGTTTTAATGCAGTGAAATTTAAATTTCAGAATAATTATATCTAGCTTCGTTTAAAATGTCAGCGAAAAATTAAATGTAAAGATATGATTTTAAAAATTATGTCGTTTAAATCTTTTAGCCAACTAAATTCCAACTAAAAACGTTGATCTATTTTATACAGGTATATACATATATATAAAATTTTTGTATACACAAAAAACAGCTGAATTATGACAATACGATATTAATACGAAATTCGGTAACAATTTATGACCGCATTCTGTAATAAAATCGTTCATATCGAAAACATAAAAAAACAAGTTTTGAAATCTTGTCTTGTCAGATCGAATAATCAAAATCCTTCCTAACTTTAAGAAATTTATCCAATCGGCAAAAGCTTTAAAGCATAATTGTATTGATAAGATAATTTATGATCACAAAATCTAATATTGGTCTCTATTTCAAAATGTGCAGATATGTATATTTTTATACAGATATTCAAACCATTTAAAGATTCCACTTCAACTAATAATCTAATAATACAAAAAAAAAAAACTAGCAAATGTTGAAATGTAATACGATTCGGCCGCACTTACGACAAAAAATTTAGTTTTCTACAACATATTTATATTCTTTTTATTTGCAAGATTTCCCAGAATTTCAGGGGAAACATAAAATGGAAATTCCCACTAGGAAATTCAAGGAATGCTTTCTCTAATAATTACCAATCTGATTTTCCTTGACTTTTGAATTCCTGGATACATATGATTCCCGGCTTAAAACCGTATTGGAACGTATTAATCCACTTAGTGGCAAAGGAACGGTCTGATTTTCTGTTGGCAATTTGGGTAAAGCTAAAGGTTCGACGATGGAACTATCACCGCTGGACAAGGAATCATCCAAATCCCTTACTTCGAACCTGCCGCGTCCATTCATAACCATCTGTAAGTTTCTTGGGCGGCTTCGACTGCGTTTCGGTGAAGATCTGTTTGTTGCTGAACTAACACGACTGGAGGTCGAACTATCTAAAGCCAAATCCATACTTGCTATGCCTGAATCAGCTGAAATTTCACGACTGCCGGAAAATGTGCGCCGTGTACTATTTGTCATGTGTTTGGCCGCTTTTGGATCCATGCGTACCGTCGACTGAGCTATAGTCAAGGGATGTCGTCCCATTGAATGGTCTCTGCTTCGAATGCCTACTCCAATTGAAGATGACGGCGAGGATACATAAGAACTGCTGCATGGAGTGGTAGGCGTTGTTGCACTAATGCTGATGGCAACGGCAAATTCCGGTTTAGGTAGGCTCACTGTTTGCAGGGTAAATTTGGTATATGCTGTTGCTGAAGTTGGCATTCTTGCAGTGGGGCGAATTCTGAGGTGGGATCCCATAAGTTTATATTATTATGTGATATTATAATTTATTCTACATCACTTACATGACATTACTGTGCATTCCCGTCGTAATTGCATTACTAGTGCGACCACTAAAGTTGCCAACGCTAATCATTGCGGACGACAGTGGCGGTTGCTCGAAGAACTGACGTCGGTCATATTCAATTGTGCTGTTCTGCTTTAGATTAAACGTTAATGTTTTGGGTTGAGCGGTTCGAGGTGTGGCATCTGCATCTGTATCAGTTTCATATGAAGTGGATTGTGTTCGTCCGGCATGAGCGCTCTTCGAACGTCGCTTCACTTAAAAATGCAAAATTAATGTAATAAAAAAATATGTATTACATTTCAAGATCAATACAGTTAAAAAATGCATTTTGTTGCACTAGCTTTATAGTTCTGCTTCAGTTGGAGAATATGATAGGTATGAAATACAAAATATTAGATTTGACATTTCCTTCTTAGCGGATGTTTGTAGCAAAGAAAAATTCAGAAATTGAAAAAAACAACAAATATGTGTTTTTGTATAGTTCTCAAACATATACATATAATTATTTCCGTTTTCTATATTTTAAATACATAGTATAGTTTTCAATTCGGTGTCATTTTGGCAGAAAGTTAGACATATTTCGGTAAGTCGAGCGAATACGCAAAATCCTGTGTGGATTATTGTGAATGGCGAACCATTTAACTTTACGACTCAATTTAAGGAGAGCCATTAGAAAAAAAATTAAAACGTTTTAAATAAGAACCAAGCAAATACAAAATTCCGGTTGATAAGATTTATATCCGTATAAGTTGGTCATAACCTGGAGGAGGTTGGCGATATGAAGAACTGGACCTAATTTTAAAATGAAATCGAGTTCAAAAAAGGGTACCCAAAGTAAAATTATTTACCATTACTTTCGTATCATTTTTGGCAACGTCTATTATTTCATGTCCTCAATTTATCAACTACAATTAGAGCATGTTAACCGGCCTATATCAAATATTTAATATAATACCCCAATGATATTGCTAATATCGGACGGCTCTTCATCATCACCACTATATATAAGTTAATTTTTTCCGGTTGAGAAATATGCCACTCGAACTAATTTGTTAGAGAAATAAATACTTTCCCTTATTTTGGTATGAGATTTCTAGAAAATATATTAGGATAATATAAAAAAAAAAACTATAATATTATAGCCCAATAACCACCGTGGATCCGCAAGTGCGGTATGTTTTGGGAAAGGTACGATTGTATATTGCGTGAGGAATGAATATAATATTTTTCAGAAAACATGAAGACTGGTCTTACTTCTTAAACACAGTAACAAATATAATTTTTTGTGTTTAATATGCGATCTTCGTGACACTAAACTTGAACCCCATATCGATGCATGTACGAGTGTATGCATTCATCAGCAAGAAATGTAATAAATTAAAATTTAAAAAGCTTAAAAATAGTAAGATATGTGAGAATAATGTCTATGAACAGTGAAATCAATAGCTCCTAAATTAATTTTCACTAGAAATCGGACAAAGTCTTTAATTTGTACGAGAAATAAATGTCAGAGAGTTACCAAGCATTATAATGCAATAAAATTGAGAAATATCTAAATAACTACAGTCTACGAATTAGAGATCACATGGGAAAAATTCAATTTCGATAAGTCTGCCAATTTTTATAGAAAATACCAAAGTGATGTGGTAACGCCCTCCATTTTCGTTCTCAGAACTTATTTTACCAAACGTATAAGGTTTGTCAAATTTGGATCAAAGAACATATTGGTTAAACCGGTCATTAGTATGGGAAGTATCAGAACGGGCGTGGTCAGTCGGTTGGTTGTTTTAATTCAGCCAGGAAACAATCGCTTTGCCGCTTTTCCCGCTAAAAGTTCGTATTATTTTGGTACTTTTTAATGTACACTACCGCCGCTAGGGTGCAATTGTCGAAATTTATATTCGCAAATTTTTCTCAGCTAAGATTTTGTATAGACTTATCGTCAGATAAGTGGTTCAGAAACGCTCTTTTATCATACATTATTTATCGACTTGGCATCTTTTTCCTGTGAAAATGTTCATTTTTAAAATTTTGCAATAACGACATGACTTTTAATTAACGGAAAAACATACATCTCTGTGTCAAATTTTGGTCTTCTATGCTTCAATCGTCATAAATTTTTACATGGTGCATATATGCACCATGTGGTCTGGATAAGTATTAGATGAGCAACTAAGTTCCCTCTGTCTGCCAATAGATGGCGCCGACTATAAGTTCTAGTCGATTCTGCCAAATTCATATTCCATAGTCATATTCTTTTTGTTGCGTGTATATATGTATGTATGATTTTGTGCCAAATAAACTGATTTTCTTCTTTCAATCGAAGAGAAGGGCGGCTGATGCTCACCAAGAGCTTCAAAACGTTTACGGAGATGTTGCCTTAAGTGAAACAACGTGTCGAGATTGGTTCCGTCGCTTTAAAGACGGTGATTTTGATGCAGACGACCGATCGCATAAAAGAAGACTAAAAACCTTCGGATCGTCATATGCGGGAAGTATTGATTTTCTTCTTTCAAGAGCCGAAGGGAATGGTTTTGATGTAGACGACCGTTCGCGTAAAGGAAGACGAAAAACTTTCGAATACAGTGAATTGACGGCATTGCTTGATGGGGATCTGTGTCGAACGCAGGTAGAGCTTGCTTCAATATTAGGAGTTACGGAGTCAATAAGAAATTTGAGGTGTGATTTTGTAGAAATAAGCTATATCCGACAACGTTTGTAAAATTATGCATATTATATTAACAGTTAAAAATAACAACCAACATTTTTGACCGAGAATTGAGTTTGTAGTTTGAATGATTCAATTATAACGACCTTTAAGGCGGAAACATACATATATTTTTATTGCTAGAATTTGTATTGTAGTTCAAGTTTGTGCGCAATTTTAAATATTTTATCATTTACTAATATAAATTGGCGCACATGGTCTGATTCTTATGAAATCTTATCAGGCCTGTAAAAAAAGTGTCATCAAGTGGCAATACTGAGTGTGATTTTGTGATGCCATGCTGATCTAACTTAATAGCAATTCGATTTGATTGAGGTCTCAAATTCACTGTTGCACTATATATGATGGTCGCCGAATAACGACTTGTTTTGGAAAAAACCCTTCGCAAAACCGAAATTTCGAATTATTCGACTGGCAGAAACAGTTAATATATATAATACTAGCCGACCCGGCAAACATTGCTTTGCCTTCAAATTTTATTTTTATTGGAAATGTTTCAATGTTAAACAAAATTCTGTTTAAATACCGTTAGCAGGAGCAGTAATAATTGCTTTTTAATTTGTGGTTTGTATAGGAGGTACCACTCCCCATTGTCCAATCCCGCCCATATTTGCAGCAGCACTTAAGATATGTACACCAAACCGATGTACTAAATTTTGTTCAAATACCGTAAACAGGAGCAGAAATATTGGATATTTAATTTATGGTTTGTATGGGAGGTACCACGCCCCTTTGTCCAATTGGACCGAATTGTAAATCTAAACCATCCCGGGCACCACCCAGACGCATATACAAAAATTTATGCAAAGCGGTCCAGCCGTTTAGGGGGAGTTCACTGACAACGCCCGCACAGTAGAATTATATATATAAAGAAGATATGAAATCTTATCAGGCCTGTAAAAAAAGTGTCATCAAGAGGCAATACTGAGTGTGATTTTGTGATGTCATGGTGATATAACTTGATAGCAATTCGGTTTGATTGAGGTCTCAAATTCACTGTTGCACTATATATGATGGCCGCCGAACAACGACTTGTTTTGGAAAAAACCTTCGTAAAAACGAAAAAGTTAATATCCTCCCATTAAGAATTGACTGATGCGGTTTAATTCATAAAGCTCGACAACATTGAGCTTCTTTGAAATAAATGAAAAAATAGCAAAAAAAGTGTGTTATTGAAGCGGAAATAAATCTCATATTCAGCGAGCGTATACAAATTCCATTTTTAGGCTCACTCAAAGGACATACAGTTTAACGACGATTCCGAAGCATTTATTAGACTTGTTAATTACTCGACCGCTCGAAGTGTTCGTCAGACATTGGGGTGGCCGCCGCTAAAATAATGATAAATTGTTGTAACGGGGATTGAACCCGCCACCATGCGAACAATACTCGCTTGTACTAACTACACGCTTGTACATCGGTGGGACACAGAATTAAATTAGTTTTGTTTGAAATTAGTTAGAGTTGAACAGAGCTTTTTCCTATATAGATGGTATATTTTAAGATATACATTTAAAAAAACTAACACGTTTCATTAAAACCTCATATTTGTAGGGGTTTTCAAAATCTTTATTTTTGCTTAAAATTCAAATTTTGAGTTCGAAAATAATTTTTAAAAGAAAAGAAGAAAAAAAATTATTACCTGAACCCTTCTGCATCTCGCAAATAGTGGTACGCTTATACTGGAACCGTTACTCAATATCTTATTTACTTTAAATGATAGCTTGCTAAAACGGGGACATAAGCTAATTACAATAAAATTTATTTATATAGATACTATTAACTAAACCATGCGCCTTATGGAAGTTTATCTATATTCTATCAAAAACCGCGCAATATCCTGTATGTTTTCTATTTGTGATTCCATTAAATGATTCCATTCATTTGATCTTTCTTAAAAAAAAAGTTAGGGGTGGATGTACAATACTATTATTCCTTATACTGGAAAATTACTGGTCTACAAAGTGAGTTGGCGGTGGTCAAGGATTTTTTTCAATCCTTAGCCAAGTTAGATTTTAATCTCATTGGAACAATTGATGCCTTAAGCATACTTCATTTAGTAAAAATAATAGATGGAGTATTTGTTTGTTTGTATGTACATTGCTTTAAGAATCCTTCAAACTTTACACTCCATGCTGTAGGTAAAGCTAGTTTGAAAGAAAAAGAATTCTAGTTTCTCCTCACTTTTCGTACTGATTATACGTTGAGCAGTTTGATTCCTCATATCTTAATAGTATATTAATTATCCCATAAGAAAGTAGCACATTTTCCTTTTAACCAGATATTATTTTCTAGTATATTAGTAAAGCTTAGTGGACGTTTCTCTTCTCTTTAAACAACAGATATTCTATGATATCTTAATATTTTTCAAAGAAAATTTCAAACCAATGTGTTTTCCCAAAGGGTTCATACTGACATCGACCATTTATATGTATACGTATATATATACAAACATATGTATATATGTATACATATATATAGGTATATGTATATCTATTTGTATATAACTACATATAAATTACTATTCGTTAATATGAATCACTTACAATTACTGACGAGGACCTTTGTATTACTGCTGGCTGCTGATGAGCAATTGTTGTTTTCTATGTTATCAATTGATTCCTTTTGATAGCGGGCTGTAATATCCGTGGAAGATGGTCGAATAGGGCCACGGTATCCAAAGCGATTACCAGCTCCCGGTAACAAAACTTTTGTACTTCCTGCCCCAGTTGTAGTGTTGGAGTGCAAAGCTGTTGCAGCCGCCACACCCATTTTCTCAAAATGTACGTTATCAAGTAAATCTGCTTAAGATAATAAAGGAAAACGAATGAAATAATTTCATTGATACATATTAACTACAAAATGATATACATAGATGTGACTTACCTGCATTGCCGTTATCATCTTTATTGACTAGTGTTTCTGATCCATTTTTATTGTTTGTATTATTCACAGTATCTGTTTTATGGCCATCAACATCGGCAACAGTGTTTCCTCCACATCCTGGTGCTACACCATCCTCTCCAGTGCCACCCAAAAAAATATTGTTGCATTTATCTTGTTTCTTTTTAGAATTCTCTCCTTTTATGAGCTTCTTTAGCTTTTTGGGTGTCGTGTTGAGGTTCTTACGAAATCCAAAAGACATGGCCGTACCTTTGGTTTGAATTTCACCCGCATTGTGCTTCTTCGAATGTTTTTTGCTTTCGGCCTGACCCTAAAATTAAAGAGCAAAAATTCATAATTCAATTAGCTTTACACAGATGAGTGTTTGAATGGTGGCAATTATTATGAATTCATTCAACTTTTCCCAAATACACATTCAACACATTCAAATTGCTTTGGCTCCGTGTTGGTAAAACACAAATAATATTTAAATGATCTAAATATATATTGAAATGCCGAAAATTCATCTGTGGTTCATATTCATATAAATTACAATTTAAAAATAATAACTAATCAAATAATAAAGGTATACAGACACAATTGTACAGTAGCTCTATAGTTCAAACAAGATTCGCCCCAGTATCATCGCATGTTCTGTTTGAATCTGCCTAGCGGTTCGGGTGTAAGTATGTAATTCTGTAAAACCGTTATTCGGACGGGTCACCCGCTTTTCCTTGCATAACCGTACATCCATATGTCATTCGGGAACTGAAAGTTGACCATCTACTTCAGTGATGGGAAGTAACATACTCGTACAAATCAAAATTAAAAGAAAATGAGGAAAATGCATTCCTAGTTAAATTTCCTCAATTTTATTTTTAGCAGTGTTTGTTTAAACTTGATTGTCTGCAATAGCACAAGCAAACAAATTCCCTTACATTCCATGAGTGAGATATGGGAGCGCTTTTCACATTCAGTGGGCTTACACGCATTCTGTTTTTAGGCTCACTCAAATATCAGTCAAGTGAACTGGCTAACACGTACCTTAACCCAATGTCCTCACGCATTGTTGCAAAAATGCGCGGAGTACCAGTAGGGGCGTGGTGAACGTTTGGCTTCTTGTCAACAGAATATTTAGAATTAGTACAAAATAATATATTTAGTACAATTTGTAAGGGAGTACCACAACCGGCAGGGTTATGTAGTTGATTTTTTCACGTTTTACCAAGTACCACATTAAATGCTATAAAGAAAAATGTTTCCAAGTGGGAAATTTAATTTCACTTAATCGATCAATTTGTATGAAAAGTACCAGAAAGGGGGTGGTTACTTGGTCCATTTTCACCAAGATTTATAAGGCAATACAAAGCCAATAAAATGAACCCAAGTTTTGGTAGCTGAAACCTGCAATTTAGGAGTTACAGAAGGGCTGGGCCAATTACAATCTGGCAAAATGGTAGACTGTGTAAAGTTGTATGAACTTCGACTTAAAAAATCGTAAATTTGGTCAAAAGCTACTTGGTGTATTCTTCTTTATCAGAGACTTTTGCCATGTGGTTCATATGAAGAGCACAGATTACGCAGATTACAAATGTACAGATTACATGTAGTGTACATTTATAATGATCATTATCTTCTAACAGTAAGCTGATTATCTTTTGCATATAAATGTTTGTGTACTTGTGGAAATTTGCGCGAAAACTTCTCACTCCGTGCTGCCTATACTGACTATGTTATCCAAGTTGATGAGACAACGCAAAACAACAGCACAATTTAATTATAGTCGTACGAGAGCAACTGTAAAATTCCCTAAATCAATGGTTCACAATAGATTTGTTCATGACATTAGCACATATTACAAATAATGCAACTTCATTACCTTTGATCTGCTTCATTAAGAAATTTGAAATCTTTACATTACTATTCTCTATGCCAACTGCGGACTCGTATTTATTAAGGTCGTGGAAAGGCGTAGGAGGTAGAAATATAATATATGATAATACTACTAGATATTACAAAAACTAAATAAACTAAACTAAAATATCCTTGCCTAAACAGGAAAATTTAAATTTTCGCTCAGTTATATAGAATGCGAAAACGTTTATACCGGGATATATTAATTTTGCGGTTTCAAAAGTAAAGTTAAATGAAACACACATAAAGCTATGATTTCGACGAAACTTTTATTTCATTATGAAGCTTGAACCTTGCCGTTATGTACGAAATACAATGTCATTTAAATGACTACCTCTAGATTTGTTGCAGCAGTGGCGGTAGATTTTGACCACCTTTTCACACATTTCGCACGGTATTATGGCGACAATTTGACGAATGTTGGTTTTCAAATGCTCGTTTGGGGATTATCTGCATAAATACTCGTAGCCCCGCAAAAAAATCTAATGGCGGTAAATCGCATGACGTAAAACTGGAAACTACTCATTCAATAAAACCGAAATCGGTCTGGACATATCGTCTAGTTCATAATCTTCAATTGCAGTTCAAAAAAAAAAAAAAAAAAAAACAAAACAAAAACAAACGATTATTATACGGCTATAGCGCTCTGAATAAAAATTCGCCACACTTTCACTAACAAAAGCGATATTTTCGGCAGTGCGTACATTGCGATAATGCAAAGGCCTGAACACATTTGTAACGCTTTCAATCTCTTCCAATTTCTTCGTAACCTTGCCAATTCCTTGCACTGTAGGTCGATTATGACGACCATAATCACCCTGTAATGTTTGAAAAGTGCCCACGTTTGAATCACCACTGTTGTAGTAAGTTTTAAAAATTTTTTCGCGTTCTTTGGTTGCTAAACGCTTCGTATTCGAAAATGGCAAATATTTCACTAAATAAATAACACTTGAGACGAGAGGTATGTAATAGCTGACAGCTTGTATTACCTTGTATTACCTTCTTCAAAGTAAGATGACAAAAGTATTATTTTAAAGCAGATAGAAGGAGTCAGACAGATTAGATCCATGTTTAATAACATGAAACAAGAAAAATAATTTTAATTATTTAAAATTTCGATTCCCCCGAAATGATGTACTGACTAACGTGTATTTCATGTTATTATTATTTTGGTAAATAAGAAGTGAAGAAGTGAAGATTCTGTCAGAAGTGAATAAAATACCAGCAAAACTATTAAATATTGGTTAAAAAAAGTGATGCTGGGATCCTCAGAAATATTTTAAAGAAATGGTCAATTTCACAAGAAACACGTACAATATTAGATAACTTGTAAAAGGCTATAAGCCAAATGGATCCTAGGAAAAGAATCGGATAACAAGTGAACATGGTCGGCTAGGGTATAAACCGAGTGCTCAGGATTAGCTCATCGACCAATAATTACTTTTTCATTCTAGAAGAAATGAACATAGTGATGTACGCAGACCAATCCATGAAGACGTTATAGTACAAATAATCGTGTAACTTGTAGTAGAGATTAGCCACAGCTCCAGTTTGTGTCGTCAGAGCCCAAAGTAATTAATAACAATCAAGGGCCTCAAAAACTAGCAATATCGGACGGAACAACGTACATTTAAAATCTTTCGGGATATAAAATTAAAATGGGAAGAAATCGTCTAGATGGAACTCTCGTTAAAATAGACAATCAATTCGATATTAGGTCACGTTCCATTAGTAACAAAGGCGAAGGCAACTGACCTCCATTACGCCTAATCGTCCATGCGAAACATTTGTCTGTAACATTGATGAATGGACCGATTACAACAGATCAAAACGGATCGATATGGTAATTAGTACCATCTGTATGTAGACCTGCTGATGGTAAAAGGACATTTGGATACTATAGGAAGGCTGACAATAAAGAACAAATATGGCAGTGCCAGTGAAAATACCAAAGTCAAAGAGATTTTGGAAGTTGGGGAAAGACGCAATGATGACAACGTCATATGTTTGCAGTGTTACGCAGCTATTATGACAGTTTCATTCTAAAGAAGCTAAACATCTTGAAATATCATAAAAGAGTGTTGTGGGAGGTTTTTAAAGAATACTAGAAACAGAGAAGTGATTGAAAGCTGATTTCGAATATTTCATCAAAGAATTGGGACACATGGAAAGGATAACATTTTAATGAAGCGGAAGTATTACCTTTTCAGTAAGCAGTGGGCGAGAAGGAAAACTGTCCACAAAGTCGATGAAGACAACAAATGGAAGAAGTTTCAACGATATTTTGTACGTGAGCCGGAGATTGTAAAGAGGCGTGCTTGACATCGTCGTAAAACCTTGGACGAAAAGGTTTGTTGTGAATGCCGAAGTTAAAAAGAAAATGTGTTCGCAAGTTTTGATAGGTGAGGCGAGTTAGAGTTATCAACATATTCTATGAAGGGGTAAAAAGATTCACAGATAGAAATCGATAGAAAAAAATAAACTAGCAAAATAGTTATTTATACTTATTAGGTTCTTGTTCGAGAACGCCAAAACATGATTTTGTTCATGGAAGACTTTATGGGTAAATCACGCCATCAAAGTAACGGCACATTTCAAAATGTACGCGCAAAATACTTGTCTCATTAATGCCTTTCACAAACATACTAAACACGCTGTATGGATAAAACCATCAACATATCTCCGAGACGAGTGTACCAACGTAAAAAAATAATAATCGAAAGTACGTAGCCCGCGAAATTTGAAAATTCACCCTATTGTGCGCATAATTAATTGATTAACGGATTGATTGAATAATCTAAACCTGAATAACTGAATAATTCATATTTTGTAAAGTGTGCCACTCAAAATGTCTCAATATAATTTTAGTCCACATTAAAAACGTTTAAATAAGACAAGTGTTTTGCGTGTTCGGCGATTCGGTTTTTATCTCCTCAATCGTCGCAAAACGTCGTCCTTTCATGGGTCTCTTCTCTTCATGAGAACAGGAAAAAATCGCAGGGGCCAAATCTGGTTAATACGGTGGCTGAGGCATGACAACGGTGTTGTTTTTGACCAAATAACCAAAGATGAGTGAGCAGGTGCATTATCATGATGTAAAAACCATGAATTTGTTTCCACAATTCCGGGCGTTTTTTTCGTATTGCTTCACGCAAACGGCGCATAACTTCAAGAAAATACACCTTATTTACCGTACGACTTTGTGTTAAGAACTCCTGATGCACTATGCCAAGGTAATCGAAGAAAACAGTGAGCAAAACCCTGACAGTTGATCGAACTTGGCGTGCTTTTTTTGGTCTTGACTCTCCTAGACTCTTCAATTGGGACGATTTGGCTGCCACACGCTTCATGCCCAAAATTTCCGAAATGATTGCAAAGCATGAGCTAACCGATATGCCGACATCCTCACCAACTTCGACGATTTTTTATAACAATTCTCTTCACTTTCTAAATATTTTCATCGGCTTCGTCATTTACATCTTCTCGATTTTCCGTGAAAAGCACTTTTAAACATTTTTTTGACTCAGAGTACTCTTACCGTATGCCACTGGCAACATTTCAAGTGTTTTTGAGCACTTAATTTAATTTTTTACACAAAATTTGATGCAACTTCTTTGATAAACTATTTTCGATAGCAGAAAATCGCCGAATATGCAAAACACTTTTCTTATTAATGCCTCTCACAAACAAACTAAACATGCTACATGGATAAAACCATCAACATATCTTCGAGACGAGTATACCAACATAAAAAAAAATAATAATCGAAAGTCGAATGTACGTAGCTCGCAAAATTTGAAAATTCGCTTAATTTTTTTAAAACACCTCATACTATATCCGAACCAAGTGAATGGTACACCATCCACGGTCGAGGTTATCTTGAGTAGCTCAACGCTGAATATGATCCGTGGTTCCTAGACTATTCAATATGGTCCGATCATCTTCCAATATTATGTAGCACAACATCTTTCTCATACCCACTATTAGATATAAGATATCAAAATTTTAAACACACACAAAACACACACACATAAACCGAAGGATCACACTGAACGTCAATCAATAGCACAGCAAAGCAGCAATAGAACAGTAAATCAAGAGCCCAGCAAACTTTATTACCATCGAGAGACATATTCGCACCTAAGTCAAATGAGAAACAATTTGAAGGATTAAATTAATTCATTGCTGAAAAAGTTGCCAGAAAGAGTTATCAAGCTAGTTGTTATAATTGTTAATAGTTGTTTGCAATTTAACTGCTTCTCAAATGTTCATGACATATGTTTAATGACATATCGATCAAACATGTAATAAAGCTACTACATCTATGGCCATTCCTAAAGAAAAGATCACCTCTAAGCCGAACAAGCAAAGAACTACTATTCAGATGTGCCATTAGGTGAATATTGTCATATAAATCGCCAGTATAGTATATTGCAGTCAAAATCAACTTAAGGAAAATGCAAATTGTTCAGAACAAATGCCTTAAAATAATAAACAAAAAAAAAAAAAAACAAAACTGTTGATTCTCAACCAGATTGTTACATCATGAAACAGGTGTCGAAATGTTTATTAATTTCATTAACAGATTGAATAATATTATATTAACGAAATTGGAAATTCTTCTTATGCAGTCATGAAAGGATGCAAAGAACTATTTAATACCTCCAGAAATATACCAAATTAAGGAAGGAATTTGACTGAATTGAAGCAGCCCATTAAAACCATAACTGAAATGGGTGAATGAGCATGGAAGCCATTTACGGTCTATTATCAAAACCACCATTTATAACACGGCTGGACTGATTTTTATGATTTTTGTGTTTTTGGTTTTGTCTTCGTCGGGAATAGAATAATAAGTATTCAAATATGATAACAACAAAAAAATGAGTGAGCCTCACAGAGCCTTACAGTAGAAGTGAAACTTCTTGAATAGTTAAGAATATATGTGTTATGTCATGTCCGGTAGTTTATTAGTCAGGTTAGAAATGTCAGCGCCAAATCGTGGAATGAATGACACATTTAATCGAGAATTTGAACGGGAATGTGAATATGATCGCCATGAGTTGGACTTAGTAGTTTAAACGAATGTACCCCTGTTGAAACCCCAACAGGAAGAAGTGTATGATACATTAATGAAAGCAATTGACGAAAATGATGGTTTATTTTTCCTGAATGCCGTCAATAATTTTAGCCACTGTTCATGCGAGATCCAACATTGCGGTTGAAGTTGCTTCTTCTGAAATAGCAACAACATTATTAGAAGGATGCCGCCCGTCATTCAGCATTAAAATTGCCGTTAAATTTTTAAACAATTGAACAAAGTTTTAGTAGCATCGAAAATCATCATCTGGGACGAATGAACAATGACGCATAAACGGGCATTGGAAGCACTTAACCGAACACTGAAAGATCTACGCAATAACTCGAGATGTTTTGGAGGCGCAATGACTCTACTGCCTGACGATTTCCTCCAAACACTGCCAGTGATTATACAAAACAAAATTGAAACTGAAAAAAGTGAAATACATTGAATAAAAAAAAATGAATTTCTTATTGTAGTGCAATCGGTGCGCCACCCTATATAATAATTAACACTTGTAGCTGCCTATTTCTGACATGAGGAATGTCTTAGCGTTGGGAAAAAGTTCAGGTCATGGTAATATTTCGGCAAAAATGCTTAAAACCTGTGCTAATAGTATAGTCTCACGCTTGACAAATATCTTCAATTATATAATTTGTAATTCAATATATCCCGAAATTTTAAACTTTTAAAAATTCATAAAATTATACAAATATGTAAAGAAAAAATATGTACTTCTGTTGATAAATTTAGTCCAATATCAATATTGTCTATTATATACAATGTTTTTGAACGCATTATATTTAGGAAACTTTTCAGATATTTCTAAGATAACAATTTGTTAAATGATTTTCAATATGGCTTTAGGAAATTTGTGAAACAGAGGCGGCCACTGTAAATGTTCAGAATTTTTTTTGTAGAGCGCTAGATGATGGGTACTTTCATCATTTAAATTATCATTGAAAAATAATTTTTTGCAAAATGTTACAGATATTCTGGTAAAAATATTAAGCTTTAAACATGCAGTGAGATTAAACTTTCAATATATTTATTTGCGATTCATTTTAATAGAAGCGCGTTAATTATGTCAAACTATTTTGATGAAATTATTTTGCCCACTAGCCTCTTTAACGCCATATGGCTCATACAGAGCGCCATTGCTCTATGATAACCGACTTTTTTGGCCTGCAATTGAAGATTAGGAACTGTACGATATGTGGTTTCAACAAGATGGTGCCACGAGCCCCGCAACACGATCGATTTGGTTTGGTGAGAAGTTTCCAGAAAGCGTAATTTCACGTTCTGGCGACGTCAATCGGCCATCAACATCATTTCAATTTGACGCCGCTAGACTTTTTTTTGCGGTGCTATGTCAATGACCATGTTTACGCGGACAATCCCCAAACTTTAGAGCATTTGAAAACCAAAATTCGTGAAGTAATCGTCGAGATACCGCCCGAGATGTGCGAAAAAGTGTTCGAAAACTACATCAAAAGAATATACTACTGCGACTAATCCAGGGACGATCATTTAAATGACACGATATTTCACACATTATAATGAATGTAGCATTATAATGAAATATAAGTTTCATCGAAATCATAGCTTTGTGTGTGTTTTATTTAGCTTTGCCTTGTGAAATCGAAAAATGGATAACCCGGTATATGTCATTTGATATGACATAAATGCAACATCCAGAAATATGCAAGTATCCTTTGACCAAATATTTTTCTTGACTTTTTAAGCCGACTGGTCGATATCCCTCCATCTGCCTGGTCGGATGGCTGGCAGAAAGGATAATCGCCGCCCACTTTTTCTATACAAATTTACCGATTTTCCGAAATTCAAGTCTTTCTCTGTAACCCTAATTCATTGACTGCAGAAATCTGCATTTTTGCGCAGTTTTCATATACGATTCTTTGTAAAATCTGAAAAATAAAAATACCGATACATACATATACATACAAATTACCGATTTAATGTACATATGCTTAGGTTAATATATTTCATAGGTTTACATTAAATGCTGTCGAATATGGCACAAATTAATCGTTTGTGAAGATAGTATCTGGGAATGAAATTGGACCACATTACCACTACCATTCTGATGCGGCTCAGATAAACTAAACTGTTTTCCGAAATGCATGTAACTCCGAACATGTAAGCTGCAGAAACCTGAATTCATCTCCATTATTTTGCTCTATAATTCTTCTGATGCCTCCCATGCAAATGATCGATTTAAGCCATGCATTCTTATGTTCACACCTTCTATACGGTTACACTTAATTCAGTCAAATTTAGTACACCTTAAGTGTTTGGTGTGGTTTCTCTGAGAGTGAAAGTGGACGGCATCGTCATATAATTTTTTCCCTGGAACTCCTAATTAATAGGTTTCATCAACCTTTTTGTTCATTGTATTGCTTTGTAGTGTCAGCTCATTTGGGTACCTCCCATACAAATTGGTCGATTTACAGACATTTAATTTTCTTCATGCAAACTCTAATGCTTAGACTGCAGTACCTTAAATTTTTGTCAGTGCCATTTAATTGTGATGCTTGAAAATTTAAAAAAAAAATCGACCTAATATCCCAGCTATTTGTGGCACCTCCCATTTTTTGATAAGAACGTAGCACTTTTGCAACAACGCAAATAGACTTTGCGGTGCATACCGTCTTATGCACCGACTTATTTCAAAATAATCAGTAGCGGTTTTCCAGGGAAAACTCGTTTTTTATGAGTTGGGATCCTTTCTATCTATCGTCCATTATCATATGATGTTTTTAGCTAATCAATATGTGATAAAACTGTCGAGCAAAATACTGAGAATGCTCATTACCTCAAAGTGATGTTCGGTCCTTGTATGGACAAGTATTTTCTTACTGTACTGACTTCGCTCGTTTGTATGATTTGTGATTCACAATGTAGGGAACAATGATTATCAAATTAGTTGGTCATCACCCATAATTAATCGGCAACTCCAACTCTTATGAAAACGGGAAAGGTATAGGGGGTTTCAAAAAAAGCGTCCACAATTATTGCGATTATTCAAGAAAGGATATGAGTTGGAGCAATTCTTTCTAGCATATATAGAGCACTGCAGCATTTTGGTGGTGTTTGACGGACATATGTATGGCAAAGCTTTTTGAACAAGACTTGAATTTGTTTTATTACTCCTTATGTCGGCAAGTTTTTCCAATGGATTGATTTTGCAGAATTTCGAACATTGCCCATCTATGAATATGGATCATTTTTGTTAAAAATTTCAGTCTATTAGCGGCTCGATATCCATTGTGCTTCAAATTTCTGCGACTATCTGAAAATATATTCCCCCATTCTATGCAGGTGTGCGTAAAGATACAAATGTAAAAATATAACATCACAATTAACTGATTATTTACTCACATAAATGATTGTATAGTATTTTCATTTGCTGCTGCATTGAAAGACCACATAGTTATGAATAACTATATAGAATTATATTTTACGAATTTATATTTCATTTGATAACTACAACAGTATTTACTTCTGAATTGGGAATTTTATTTTATTTATTTAACATTCATGCCAGAAATACAACTCAGCTTATTTTTAAACACATGCTTCCTAAGAACGAGGTCATTGTGTAAACGGCCCGAGTAACGAAAGTTCCAATTAACCAGAATGGTTTCAAATTTAAAATTTAAAAAGAAGGAAATTTAAATTTACTTTCATATGATTACTTTAATACGTTAATTGTATTATGCTGATTATGGAATGCCATTATGTCAAAGATTCCATTCAACGCCGGCTAAATAAATTATCGTACAATAACAGCGATGGGTCCATGTCAGATATTGCAAACATTCACTATGCGAATCAATATTATAAATATTGTTGAGTAAGAATAAAATACAAAGTCTATAAGCTGCATTACCTCGGCTACATAGACCATTTCGTCGGTGTTATACAATTTAAGCAATTGTGATGAATACTATGCACTTTAAACGTGTGTACATAGGTAATTTTATCTCTCCGTATTTACGTAATATATATACATATATATACAATATAATTCTAATTGTCACAGTGGCGACTCACGTCAAACTCCGCAAGTCATTGATGACTAATAGAAAGCACAACGTAAATTGTACTGAGCAGATGGTGGAATCCATTCCCACCACCAGCGGCGAAATGTAATAAAAACAAAAAAGAAACACAAACAAACAGAAATGCAATCCACAGAAATACGCAGAGAAAAAAAAAGGCAAAAATAAAACATATTTATTCCCCGGGCAGAATGCAAAAGAGAATTTATGGGGTAGTTTTTATTGGCATAATATGCACTTGACACAATCCACAATTTTTTGGAAGTGGATTTGAAACCAGAAACATCCTTTGTGTGTATACCAGAACATGCAATTATTGTGAATTTGTACAATAATCGGTACTGGAACGCATCAAATCTGCATATACGAGTAAGTAGCAATGCTTCGGAAATACTTTATGTATAATTTTTACCATAATGTCTTCTGTGTCAAGTGTTGCTGCTAGTTCAAATAGTTCAAATTCGTTATCATTGGTTAAGTACTGGAGCTGTTGCTGCTGCTTAAGTTGAAGCGCCTCGTATTCTTCTAGATTGATGACGAGGTTTTCACATTCATCCATCTTGTTGGTTGCGTTGTAATTTTGTAGCCCCCTTTGTAGGCGGGCCTGGATTTATTGAATTTGCAACTTTGCCGTTTTGCTGATTCGCACTCACACTTTTCACTTTCAATGCGTAAATTCCTTAATTCGCGTTATGAATTAATGGAAAATTTTCAATTTGTTTACATTAAATCGGCTAATGAATCTGTCTTCCGTAATGTTTAAAGGGGTTTTACTTTTCCGTAAAAGTCCTTGAGTAAAGGACGATTTCCACTGGTAATTTAATATTAAACACTTCCTTTTTGAATCAGTGGTTTATGACTATCTTTTTGTTGTTGTATAATTGATTTGCAATCATATGTTGCAAAGTGCAAATTTCATTTGTTCTTTATTTGATTTTCTGGAAATTTTCTTGTGTATTTTTGTAAGATTTTAATAACAACCGCTCCGTTTCTAGAACTTGTGAATGAATGAAAAATGTCTATGACACTGGAAGGAAGGTCTAGGCTTTTCACTATACTGCAATGTATGTTGTGGACTTCGTATCTTTTCCACAGCACATGCGCATTTTGACGAAATTGTCGAAAAATGTCATTTCATATCAGGGGTTGAATTCATATCCTTTGATTGGAGAGACTCGTGTTACGGATGGTTCATGTCAGTGATAAATTATTACGTAGCTATCAGGTGTGTCTTAAGTAAGAAACAGTACCGAATTTGAACTATCGGTGTCGATGGAAAAGCGAAATTACAATGAAAATATAACGGCATTACCGACAGTGTAAATGTCAAATGATTGCACAAATAATAGCTTGTAAGAAAAGTTGTAATAGACGTGGAATTTTGTAGGTGGCGCTATTAACATGTATTAATATTTTTCTTTAGAAATTTCTCAAATTTAAATGTTGTCTTGTTTTTTATTGTTATTTACCTTTGTTGTCGCCATATAGTATAGATTGGCATCTTTCGATTTCATACTATCGATTAAGCTCCTAAACAACAATTCAAAAATTGTACTTTTTGTTTTTTTTTTGCTATTGCGTTTGTATTTTTTGACATCTTTGTTTACAACTTTAGAACTTGGAAATTTTTATATATGTGTGAAGAGTTTGCGCCATCTAGGAAATTTCCCTTCATTGCAAAAATTACTTACCGGTTGCAACACCTACTAGATAGAACAGGTTTGTAAAAGATTACAATCCAAATGTGTACAAAACGACAAAGATCAATGATTGCTGCCGCCGCATATGTTGTGAACCAGTTAGCGTACGAAACTTGTGAATGTAAAACGAAAACAAAAAATCATAGCTTTTGAATTATTGATGTAATACAATTTTTGCACACAAAATTGAACAGACTCTCTGCTCACAAAGAGCATCTAGAATTCCCTAACACATTCGTTTAAAAAAATCGTCAGATATTTTGCTTTTCTGCAGGGTTATGTTTCAGTTGAAAAACCCGCATTTACAATATTTACGACAATTGTTTCTGACTGTTGTATTCATTCCGATATTTTTTACAGCACGACTGATTTTCGCCAAATAAGCCAATATGTACATGTGTGGTATCCTATTTTTATTGCGTTTGTATTTGACATTATTTTTGCTAAAATCCGGCTGATTTCCTTCAAGTTTTACAGATAATTGTAAGTCAACATAATGATAGAAAGAAACTACGTAGGAAAGACTGCATTTCGAAAAAATCAACCAATTTGTATGGGTGGCACAAAAAGGTGTGTGGTAACGCACTCATATTTTATTCTGAGTACTTTGGCAAAATCTCAACGTGTATCAAATCGGACAACATTTAGATAATAAATATATCTCATTTGTGTATAAGGTATCAGAAGGGTCGAGAGTATTTTTTGAAAATTTTGAAATTCTACCAAGCTTTATAAACACATACAATTTACTCAAATTTAAGTTACTGCAGTCTAGGAATAAAACGTTACAGGGTAGTAGGGGCTAGCAGTGCAGTCAAAGTTCATGCTCAAAATAAACGATTGACATCTCAGACAAAACGCTGTGTTTCGTTCAATTTAATGAAAGATTCAAAATTGAAATCAGTCTTTTGTATGGTATGTACCAGAAAGAATTTTATTACTCTGTTGATTTTCTTTAAATGTGGTCGAAAATTAAAGAACATTATAATGATAGAGACTAGGAATTATTTAAAAGAGATAATATTTCGGTAAACCGGTCAATTTTAATGGGAAAGATATTTCTTTTCTTCGATATGACGCTTGGATACAACGATTTTGTAAACCCGCCTTATAATGTTTTGTAGCCAGTTCGTCCAGTTAATAAAATATTGCTTAATAGAATATTGTGATTATAATATGGATAGCCAAATATATGTATTATGAATTTAATTTTTGATATTTTTCAGGAAATTTTTTCTTAAATTATTACTTTAAGGAATTCAAAATAATCAAATTGTTGAAGACATTGTAAATGTATATCTTTTAATGGCCATCACTAAAATAGTTTTTGAGTCTGCTAAGGTTTTCGAGATATTGCGTAAATTTACAATTTACTACCAAGCCATTTAAAACGTTTTAGATTATGTCCTGATTCTTACAAAAGGCACATTCTACAACACTTTCAAACTTTATTGTAAAATTTTGTTTTCAATTAAATTGTGAGCAGCCTTTATTACTTTATTATACACCGATTAACTTCTAACTTCTGAATTAGTTTTCTTCATACTTTTTTGTTTTTTATAATCATACCTTCTTTAAAGTCATACTATTAGACATTTTATATTTAATTTTTATTACGTGTTTTTTTTTGTAAACTTATGATATTGAGCAGATTAAATCTAATAGATGAATTGTGTCATATTGTGATTTACTTTAATTGGCTGGAAGGCTTTAAATTACAAACCAAGAAGTAAATAAATAAATAAATATCTGGTACCTCTCATACTTATGGTCGATATGCACTAAGTTTGGTCAAATTTGGTCGATATACATTTTTTGATTTACTGTTTACTATAGATTTATCCATTTTCCGGTTTCAAAAGTAAAGTTAACATTCAGCTATGATTTGGACGAAACTTGTATTTCATTATAATGCTTCGACCGTGCCATTATGTGCTATTTAAATTACCGCCTCTGGATCGGTTGCAGCAGTAGATCCTTTTGAGATAACTTTCGAAAACATACGACCCAATGAGCCCTAAGCAGTCATTTTTTCTGGGAGCAATGGGGTTTCCGCAATCACTTCTGGGTTCTTTGAGACCCATAGGCCAAATTTGGGCTTGTTGACGTAGCCATCGAGTGAAAAATGAGCTACATCGCTGAAGAAAATTTTGTTCGATTGAAAGCCCACGTTTGAATCACCACTTTTGTAGTAAGTTCTAACTCCTTTTACGCATTGTTCGGTTGTTAAAAGATCCGTATTCGTAAATGTCAAATCCTTTGCTAAATAAATAACACTTCAGATGATATGTATTTAACAGCTGGCAGCCTTGCCAGACCGGCGGGTTTGAAACCGGTGAATGGATAAACCTGTGTTTTTATAATATTTTGTAAAATTTTGGGAAATTTATCGAAAAATAAGATTTTTCTGGTACCTCTCATAAAACTATTTAGTCTAGGTTCATATCTTAACCAGGTTCATATCTCAACCTAGATTCATACCTATCATTTGATTACACTAAATTCGATGTAATTAGGGTTGGTACCACACAGACAAATTAGCAAATTGTTTCTTTTATAGAGCTTTAATCTACATCATCTGGAAATAAGAACATAATAGTTTCCCATGCCCTGTTGAATTCCAACACGCTTTTCCACCAACGTCAAAAGACACTAAGGAGGATGTGGCATTACATATAAAATTTGATAAAAATCTGTTTTTTTTTTAATATTCGGAATATATTTCATTATTATATATTATTATATATTTCATTATTGATTTTACCAAACAAAAAAAGAAAACTGCAAAAAAAAAGTAGTTATTGAAATAACTATTCGAAGTGTCCTTGCTTCGTTCTGATACGAAGCTCAAAACAAAAATTTTGGTCCCACAATTTGCTATTCCTAAAGTAAATTTATGCAAAAATTGCAATGTGTCCAGAGTCAGAATTAACGGATAATTATAGGAGTAAATTTATAATTTGTTGAAGCCTTCAGCTTAGGAATTATGGAGGAATTTAGGATCAATCAATTTGTTTTAGAGATACACTAATTGTACTTCCTAATAATGACTACTTCTTTCCCAGAACTAAGTTTACTAAATGGCTGATGTGCAATAGAATAACAGATATGAGTTTGGGAATATGCCGGTTAAATGAGACAAATTGTATGGGAGATTCTAATAAAGATTGTATGGTACTCACAAGTACGAGAAAGTGAGTAACTTTCGAACTGGTCTTTTAAAATTCTGCAAAGTAATACTGCAGAAATCAATAATTACAGCGGAAATATTGAATTTCGGTAAACCAGATTATTTGCATGGAAGCTGCAAGTAGGGGCTGGCAGTGCAGTCAACGTTCACGCTCAAAATAAACGATTGACATCTCAGACAAAACGCTGTGTTCCGTTCAATTTAATGAAAGATACAAAATTAAAATCAGTCTTTTGTATGGTATGTACCAGAAAGAATTTTATTACTCTGTTGATTTTCTCTAAGTGTGGTCGAAAATTAAAGAACATTATAATGATAGAGAATAGTAATTATTTAAAAGAAATAATATTTCGGTAAACCGCTCAATTTTAGTGGGAAAGATATTTCTTTTCTTCGATATGACACTTGGATACAACAATTTTGTAATCCCGCCAATTGCTTAGTTTAGTCACTTTAAACGTAAAAGGTATCCTATGTGTTACAAAACGGCCACTGCGTCTTCCCATCATTTGACTGCCTACGAATATCACACCGATAAAAAGTTTCTTCTTTTGAGGCAATGTAGGAATCGACGCGACTTTTGGCTATGGAAAATATTGGCCACCACTTACTACTGCTCCTTCCCATCTTCTGGCAGCATGCGATGAACATTGATACAAAGCCTTATCTTTTGAGGCTATATAGGAATCAACACAATTTTTGGTTTATTCATATAATGTCGAACGTTCCTTCGACAGGCTCTGTGCCATCGATCGGAATAAGTAATAATAGCGAAAATGCAGTACCTGGCGAATACGATAAGTAGAGTTAGGGTTTCCAATAGGGAATTTCCAAGTAGGTCTTGAATCGAATCAGAATGAAGAGAAGAGAAAGAGAAGCGTTATCATGCCATAGAAGAATTTTCTCGTACGTTGAGTGGTAGAGGACGATTGTTTCTGTAAGAGTTCGGCTCAATCGTATCAATTGTGTTTGGTAGCCAGTATTGGCTTCGTTTGGTCTGAGCAGTTCATAATACACGACACCAATTTTGGTGAATACTCGGCTTAGCTCTAGATGTTGAACTATGACCAAATATTCCCGGTGATTTTTTCTCTTTGTGTTATAGATGTGGATTCATTGTTCTTTACCAATGACTATGCGATGCAAAAAACTCTTTCAATTATGCCTGCCAGTCAGCAATTCACATGAGCATAATCGAGGCGTCACTTTAAATGGAATCTAGTTTCATTCCGTTTGAATCATTCTCAATGATTTTAAACGATGTTAAAATACTTTTTCAGTCACTCCTTATACTATGTATTAATTGCAATTTCTTACACTTGGGACAGATCTTCGTTAATGATCCTAATTTCGAAGGCAAGAAGGCAAGTCACATGTACTTCTCGAGTAGGACTCCAAGAATATCCTTAAAATTTCATTCAGTAGATTTTGGTAAGGCCTATTGGAAGTGGTGGCATACTTATGTTGACAATTTCAATTTTTCACCTTTTAAGGGTAGTTTTAAATTTTGAATGTTTTTCTGTAAAGCCAAAGAAAGAAAATACATTTCCTTACATTAATTGCCGTTATTTTATATGCAAAGTCGTTAAATTTCCATTACATATTGAACGTAACAAATTTAAGGAAAGGAACGAAATTTCAGTACCAATGTGTATGGGACAACTGTACTCGTATAACACTATGTATAAGTCGTAATAACTATGTATAAAATTTAAAAAATAACTGAACATTACTCAAAATTGAAATATATATACTCGTATTCCGTTAAAAATTTTGGTGTCATAATGTTTAAACCACAATTGCAGTTTGTTCTACATTGATAACTCTGAAAATCTGAAATATAGGCTAAGTTTGTCTTTCGCGGGTAATAAAGAAGCTACTCATAGAATAGGTAGCCCGATCACATTGCTGTGGGAAACGGGAAACAATCGCTTACACTTTACCCACGAAAAAGGAGGAACGGTGAGAATGTAGGCACATCTTCGTCCTCTTGATTTAGCGTTTTCATGTCCAACCTAACTCGGGGGTTTAAATTGCCTGCAACTTGAAGTTGCAAATTGGCTTCCTCAATTACAAGTTGTTATGATATGAACGCCGTACCATTTCAGCAGTTTGATCTGAGACATACCTGATAGCAAATATTATATTCAAAGTTTAGTATGGATCGCCTGCAAATGTGGGAACAGATTATGAATAGGAAGCAGATGTGACATCATTTGTAAATTTTTCTGAAAATGACTCAGAATGTATAATAGGTTGGCATTGATTTCTGAAATTTGACATAGAGATTTACCATATTACACTAACATATTGTCCTTCAATTTTAAAACAAATTTTTTAATCAAAAATCCAATTAAATTTGAAACTACCAATAGAAAAGTTTAACTCCTGTTTCGATATTCCTAGAAAAACAAACAACGTTTGCTTTTCAATGCTAGAGGGATAACGTAATTAATAGTTTATTAACTTCACAAGTATGCTGCATTCAAAAAAGCGACAGCAAATTGGCACCTTTGTTTTCTAGTTGTCACCCATGTAATGTTATTATCACATATATATGGATTAGCGACCTTCAGTTCAAAAACAACCACAGATCCATTTACAGATGCCACAGATCCAAAAATATTTTTTAATCATATGCATTTGGTTAAATTTTTTACACATGAACAAGACAATAAATAAGAATTCCTTTCTTTTATTAATAAAACCACAATATTCGTGAAAAAGCATACTTCGGTGAATTGCGGAGTGCCGGAAATGTCCTGTATTTACTACAATTGAATGAAATATATGAATCCAGGAGTATATGGGTTAGGTTAGGTAATTTGTATGGGATATAACAGAAAAGGCAGGGATATCCAGCAGATTTTTTTACATTTTAACAAACCAACAATTAAGTGCTATCAACAAAAACTGCAGTCTATGCATTACAGTTGAGAGGGAGAACATTAAATTTCGTCAACCCGGTCAATTTGCAGTTCACTTTCATTCACAGAACTAAATTATTAACACATACTTGAGAAGTTAAGAATATTCGGTCGATCATTCGTATGGAAGGTACCACTAAGAACGATGTTATTTAGTAAAGTTTTCCTGAATTTTATCAGACTATAAAGCAATAAAACGAACAAAAATTTTAGGTTGCTGCAGTCCATAACTCAGGAGTTACAAGGAAAAATTGAATTTGCACGAAAAAACGGTCAGTTTGTGTGGGGTTAACAGAACGGGGTCGACATAATAGCCTATTTTCTTTCTCAGACACTTCTTGTGGACTCTTAATGCATAATATATTAAACATGTACATATGTAAGATGTGTACATAAGAAGGTGCGTTATTAACCGATGAATTTTTCCAATTTTAACTATTAATTATTGAAAACGCTTCAGTGCATGTATTAAGAGTTCCGGAGAAAATTGAATTTCGGATAAGAGATACTAGAAGGGACGTGGCCAACTTAAGAATATATGCGTTAAGTTAGGTTTTTGGGAGTCTAAAGGTGTCATTTAAATGACATTGTTTTTCGTACATAATGGCATGGTCCAACGAACGAAATAAAAGTTTTATCGAAATCATAGCTTTATATGTGGTTTATTTAACTTTACTTTTGAAACCGAAAAATGTAT
Organism: Philornis downsi; assembly: GCA_019455685.1. Taxonomy (NCBI): domain Eukaryota; kingdom Metazoa; phylum Arthropoda; class Insecta; order Diptera; family Muscidae; genus Philornis; species Philornis downsi. The sequence goes on from JAHXMU010000395.1 coordinate 2,653,938, forward strand.
AGCCCTGTACTATTACCCGGTACAAAATTTTTAATTTTTCTAAATTCTACATATGTAAACGTAGTGTAATCTGTAACTGAGCAGGTTTCACGCATTTTCAATCCCAGAGAATATGTTGCCACTTTCCAAATATTCGTTCGGATCGATGAAGGTTTATTTGTGTTATTTTGTCCACCAGCTCTCACATATAACTGGGTTTTCTAAGACAATTACAGGAAAAAGGTGCTTCTTTACAAGTATGCGCAGATATATATAAACAAGATATGTATAAAAAAACTAAAACATGAAACACAAATACGTATACAAACAAACACACACACATATTGGACACCAAAACACAATAAATTCCTATTGTTAGCATGTAAAACAATTTTGCATATAAAAGAGGAAGATATCACGTCAAGCTAATTCCTACAAAATGAAAAATTTCGGGTAAAAAAATTGCGCCCAAACAAATCCTCCTAATCCTAATCAATCCTCGACGACAGCTAATATACAACTTTCCAAACTTTCAAGACAGTTTGAAGTAAGCCTAAGGAAGTCCTAGAACTAATATTGGCTTAAGATCAAACTATATATTAGATAGAACTAATATAGTCTTAAGATTAATAAAACTCCACCGATTATTGTTCTCTTGAAAGGATATATGGCTTCCCGCGGAGGCACAAGATTTTGAATATTTTCTAAAATAACTAAAAACTAAACATCTGAATGAGAAACATTATGCAAGAAGTCTCATTATACTTCTCCTGCCTTTAGTGTACACAATTAAGTCTAAACAGCTGCTTCCATTACTTGAGTGCCGGACATCGGTGTAGTCGAATGATCTAAAAGTCTGGTAAATACTTTACAAATTGTGGCGTTTGAAACCGCTTCGTTGATCGATTTTAAACACGAAATGAGTATAAGTTTACTGAATGTGAAAAGCTCCCTCATATCTCATTCGCGGGATGCAAGTGAATTTCGTTTAATTTAATAATACTGTTCATATAATTAGATTATCTAGTATTACACGAGTCCTATAAATGTTAAATTATTTGTTAAAATTGGAGTTACGGCATATTTAAATAATTGCATGTTATAAGTAAAAATGAAAAGTAATCAGTATACGTACATGTGTAATTTCCTCTTTCGTAGCATCTGACGAATCAAATATTTTCGGTTTCATTAATTTCGCCTTAAATATGTTCGACGTTTTTGAATGGTGGCGTTTTTGAGCATCATTTAACATTTCATGGGATTGAATAGTTGTCGTTTCCTTCTGTCGACATTTTCTATTCTTTTGTTGGTACAAAAGTAGTTGAACCAAATAATGTGAAATATCAGAGTAATAGTTATTATTGTCAATGTTGTCATCATTATTATTATTATTGGCAAGGTTGATACTATCACTGTCTCGATGCTGCGTTTTATAATGATTGTTGCTCTTGTTGCGGCCTGGACAAGACGTTTCACTAGACGTTTTGACTATTGTTATATGTTTGCCATCATCGTCGTCTAAGATAGACTCAATGACGTCTCCGTAGTCGTTGTCAGTAGAATCATGATTACCACGAGTATTGCCAATTCCGACCTCAGAATTGTCATCATCATCATTCCTTTTATTTTGAACTGCATCATTGCCCTTGTCAGCATTGTTAACGACTGCGATCTTTCGGCGGTGTACACGTTTTGTAGATGTCCAATGGTCCAGTGAATGTAAACAAGTGTTTTCTTGGTTAGTTTCTTGTCGTGGCTGCAACTGCCACGGATGCTCTGGCACTTTCTGTTCATGTTGTTGCCGCAGCTCCTGTTGGTATTGTGGCAATGGCTCCGTCTTTTGGCTGGCGACATCACTGATGACAAGAATGTCGCCACCATTTGTTGGTGAATTGTTGACAGCAAAGTACTCACATAATTGATTCCTATGCTCGTCCTTAAGTGCAATGTACTCAGAACTTTCAGTGAATTTACTTAAGATATGGTTGGCCCTTGCCAAATCTTTTTCAGATAATGCTATCGTTAGGGCTGTTGAATTCTTCGATATACACTTGCCCATAGATTATGACTATTTTATATGTGTCACTTGTACGTTCAATGCTGAAGTCACTTCCAAAACCAATCGCAAGTAGGTGGATGCATAAATGTCACCTGAGAAGGTGTACTTGGTTGCTGTGGTATGGGGTTTCTACATGCACTTTCAGCGGTAGATGATTTCCCAATTCACATAACTATACATACACTGCCTGCCACTCGAATGTTTACCAAGCCATTGGGTATAACATGATACGTCTTTCTCTTGCTTATTGCGGTTGTTTTTCAAGTGTTTTCTTTTAGGCTAATATACCATGGCTCATAAGATGGTATCGCAACGACATGAAGCTGTTGTTTATGTATCTCCAAGTTCAGTTTATTTGGAATGTATTGCAACCGGCAAAACCACCTAAGAGAAATAATGAAAATGTTATTTCTATCAAAAAGCTTTCAATATAAGCCAGCTCTGGTTGTTTCTTGTGTTTCGATTGTGGCGCCTCGATTGCATTTGGTGTGAGTAAACGATGATAAGAAGTACATTAAGATGTTGATATTGCACTCTGTTTCGGTAATATTTTATTGTTGTTTGCCAAATGCTTGCAAATGTTTAATTTCGCATTTCGTACATATACACTTTGATAAAGCCGTGTGTTTTCAAATCTTTCCAATTGAAACACAAAATTCCCAATTATTAAGAAGGTCTGCAAATATAAAAAGTCGAAAAGTTAAAAGAAAATTGCAATAAAGGTTTATTTTAAGCTGTTTGGAATGCGGTAACGAATAAGACCAAATGTATACACATATATGTGTGTTGTAAACTTTTAATGTCCTGTACCATAAAAATATTTTTCATTTTGGTTCAAAATAGTTGATTTTTAACAAGTTTCAGTTAGTTGGTAGTTGCAATTTGCTCGATTACGCTGCCTGGCACAATAAGATAGGTTAATGCTTGCTAAAAACTTCCCATTGTCTTATATCGACCTGAGAGACGTAGATGTCAAGCCATGATTTGCCATAAAACTATATTTGAAATAATTTTAAAATGCAATAAGTTTAGATAAGTGGAAAAATGTGACACCAAGCAGGAAGAACTAAAAGCACTAAGCGTTGTTTTATAATCTATAACGAAATTTTGAAAAAATCGATGGTGTAATCACGCGTCTTCTTGATCATGGGGTATTTGCCTTACAAATTTACGACTTACTCAAATTCAACATTTGCCCTACACTTTCTACTTGACAGGCTTTAGTAATCAGCCTATTTTTCCATTATATTGCTTTATGGAGCTACGTCAAAATCAATTGAAAATTCTCATATTATTATGTCTCAATAAGAACGCAAGATTTAAATTTGGCGCCATTTGAAGTGTCATTGCTTGACATTTGAACAATTGTTATTGTTTGATAGCAGAAGATACGAGGTTAGTAAAAATGGAGCGCTACACGAATGAACAACGCATTCTCATTGTCAAATTGTTTTACCAAAATGGTAAAAGTTTTGCGTCTACAGTTCGCAAATTGCGATCAATTTTGGGTCACAACAATGCTCCAAAAGAGTGAGCTGTAAAGAGATTAATGGATAAATTTCCCAAAACTGGGTCTGTTAGTGATGTAAAGAAAACAACGCGCCTTCGACCAGGTCGATCGACAAAATGTCGCAGCTGTACGTGATGATGTCGCTCAAACTCCATCCTCCTCAATTCGACACCGAGCTCAGCAATTTGGTGTCTCCAAATCCACTATGCAGCGAATTTTGACGAAAGATTTGCATCTTCATGCATACCAAGTTCAGTTGACTCAGGAACTGAAGCCAGCTGACCATGGACATCGAAGGGAGTTCGTTAATTGGGTATTGGAGAGGCAACATGAAACTGCTGATTTTGCCGATAGAATCATCGCCCACTTCCATCTTGATGGCTTCGTCAATAGGCAGAATTGTCGCATTTGGGGTGAGGAAAATCCTCGAGTGATTCACGAGAAGCAAATGCATCCTCAGCGTGTCAATGTGGAGGCCATGTGGTTTCAACAAGACGGCGCCACATGTCATACAGCCAGAGAAACAATTCAATTGCTGCATCAGTCATTTAAATCTTGCGTTCTTGTTGGGACACCCTTTATATACTTTCGTTCAAACTACCTAAATTTAGTACAATTTGGCAACTAAGTGTCGTTTGGCAGACTTGTTTTAGAGAAGGAAATTAGTGTGCTTTTCCAAACCCCGTAGAGTAATTACTACACAAAATGACTACTTTAACAAGAAACAATGGTTATTCTATATAATTGTTTAGTTCAGTATATTTTTTTTTGTACTTTAATTCGGAGAAATTTTTGATAAGAATCGACTGAACAATATGCGGCGATTATCACATGTGTCTGTGAAGCGTGTGATCGCGGGCTTTAGCCCCGATACAGCCATCATACTTTTTTTTGAAGCGGTGGATACCTCGATGTGTTGGCGGTTACTTGGAACGTAGTAAAAGCTTCTTAAATGTGTGAACCTCGCTTTTATCCCATTAACGGGACGTAATGGATGTTTTCTATGACGCATAACGATGTGGGATGAAGATACCTGGAAGTCAGTTCAATATCTCATAAAGTATTAGAGGTACGAATATGAGATGTGTTACATATGCTACTGATGTGGGAAGATATAACCCATAGATATGCGATATAAGAACCTTCATAATAGACCCAATTTCAATATATTTAATAATAATTAATTGTTAATCGATTAATGATTACATTGAAAACGATAATACACCCCGGCGCTTTAATCCAGATTCTATTAGTGATCAAGGAATGGTTTAAAGTACCGAGTATCTTTCGACCAAATGGGTTTCATGTTTATTCATCTGGAGGAGTGAAGCTATATATCGCTTGAACAAAAATATAACAGCCAGAAAAAAGTGTCTAAAGTAACAATTATTTTTTGACCAGTTGTGTTTCATAACGTTTTAAGTCGATTGAGCAATGTCTTTCTGAATGGCTGGCTGGCTGTTGGACACCATAGCTATCGTAAATCTCTAGAAATTTTCTCAATACTTGCTACAGTCTAATATTTTGCCAAATCACAGCAGAGATTGTAAACGAGCTACATCAACCCATCCCTTCTATTACTTTTCATGCAAATAACTCATTTGGCGCAAGTATTCTTACACCAAATTTACTCAAATTTGGTGCACGTTGAGCGTTTGAAAAGTTAGGTCTCACAATTAAAATGGGCAGGCAGCATTGCCAAATTCCTTCTGGTATCTCCAACACAAATAAGCCGATTTTCCGAAATTGAATCATTCCTCTGCAGTTTGTAATTAATAGCTTGTAGCAGTTTAGATTTTTGGCCATTGCATTGTTTTATAATCGATTAGTTAACCACGGCTACTCTTACCTCCATACTTTCCAATCAGTTGTACCAAATTCTATTAAATTCATGTATTTGATAAACTTAGTTCTGAGAATGGTACCTCCTGTACAAATTGACTCATTTATCGAAATTTAATTTTTCGCTGTAATCCCTAATTCATAACCCGAAGTTAATTAAGTTCTTGTCAATTATACTGCTGGGTAATATAGGAAAAAGTCGATGGAATAATCACGATCTCCCTGCTACTTCCCATGCAAACTTCCTAATTAAACTCGATTCCACATTTTCCGAATGGATAACTTCAGAAAGTAACTATTTCGCTCTTTTATTGTGCATTAATTCAGAGTATTTGTAGGGTTAAGGTGAGTCCTTTTCCCTATACTAATTAAGGAACACAATCCTTTTTTTTTGTTTCTTGGGAAAAGCTTCCTGCTTTATTGAAAGCTTGCTTATGACTGGCTTATCAACTAACAGAAAGTATTCATGTTACTTATGAAAAAAGATTATGTAATATTATAGCAGGAAAGGAAAAATGCCGCTATTTTAGGGCGAATTGAAAGAGAAATAAAATGATACCTCTTCATGAGATTTAAACGTAAGAGAAAATTATATGCATATAAATGAAAAATAATATGAGCTAAAAAAAAAAAAACTTTATATATGAATAGAAATAAGAGAATACTTGTTAAACACGGTTCAACATACTCCCGCGCAGTTTAGTGGCAATTGCATCCATGCCACGTTCCTGAGGTTACCCAACCAAAGATTGAACGTTGGGCTTTGCTCAGCATTTCATTCGGCTGCACTACTCCTTTGGCCATAATCGCTCCTATTGCTCTTCTTCTAAGTACATCATCTACTTCTCGGCATACCGCAAAATCCAGATGTGTTTGGGGCACAAAGTTTCGGAAATGTTTAGCCAATTTGAGATCCTTAATCGGTAATGGCACCTTTATACATTCATCTGCTAACTTCAATCCCGAACGACCTATGGGGCGATAATGTTTACGTGATATGCAGCGACTTCAAACGCTCTGAGCTCTGGTGTCTCACTGGATAAGCTCCATTTTGTACTCGGAAATACATATATATATGTAACACTTTTGACCAAAAACAAAGATTTCCGTATGGGATCTAATACAAATGTTACCCACTAACAAGTGGGAGAATCGTGTTGTTACAGTTAGCGGGTTGAACCGCCAGTTCTGAAGGCAATGGTGACAATACGTGGGGAATGTCAATTGAATGTGCTGTGGTTGAAGGTTGCACAGACCTTTCTGATGGTAATAGTGGCGTTGCTTGGGAAACGCCACTTGTAGATGCTGATATGGTTACATGTTGAACATTCTCGTCTTCCACTTCTCCCTCTGAGCTGGGAGTGTTGTGTGAACTGTCGCGATGCAACTGATTGATGCTTGATTCCACAGATTGCACAACGATTACCCGTTTGGCAAGAAGGGTGTGAATGCATATCCATTTCATAATGTAGGCTCGTCGCTGTTCTATTGTCTTGCTCATAAACACGCGGCAGTGTCTGAGCCCATGGTTTTTCAGACATAAGTTATATCGTGGCATTTTATTGATGGCTAGAGGGAAGAAAAGAAGTTATATACTGTGTTATTAGAAATTTTGTATTGCGACTTTAATATGAGTCTTTACCATCAACCAGGTGGATTCATTGGTTATTTGGTTAATTTTGAGATGTAGGTGTAGGTTCTGCTACTTGTACCTTGCCATCTTTTCCATATATAACTTTGGTAATGCGTCCTAGTCGCCACTCAGTAGGTGGTAATAAATCATCTTTAACTATGACGAAATCGTTAGGTTTGATGTTCTGTCTTTCATTTGACTCTGCGCTGGAATTCGGTGATATATTCGCTTTTTCAACGACATGCGGAGATATGTTGAATAGATTTAAGGCGGTTCCATCTTTTCGTTAAGCTCAAGCTTTTTAATGGAGGTTTTTCAGGGGCTTTAGGCAAAGCAATGAGTGGGGCACCTCCCAACAAATGACCTGGAGTCAAAGGAAGCAATTCACATGAATTTTCTTTCAATGGAGACATTGGTTGAGAATTTAATACAGCTTCGATTCTTATCAACATGGGAGTAAGTTCTTCGTACGTAAATTTAAGATTATTAGACACTTTCTTAAGATGTGATTTCATGCTTTTTATGGCAGTCTCCCACATACCAACCACATAGGGGCGCGTAAGGTGGTATAATTAACCACTTAAATCCATTTGCACTGTATTTTTTCATTAAGGCTTTCTCTGTGATTCTCAAGAACACATTATGAGTCTTAAGTAATACTGTGCTGGCTCCAAGAAAGTTTCCACCATTGTCGGAAAACGTAGTTTTTGGAAACCCTCTACGTCCCGCAAATCTGGCAAAGCAGGCCAAAAATGCGGCGGTTAAAAGGTCCAAGCAAGCTTCTAAGTGCACAGCTCTTGTGGAAAAGCTTACAAATATGGCTGCGTGACCTTTAATCGTCTTGGCGTTTCGTAGATTAGATGATTTTAATTCAAACGGATCCGCAAAGTCGACGCCAGTATAGTTGAAAGGTAGAAAGCAATTTACCCGTTCAGAAGGAAGCTTGGCCATTATTTGCTGTTGAACTTTATGTTTGTAGATTGTACACTTTTTGCAATTTCTAACAAATTTTCTTGTTAGATTTTTGAGTCGAGGGATATAAAATCGTTGTCGTATAGCCCGTAGCATGATGTGATGTTCAGCATGAAGCAAAAGCTTGTGTGTATATTCCGCCAAAAGAGCTGTAAAACGGGATTTTTCAGGAATTATGACTGGATGCCGTTCTTCATAACTTAACCCTGAGTTATCTATCCTCCAACACGTATCAGATCATCTTTATCGACAAAGGGACTCGGAGCAATAAGTCGGCTCTTCTTTTTTATAGGACGCTTATCTTGGAGACATTTGTACTCATTGTAATAACAGTTTTTCTGAGCTATTGAAATTACACGGTTTTTGGTGAAATGAATTTCTGCTGTACTAATAAACGGTTCAACCTCTATATGATGTTTCTGAACGCGATTGAAGAAATGAAAGCAATAATTTACAACTCTTGAAGCTCGAGCGAATGAGGAAAATTTCTCCAATATATTTTTTGCTTAGTTCAATGTATTGCAAGTGGGGTCTACAGAAGTAGCGTTTAGATGAAGTGCTGATACCTTTTTTATCTCTAAATCAGTTGGATCGGAAACGCGTGGTTTCGGCCAAAATTCCCTAGGCTGAGTTAGCCAGGGGGGCCATGCCACCATATTTTGCTCTCCATATCCGCTGGGTTGTCGTCTGTTTTTACATGTTTCCAGTGATTATAACTCGCCATACTAACAATTGCTGGTACACGATTTGCAACAAAGGATTTCAATGTATGTGGTGGTTTCTGTAGCCATTCAAGGACTATAGAGGAGTTCGTCCATAAGTATAGTTCATGTGGATACTTTACGTTTTTCCTTTACTAGTTTCGAGAGTAAAACCGCTTTACACAGCTCAAATTTCGGGATTGACGCCTTTCTTAATGATGCAACTTTAGTTTTTGCAACCAGTAAATTACAGTCTATTTCCCTATCCGAAGTAGCGGTTCGGATGTAGATTGGACCACAATAAGCTGTTTTATTTGATAAGTCGATGCAAAATATACCCATCTAGGGATCGTGAATGCGGAAATTTGTGGCAAATTTTGTATAAATGCGTTTCATTTTACAAGTAAATGTGGTGGGATATCCTCATCCCAGTCTGCTTTCAGTTCCCATAACTCTTGCATGAAAAGTTTTGCTACTACCGCAACTGATCCTAATCAGCCCAAAGGGTCAAATAGCTTTGCTATAACCGATAAAATCTACCGTTTTGTGGAGGTCGGTAAAATTTGGTTTGGTTCCACAACGTAATAAAAAAAATCTGATTTCTCATTCCAGCGAATACCCAGGGTTTTGATAGTGCTAGAACAAACAAATTTTAAGAACTCTTCATCAAGAAGATCCTCCCAGGCCAAGTGTTCGGGTAGGAAACTGCCATTAGCCGTTATTTTCTTCATGGGGAAGCCTGCAGTATTTAAAGCCTTAGTAACTTAAGTTTGTTTTAATTTTTGTTCCTCCTGACAAAATGTCGCCTACATAAATCTTGTTTTTTCAATGGTGGATGCCTGCGAGTATGACTGTTTACAGTCCTCACTTACTTGTAGAAGCGTCCGTATGGCCAGCAAAGGCGCACTATTCAACCCAAGGGTGACTGTTTTAATTTGAAAAGTTTTTACAACACTATTTACAACATTACGAAACAGAATTTTCTGGTATGGTCGATCATTTTCATGCATTACTATTTGTCGGAACATTTTCTCAGTGTCGCCAGTAAGAGCGCCAACTAAGCACTATCTGTATTAAATCGGTTTGCAGAGTTGGACCTTGATGCAAAACATCGTTCAATGAAAATCCGCTACTTGTCTTTTCAGAGGCATTGAAGCCCAACTTAACTCTCGTCGATTTACTTTCGGGTTTTGTAACCACATGATATGGAAGGAAGTTTGTTTTTCAGCATTAGATTCACGACAAGCAACTGGTTCCATATGATCCAGATCAATGTACTCCTGTAGAACTTGTTCATATGAGGCCTTTAAATCTGGGGTCTTCTCGAGGGTTTTCTCCATTCTATAATATTGCCCTAGAGCGCTATTCCGTGAAGGTCCCAAGTATACAACATCTGGGTATTCTCTTCCGAAAGGTAACCTGACCACATAACGACCGTCTGACTGTCTGGTAGTGGTTGTTTGGTAAAAATTTTCACAAAATTGGTCGATTGCAGCAGGTTGATAAAAATGTGGGTCGCCTAGTGGTAAATTTTGTATTTCAGCATAATTTTGGAGTTTGACAGGACAAGAGGCCGGAAAATTTGCTATTTTAGACGCCACAATAGCCCAGATTTTTATTCTAAATTCGGAAACTCTTGATCTGACAGTAACGTAACAGCTTCCTTTAGAACTTCTGACGATCGTTCCACCAAATCCAGATGTTCTACGAGAGTGTGGTACAAGTGGAATAGTAACCTTTTGTTAAATACGTGTAGTAATAAAACTTCGCTCTGCCCCTGCATCTAGAAGCGCTCGAACCGCAAATAATTTCCCAGAATTTTCAATATAAACCAGCGTGCAGGCAACACTGTTGTTCCTCCGCGCCGAACTAGGTAAGCCTCAACATTTCTCAAAACATTTTTCTCTTTAATAGGTGATTTTCAAATTTGAGCATCTAAAGATGAAGCCTTTTCACTATCCTTAGGATTTGACGGTGGGTGTCCCTTGGGCACATTATCCCCTTTCGAATTTTCTGTATTATTTATACGTAACATTGTACGATGCTTCTTGCGACATAAGTTGCTGGACCCTGTGCTCAGACATTTTGATCCAAAGTGTGTTGGTGACAGGCAATTAACGCAATAATTATCCGCAAATACAAATTTCAATCGTTCGTTCGGCTACATGGCCTCAAAAGATTCACACAATCTCAAAGGGTAATTTTTTTACAACTATAATTTTGTTCTGTCTGATTGTGAAATGCCTGAGTTCTTGAGGACTGCTGATTCTGAAACGCCTGAGTTCTTGAGGACTGGCTATCTTTTGGCTGTGGCTTTTTCCAATCAGTCGTCGTTTCTAATTTCGATCTTTTCAGAGAGAAATTAATTTAATTGAGTCCTTGTGGGCAGTTTACGATGATTTTTCAAAGAGCTTTCCCATTCTTTCATAGTTTCATCAGAAAGTCTGAAGCAACGATATGAATTAAAAATGGATCATAGTCAGGGAGTTCGATTTTGTGGTTTTTCAAAATTGAGAAACAATCATTAACTGAATTTTGAGTGTATCTGCGGGACTTGATATTCTCATCGCGAGCTGGAATGATCGCAAAAACTTTCTTCATCTGATCTTGAACCAGGAGTCTTCGATTTTCAAATCTATTTACCAACTTTCCCCAGGCCAACTCAAAATTATTATCTACCAAGTCCAAACCCTTTATGACTTGGTAGACCTCCCCTCTCACTTTACTGCGTAAGTAATATAATGTTTGCCCTGGAGCCACAGAGGAATCTCTTCCAATAACTGCCTGAAACATGTCTCTAAAGGTGGGCCACTTGGAGTAACCACCATCAAAGGTTTGTATTTCGCACGCTGGCAATTTAAGTGTTGATCTGGTAGTGATAACTGGATTTATTTCTGTAGAAAAGGAATTAATTTTTCCTAATATTTTAGATTTCACGATCTGATATAATTCGCACGTCTCCTCATATTTTGGAGAGACATCGTCTTTGAAATCGTCCTTTTGGGCCACATCTGCTAATACGTAATTCTCATATTATTCGACTAAATGAACCATCTTCGTTCTAACTCTTGTTTTTTTTACATCAAGAAACGCATAAGTATTATCATCAGGACAAGTTTTCTCAAAGTTCGTGCAGAACTTTATTAATTGTGTGAGGTCTAACTTACACCTTCTTTTTGACGTTGCCATTTTTAATATTTGGGGTAGGGAACCTCTGACACACACAATGATTTGACTGGTTAATGACGTTACGCACTTTGATGCTGTTTCCACTCTTTTTATTTTTTTCTTGTGGTTGCTGGATTTTTTGCGTGTTGTTTCTTTTTCTCTTTATTTTTTTGTGTAACTCTCACCTTATATAATTATATATTTCTCCAATTGTTAATATGTTTGTTGCAAAATTTATTTTCTTGTTGGTTGTGTTGTTTTTTTTTTTGAAAGTTTTTTTTTTCAAAACGCGTACATGTTATGTTTGTTTCTGTTAGTTTGGTTGTTGTGTTTATTTGTTTTCTAAATTATTTTGTCTTTTTATTTGGTGATTTGTTTCCTTTTTCATTATATATTTTGTTTTGTTCGTTGAAAATTGAATTGTCTCATAATTTCAGAATTTCATGTCTGTTTATTTGTATGAAAATTGAGTTTTTTTTTTATTTGTTTGTTTTAGGGTTTTCTTTCTTTTTACATATTTTTATTTTTTAATTATTTAAAGCTTTCGTTGCGAGTTTCTTGTTTCTTATTTATTTTATTTTCTACACCCGCACTGCAGTTTAAGGCTGTTGATCACTTGAATGTTCTTTTTCTCTATTTATTAATACGTACGTGAAGAAGGAACGAACTGAAGCAGGACTAATGCTGGTGGTGTGAAATTGTTAACATGTTTTACAATCTCTACAAATATAGTTGCTCTCTTTTTGTACGTGATGATTACGTATTAGTGGTTTAAAGTTGGAATGAATTTTGCACTTTAACCAAATTCTTGTTATTGTTCTTATTTTCGGGCGAAGAATATTTTTTTTATGAGTTTTTTTTTCCCAAAATGGTTGCTTCCACTTAACCTCACTTTTGTACAAGTATTCTCATATATGTATGTGTATGATAATGATTTTTTCTTTATTTTCTTTAAGAAAAAAAAATGTCGCACAAAACAGTTAATAAGCACAGTACATACCTTATTTTTCCCTGTGTTTCTGCACCGTAATTCGTCTTGCGGACCACTGGTTGTTGATGCTGTAGCATTCCTTCTGTTTAGGCTATTGTGCTGTATTCCTCTTTGCAGTTGTTGTCGGAGGTGTCAACTGTTGATGTGTTAGTGTATTCCCATCACTAATTCGTTGCTGTCCTAGCCTAGTCTAAGACTTTTAGAAGGACCAAATGTAGGGTTAAGGTGAGTCCTTTTCCCTGTACTAATTAAGGAACACAATCCTTCTTGGGGAAAGCTTCCTGCTTTATTGAATGCTTGCTTATGACTGACTTATCAACTAACAAAACGTATTCATGTTACTTATGAAAAAAGACTATATAATATTATAGGGCGAATTAAAAGAGAAATGAAATGATACCCCTTCATGATACATGAAAAATAATATGAGCAAAAAAAAAATTAATATTTGAATGGAAATAAGAGAATACTTGTTGAACACGGTTCAACTGCCGTAAACTTACATGCAAATTTATGAAACCAGATTGTGGTCTTTGATTGTAAATGGGCTGTATCGGCCCACATCTTCTGGCTTTTCCCATACAAATTGGAAGATCTTTTTACAATGGAATGTTTCCCCGAGATTCTCAAATCGAAGTATACAGTAAATTTTTGTCAGTTGTGTTGTATTGGAATGCTTGATCCGGATAATGATGACGGACATATGATGACGTCTCGTGTAACTCCCACACAAATAACCTCATTTAACCCCATATGCACATCTTCCACCCAATTGCACTAAATACAGTATAATTCAGCACATAACAGGCATCTAGCACATTTAGCTCCGAAAATGATAACCATTTCAATCAGGGTACCATGCGTACTAATTTTCCAAAAATGATATGTTCCTATATAAGGATGAAGAACTTAAGAAATTTATAACTTTGGTTACTTTATTGTGCTTTAATTCAGATTATTACCTTTTTCGACAAGAATAAAGGGCTTGTTACGCCCATTCTGGAACCCATCACGCTTTTTCACTTGAGTGAAATTTTTGCACTGATTGATAAGAAAAGTCGATTATAATTGGTATTCAACGTATTATTAAGGGAGTTGCTTGCAATCACCCAAAAATTGTTATCGCCTCGTTGCGAAAAAATAAAAAAAGTCAAAGAAAAATTCGGATTTTTAAAATTTTTTCTTCAAAATATTATATCAGAATTATTAATTCCAGCGGATGATTTATGCGTTTTGTCGGACACTTTCCCCAAAAAAAATAAATAAATAAATGAATAGAAAAATAAATAAATAAATAAAAACTATCTGATTCTGTTCACTTTTGCGAATACTGTTCCGAATACCCAAAAATTATTATAGTTTTTAGATCTTACAGCTGAAGAGCTTTGTGATTTATTCTGCATCGTAAGAGGATAAACAGAACTATGACTTTCTGAGAGCACGATTTCTCTTTTATAATTTCTTTTTGTACATATGCAGTATGTACTTTAAAATATTTAGAATTGATAGGACAGAATAGATTTTTTGGTGGCTGCAGGTATGTGTTGATCATACGACTTATTGATCGCCATTAAATCTAAAACAATGTTTTTGCCATACTATTTATGTAATAATAGTTAGAACACGTTAAAGTTATCCCCAACAATTTTCTGCGACTGAAATTGAGTGAAATTTCAGCATCAGTTCACCAGTCTGAGATTAAATTTGTTTGCTATAAATTTACATGTGTGAGTGACTTCTGGGGTTGTGTTGTTATCCATGAGAATTATTACTCAGCAAATCAAGATTGCAGAATTTTCAGACGTTTGGGAATAAGTGTATTTCTGTGCATAAATCCATTATTAATTGCGCATATTTTTGACATTTCTAAACCTCTCATTGTACTAGAAACTGCTAACATACAATTTGCGTGTTCATGTTACACTCAATAAAATAATCTAATAGAAATAGGGTAAACACCATTAGAATAAATATTATCGCTGTTGCAACTATTAAGCTTTTATATGAATTTAAGCCCAACGTGGTTGCGGAAAAGTTCGCTACAGTCATTCAGAAATCAGCGAAGTCGTTCCGGTCGTTGCAATTAATCTTGATTATAACGTAGTCATTTTGTATTTTATCGCATTGAATGGAATATAAAAATTATATTTTAATCTTTTCATTATTTGCATCACAACATGCCGAATTTTTAGACGTCATCATCATATGTCGTTAAAATATCACATAAGTCACAATCACTGCTTTTATCTACACATACGTGGATGCATATTTTTGTAATGTGTTTCCCAAACAGTTTTAAATCACGTTTCAGCGAAATATGAATAAATTGATGCGGCTTTTTTAAATTCGAGTATCGTATATTGTTATTTATCTGTATACACAATACAAATAATATCTAAAAAGATTTCAGGGGATTTATATTAAAATTAAACGGTTATCTAAAATGTGATGTATGAAAATTTGCGATGTTTCCTATTAAAGCTTTTATGATATGATATGATATTGGCGAAAATAGCAACCTAATTTAGGTGCAAAAATTCAAATCATAAGCCAATAGTGTGGTTTTATAATTTGAACATATTTCATACTCTATATTGCATCTATTAGTATCAATCACACAAGATTTAGATAATAATTTACAATATCGCTAAAGTTAGAGGTATCGCTAGTTAAGCTAGCTATTCACACAACTTGTATTTTCGAACAGTTGATTAATAAAACACAAGCAACTTGTTATTCATTTAAAGTTTATTGTACCGCCGTTCTTCCGCAATAATGCACTTTGTCAATCAACGAATAATCAAATCATCAAAACATTTTTCAAACACATTTAGCGAAAAAGACTCCAGTTCTCTTTTCTATCTATCAACTGAAAACGTGTGCTTCGAAGGGCTAACTTTAAAAGTCAGCCGGAGCCATATCAAGTGAATACTGTGATTTGATTAACATTTTTCATGACATTTGTAATGATAGAGGTGTGAAATAGTGCGAAATCCAAAATTTTTCTTTCAACATGTCTAGTCTTTTCCGGCAAATTTGCTCTCAAAAAAAGCCGCATAACGCCCATATAAAATAAAAATATAGTCATTCGTCATTGCTGGGAGCAAATAAATATAAATATGAAATATTTAAGTAATATTTTCCAACTTTAACCGAAATTTTTCATTTGACTCTATATATCCCCAACAAATTCCTTTGTTCTACTAATTGGCTCCTTGGTGTACTCAGAGTATATTAGTCTACAATAGACTTTCGATACATGTGCTAAATGTATGCATTAATTTTCGCCTGTAATTCTACAAGTATTCTGTGTCAAAGATCTTGGGTTTCTCGCTTGCTGATTAAATTCACACTTTACGCTAGGACATGCTTTTATATATTATAATATTCTAATATAGGTTGGCCGCTTCATACCAAAGCAGAGTCGATAATCTGTACTCAATCCAACTTGTTTATTTTCATCACTAGAAAATCCAGGTACAATTCAGAGGACTGTTTTTAATTTGGGCGTTGCTGTTTCCCATTTTCAGCTTTAACACGGTAAGATATTTTGCTTTTTTTTATGCTGTTTCATGGGGAAGTACAATTTCAGGAGCTTTTTCTAATAAAGCAAGGCGACATATTTATTTCCGCTGAGTCCTCGTCCTAACATTACAGCTAACGCTCATTCCATCGTAAATTCTCTCAATGATATTGATTTGGTTGCAATTTTAGTTGTTTGGGTGATACCACAGGAAAAATATCGGCTGTCTTTCTCAGCAGAATTACGCCACACAGTAAGCAAATGTGGCAGTCAAAAAATTGAAGCGTGTTTACCTGCAATATGCTACAAATGTGGGATACTGTGAACCATTTACGAGTATTATCCACATAAAGATGATATATTTAGGACCTTTCGTTAAAAATATAGTGATAAAGAAATGACAAATTGTTCTATGTGAAAACTTATAAAATATTTTTAAAAACAATAGAACATTAGGTTAATCACCGATTTCAAAAACCTTAAACTTAAAGTTATCCAATTATAGGCGCTGTAAGAAAAGCCAATTTGCGTTTTGCTGACATTACGATGCCAACAGACGGCTTTAAAGAAATGCATTCTTATAATTATGGAGCAAGAGTTGCAATTGCAGGTATTTGACTTTGTTCAAAAAAGTGAAATGTTTACACAGTCTGTGGCCGCCAACGTTTAAAAAATTGTTTCAACTTATTTTATTATTATTTATTTATTTTTTAAAGTAAAAGTGTTAAACACTGCTGAATAACTCATTCTGGTACCGTTGAGAAGGATAAATAATTGTGCTGGATTTGTGAGTAGACTTCCACCAATTCTTGCTTAGAAGAGGTTTTGAAATAATTTTTAATTATTTTGCATTTGAAGATAAGCTTTTCAAATTAAGTTGGCTTCCTATCAGCCTTTTTATTATCAACCAGTGCAAAAATTTCAGTCAGGTGAACTGACTTACGTGTACCTTCATCCAACATTTTTCTGCATTGGCGCTATAGCACATCGGGTGCCAGAAGTAGTGTGGTAATCGATTGGTATTAAAATACAATACGTGGAGCAAAATTTTTACCTCCTGCAGTCCTAAGTCCTAAGACCGAATTTAAACCAACTGAATTGAGCTATGAATTTCACATAGGTTTAAATCAGGTAATTTGTATGGAAGTTACCAGAAAGTTTGTGGTTATCCGGAGGATTTTTCTATATTTGACTATATTCAAATTTGACTATATTCAAAACTTAGCTGCTTGAAAACATAAAATCAAAAATATTTTTGTGAAATCGGATTTGTATAGGTAACACCCATAGAAGAGCCGCGGTTAATAGATAATTCTTTTTGAAATTCTGACAAATGTTATAAATCGATACAATAGACAAAAATTGGAATTACAGCCCTTTGACGAGTTGTAGTGGAAGGATTGAATGTCGGGAAATTAGTCAATTTATACGACAAGTGACAGAAGGGGTTTGTCGATAAAGCTCACTTACAATCCCCGTCTACGATCTGGCAAAATATGGGCTGTGGTAAAATTTAGGACGATACGCAAAGATAAACGACGATTATCATGCCTACCAGCCAGCCAGACAGTCAAATATCACACAATGGACTTAAAAATTCATGAAACACGTTTGGCTAAAAGAGACGTGGCACTTAAAATGATTCCATTTGAGTGTCACATTTTTGGAATATCAACTAATATATATGTACATTCATTCCTTCGGGTGAAGATACCAAAACTGGGAAAATTCGAGGAGAAAATTAAGAAAAAGACGTTTTTTTTAATGCTTACAGGCTAAGCTATAAGAGATAAGCTGCACATGAAACATTTTCAAAAAGTAATTCAGCCGTATTATTTTTCAGTCTTCTTAATCAAAAAGTGCTATTTGAGAAGACAATTCCATGCAACAGCATTTTCCATGCAACCTCCACTGTGCAGACTCTGTTACAACTAGAATACCGTTTAAGTGAACGCTTCAGTTATTTCTGTGCAAAATTTCATCGGACATACCGTTTAGGGATGTCATATTTACGTCTTCTTTTTCAATTCACGAACTATACTATTGAGATTTATACTTACCATTGAGATTTTGAGGGTGATAAAAGGTCTCTCAGTCGGTATTATTTCCTATTAAATTATCAATTGTTACATTAGCAAATTGCTTAAATATGTTTGTAAATTGTTCCATTATTATAGTATTACATTAAGGTATTATATAAGTAATTAATATGTTACTGTAATGGCATGATTAATTATTTAATTAAACATTTATTAATTAAATTTATGTAATAAAACACGTACTTTCCATTAAAAATGTAGTTTAATTACAAAACAGAAATAACACTAAGTAAGTTGTAAATAAATCATACAAATGCTTACGATATGCCAATACGGAAACTAAACGCACTAGTCATCGTCCGAAAACCTACAAAATGCAGCTTGAGGAAAGATCCGTGGTACCGCTCAAATATTAAGCCTGATTTTTAAGATCCGCAAAAAGCGCAGATGTTTGGCCGTCCAACGTTGCTCCCATATTGTGAAAAAGGCTTTAATTTACTTAAGTTTGTTCTCCTATTAACTGAATCTGATTGAAATCATTTCACAACCACGTTTATTACATAAAGAATAGGCAGTATTGAAGTGTGTTTCTGGACGATTAAAATCCTTTTGGTACATATGTGGAAATGTTGCATTTATGGCTTTGTTGTGGACTTCAGTAGTTTCTTGTAAGCCACATTGTGTTTTTAATACAACATTACCAATTTGCAATGCGAGCAAAAATAATCAATAAGTCATCATGAACTGTGAGACCTGACCGAGTAAATATTGCTAATGCGTTGGACAGGTACCTATACGAGGTGTGATAAACAAAAAACGGGTTTTTTCAAATTTCGTGAGTTACATATGTTCGATTTTCGCATTTTTTTTCCGTTATGTTGGTACACATGTCTGTTATATATGTTGACAATATCAGCCATTTCGGATTGTCAGTTTGTTTTTGACAGATAAAAAGGTGAGTTGCGTTTTGGTGTGCACTTTGATTTTTTACTATTCGAAGAAATGGATCAAAGAAACTGTATTAAGTTTTGTGTGAAAAATAAAATTCAAAGTGCAAAGCCATTTGAAATGTTGACTGTGGCGTTTGGTGAATTTACTATAAGCAGAACACAAGTTCAATTGTGGTATAACCGGTTTAAGGAAGGCCGAGAAGATGTCAATGACGAGTACTTATCCTGGTCGCCCGAGCACGTCAAGTTCAGTCAAATGTGAAGGATTTGCTCACTGTTTTGCATCATGAATTCTTGCCACAAGGTCGTACGGTCAATAAAGAATACTACCTTGAAGTTATGCGCCGTTTGCTCAAAGCAATTTCTTCAGAAACTCACAGAATTGTGGAAAAACTAATCGTGGATTTTGTACCATGATAACGCACCAGCTCACCACATCGATGCTTATCACAACCACCGTATTCACCGGACTTGGCCCCCGCTGACTTTTTTCTCTTCCCAAAACTGAAGACACCGATGCAAGAAAAGCAGGAAACAAGAGCTGTTGGCGATACCAAAAAGCGCGTTTTAGAAGTATTTCGAGGATTAGAAGGAACGATGACACAAATGTATTATATCTGAGGTGGACTACTTTAAAGGAAATAAAATAGAAATAAATAAATACTTTTTGAAAAAATTTGAAAATAACGTTTTTTTTATCACACAGAGTGTACGAGCTCTGTTGCCTATTACACCACAAGTACTCATCCAGTCGTTGCCGACATTTGTTTTAACACCAATGAATTTAACACTTGGTTGTCATAGAAGGTAATAACTTGCAATTTGTGGTACTTATACAGAGTTATCTGTTTAGTGGTTTCATGCCGTATGTCTGGCATGCCTACCAGATGTTAAATACCTGAAGAACGCGTAAAGTTACTACAAAAGTGGTGATTCAAACGTGGGCATCTTTTGTGTATTACGAAGTGATTATCGCCATCACAATCGACTTACTGTGCAAGAAACTGGTAAGATTATAAAGAAGTTTGATGAGACTGGAAGCGTAACAGATGTGGCCAGGCCTGTGCACCATCGCAATGTACGCACTGCCGAAAATATTGCTTCTGTTAGTGAAAGTGTGGCGGATAATCTGAATTTGAATTCAAAGCGATTTGACGCCGGTAGCCGTTTGAGGGGCTACGTCACAGACCGTGTTTACGCGGATAATTCCTAAACATCGGAGCATTTGAAAAACAACATTCACCAAGTTATTGCCGAGATACCACCCGAAATGTGCGAAAAAGTGGTCGAAAACTACAACGAAAGAATCCACTTCTGCAATCAATCTAGAGGCGGTAATTTAAATGAAATTGTATTTCGCATATAATGGCAAGATACAAGCATTATAATGAAATAAAAGCTTTATCAAAATTTTACGAGGCGTGTTCAAAATATGAGGTGAATTTTCCAATTATTATTTATTATTTTTATTATTATTATTTATTATTATTATTTATTGTTATCATTATTTATTATTATTATTATTTATTTATTATTATTTTTTTATGTTGATACACTCATCTCGAAGATATGTTGTTCATCGGTTGTTGATGTGCTGGGGCGTCCCAAGCGAGTGTCGTCATTTACATTTTCTCGATCTTGAAAACATTGTACCACTTGTAAAAAATTGTTTTGACTCAGAGTGTTCTCTCCGTATGCCACTGTCAACATTTCAAGTGTTTTTGAGCACTTAATTCCACTTTTTACACAAAATTTTAAGCAACTTCTTTGATCCATTTTTTTTTTCGATATTTATCCCACAAATAAACTAAACATGCTATATGGATAAAACCGTTAACATATCTTCGAGGCGAGTGTACCTACATAAAAAAATAATATTCGGAAGTCGAATGTACGTAGTCCACGAAATTTGAAAATTTGCATTTCTTCGAAACACACCTCGTAGCTTTATGTGTGTTTTATTTAACTTTGCTTTTGAAACCGAAAAATGGTTAACCTGGTATTATGAAAAAGACTGTGGTTTACTTTCTTTTGTCTTCTATCAACTAAACCTGATTGAAATGGTTTCTCATTCACATTACATTACATTTACATTACGTAAAGAATAGGGAGTGTGCTTCTAGGCAATTAAAATACTTTTGGCACATACATATACAGAAATGTTGCATTTGTAGCTGTGTTTTGGACTTTGGTAGTTTATTGTAAGCTATAGTACGCTTTTAATTCAATATTACCATTTTGCAATACGATCAAAAACAATCAGTTATCATGAATTGTGAGGCCCGACAGAATAATTATTGGTAAATAATGGTTGGTCAGCTTATACACTTAGCAGTCCAGTAAAAACGTTGCATATCAACCACCGTAATATTCACCACAATTACTAATCCAGTTGATATGTAAATTTGTAAATTATATTAAATGTTTAAATTATATTAAATTAAAAGAAACATAATACCGTTGTATTAAGCTTTCATGCTGCAAAACTTCTGTGCTGCTAATATGTTTCCATGGGAGGACAACCTCCCATTGAAAGCGCTAACATTTCACTGCCCCAAACCAATATTTTTCCGAAAGTAGAGAAATTATTATTACCTTTACGTTATTCTGACGGAAATGAAGAATCGATGCATTCTGCTAACTTGTTACTGACGAAAATATTTTCTTTTTTTTAGAGTACCTCTAACTTTTTTCACGGGTTGATTATTCTGTTAAATTATTTTTTCTCTTAACTGGCGGAGGAATGGATAAAATCATTCACTACTCCCCTCACAGCTTCCCAAAGATTTAGACTATTACTCGGCACAATTAACTTAACTTGGACTTCGTTTACCGCTAGACTCTCCCGCTGACACCACCTCTAGGTTTGAGACCACTCTAGTACCATCTGGCAGTATTCGATCATTGTAGAATACTCGTATCAATGACTTTCGAATTCAACTGATATAATGACTTAATCCTTGGGTCGACTGAAAATATTGATGGAGGTATAAATAAACTGTTATTTTACAGTTTTCTTTAGAGGTAAAGGACGAATATTTACCCTAAGTGGGTATTTTACGAAATTTTGTAAAACTTTAAATGTAGACGAGATATGGTACTGAGAGACCAAAAGCAGGTTATCTAAGTTTTCAATGGCAGAGCACAGCAATTAAATTGACAATATTTAGAGTGCATAGAAGAGCGGAAAAAAATGAAAGTAACTCAAATAAAGAAAACAAAACATCGTCAAATGGACGTCACACAGCAAACTCTCCAACGAGCTCCTTTAACTGCTCCGACAATCGTTAGGTACCTCACACACCGTAGCAATACATAACGCTTTTCCCGATGTCACAAAAATCATACTTTCTATGAAAAATAGTGTCAGACAAAATCTGATCCAAGAATGTCGCATTGTATGCACGGAAAAAGGACGCTGCATACCCGACGCAGTAGTCAATTTTAACGCTTCCTGTGAAGAAACGTTGTAAGAAGAAAAGAGAGACAAACTGTCAGACACACAGACAGGTGTAAGGTTAGAGGTGAAGTCCGAGAAATATACGTAAGGATAAAAAGAAACAGGACTTCCCTCCCATGATGACGTTAATGGTAATCTGGTCACTGGTGCGCAGAGCATGCTGCAATTATGTAATAATTATTCATATAATGTTCTAGTTGTGGATGGTAGCACAAGTAGAGAAATTACGCCATTTATCGACGACAACATTGATGGTCGATCAATGAGCCAAAATTAAATCAGAATATCAGCATCATAGCATCATAACAACAAAGATGCAGGTGCAGACGGCTTGCCGGCAGAGCTGTTAAGTCCGGGGTTATTTTAGTACGTCATGTAAAATCTGACCTGATTGGACATCATCAGCGCGTCTTTAGACCCAGTCAATCGAAACTGACCAAATAGTCAAACTACGGCAGATACTGGAGAAAGCGCCTTCAACATGACAAAAGTTATATGATGGACAAAATCTCAGATTAGCCAGGCCGACAACTCATCCTGCTTCCTCTTCAAAGAACTGTCGAATAAAGTTATGAGGAAATCTACAAATAACACCACTGACACTATTTATTTTCCTGTGGGGTGATGTAAACATTAGTAGCGCCAAACTGTGAGATGTTATAGCAAGAAAGGTTTACTCATTGGAGACACCCTTAAATGCTGACAACGTTAATTTTCTCAGTTCCGCTGCCATTAATTAAAGAGAAGAGTATTATTCGCAAGCAGATTCTGTCATAGCTATAACTAGCAAATTTGTGACAAAGCCGCTATTCAACTGGACAAGACACTAATCCTACCTGACGCAAAATCCAGGATTATGATACAAGCGGGTGTTCTGGGGGTCTTCGAGACAAAAATGCCCCTAAAAAACATATATAACGGGTTTTCCGTTTTTCGGTTTCAAAAGTAAAGTTAAATAAAGCAAATATAAAGTTATAATTTTGACTTTTTATTTCATTATATGGCCATAATGTACGACAATTTTGAGGTAGTTTTCGGGCAGTATCTCGGCGATAACTTGATGATTGCTGGTTTCCAATGCTCCAACGGTTGGGGATTATTCACATAAGCACGGTATTTGACATACCGCACAAAAATGTGTAACGGTGTCAAATGGCATGGCCAATTAACCCTTTCTGAAAACTTCTCAGCAATGAAGTCAAAAGTGGTCGTGTTGTGTGACTCGTGGCACTGTCTTGTTGAAACCACATATTGTTAAATTTATAATCTTCAAATCGTTCTGAATTGAAATTCGGATTATACGCCACATTTCACTAACAGAAGCGATATTTTCAGCAGTCTCCTCAAATTTCTTTACAATCTTGCCCACTATTGAATCACTTTTGTAGTAAGTTTTAGCTATTTTTACGCGTTCTTTCGTTTTTAAACACTCCATATTCGTAAATGGCAAACCTTTCACTAAATAAATAACACTTCAGATGACAGGTATTTAACAACTGACAGCTTTACCAGACCGGCGATCTCGAAACAACAATATATATATATATATATATATATATATATATACATATATCGCGTGAATCACAAGTTATATGACATGTATACGCACCAAAATAATCTATTTATTCTGCAGATTTTTATCCCAACGCTCTCCGTTTTAATATATACATTTTCTACAGGGCGATTGGGACAAGATTATTTTTGGTTTGTCTGCTATTGCCGCTCAAATTTGTTTTTATATGACTTTCTGGCGAAGTACGTTTTTTTTCATACGCCGTGATTACGAAACACGTTGTCGCAGTTTCCTAATTGAGTATGAATGTAATTTAAAATGAAAAATGGCTCTAACTATTAACTACATTTCTCTTACGTTCTGAAATATGGAAAAATGTATATACTTATGTAGCCATAGCCAAAAGTGTTTCCATAAACCTAAATTTTTTCGAGTTTTTGCAAAACAGATTCGTTTGTTGTTTCTTACAACTTATTTGAAAAGTGTTGTAGTTTTTATCAATGTGTGGAATGTGCGAAAACAACAACAAAAAATTAAAATATGTAAAAAGTATTTACACACCAAACAAATTATTAGTTATTCTTCTGCTTTCAATATATAAAATTGTTAAAATGGGAAATTAGGAATTGTTAAACAAAGGAACCAAGTATTGAAATACGGGCGGAAATTTGCACCAAATTTAAGAATGGTATTTTAGATTCTGAACTTGCAAAATCTTATAGAATTTCGTGGAAACCCGTTTATAATTTACTCACAAAAAAAGGAAACTCACGGAAATTTGTCCAATAGAAAGAGAACTAGACGGAAGCCGGTTACAAGCATTAGAGAGAGAGCAGAAAATTAATGAGAGTCATAAAAGTCCTTTTGTCATCGCAGCAAACTCAGAAGAATTAATTGGAAAAGAAATAGGCGAAGCGATGGCGCGATGGAGATTAAAATGCTTGAACATTAAAACATATGTCGTCCGCCAGGAGATTAACATAAGTCCAACCAATAAATCGAAACGTCTTGTATTCGCTAAGGAATACATAAAAAAGCCAGTTGAGTTTTGGCATAACGTTTTGTGGACAGATGATCAGTTTCATCATTTGAATCAATTTACTGTTATGGAGATCCCGTACTCTGAACCAATCTGAACTCTCGGATATTCTTGATGACCATGTATTTCCATCGGGCAACAATATTTATTATGCTAACGATTTGATTTTACAACTTGGTAATGCTCCGTGACAAAAGCGACCTACAAATTAAAGAAGTTAAAGAAATGTGAGCAAAACTAACTATTCCGTTCCTTCATAATCTAATTAAATTACTTCTTACCAGATTCCAAGCAGCTATCGATAATAAAGGTGGTGAAAGCAAATGTTAGTTAATTTTCTTATAATACTATAAATATAAATATGTATGTATATAATATTATAAATATTTTCAACGCAAATAAAATGTGTGTAAATATTTTTGACGCTAAATGTCAAAAATTCAATTATTTGTGTTAATATTCCAAAAACAACAATACTTTCCAAACTAGTTCTATGGCAACAACAAACGAAGCCATTTTAGTAAAAACTCCAAAAAGTTTAGCTTTGTGTAAGTATTTTTGACTATGGTTGTATATGTGTTCTAAGGGAAAATGCAACAAAAAATAATCGGTAACATTTTCAACAACCTTTCTAATTTATAAAGATAGCTAGTCAAAATTATTTCTCGCCAGTCTAAAAAAAAAATACGCATTTGTGTAAAAAAGTTGTACATTTATGTGATGGAGCACGAGAGAAGAATCCTTTAATTCTAATTGCTACATATTCCTCTTCATCATCTGCTGAAAAGTGCAAATTGGTATTGTGGAGGCAATAAATCTAAGCCTTTGCGGTGGCTGTATCAACCATACTAGATTTTCAATATAGTTGGTATGTGATCTAAATACGGCCAAAGTTGGATCAAAATCTCCCATTTTGATATGACTAAAACATATGGCATACATATATACATGTAGTACAGGGTTGCCCATATTCGACGGACCCATGTTTTTTAAAAAAAAAATCAAAGAAAAAAATAAAAATTTGGTGGTTGGCAATCTTATTCATTTAATTTGTTCCAAGTAGATTTGTTTACATCAATTTTTGAATATGATATCTCTCAAATGGCCGCCTGTGGCGTTGATGGCGTATTGTGCCCTTTTTGCAGCATTTTCCATCGTTTTCGCCAACATTTCGGCCGGAATAGCGGCTATTTCTTCACGAATGTTGTCCTTGAGCTCTTCTACGGTCCTTGGCTTGTTAACGTAAACCTTTGACTTCAAATGTCCCCACAAGAAGAAGTCAGCGGGCGTCAAATCGGGCGAACGCGGTGGCCAGTCCAAATCACCACTTTTCGACATCAAACGGCCCGGAAACAAATTCTTCAGAAAATCGATTGTTATGCGACTTGTGTGCGGTGGAGTGCCGTCTTGTTGAAACCAGAACTGCCTCATACGCTTTCGACGAATAATTGGCATCACAAAATTGGTCATCATGTCGCGATAACGCTCCTGGTTGATGGTAACAGCATGGCTATTTTCGTTTTGGAAGAAAAACGGCCCAATGACCGTTTTCGCACTAACGCCGCACCAAACTGTGACTTTTTCGTCATGAAGAGGCAATTCTTGAATCTCCTGAGGATTTTCAGTGGCGTAAATACGGCAATTTTGCTTATTTACGGTCCCATTCAATGTGAAATGGGCTTCATCGGACATGATAATTTTGTTCCAAAATTGCTCGTCATCATCGGCCATTTCGATGACTCGTTGGGCCCATTCCAATCGACGAGGCTTGTCCGCAGGCAACAATCTTTGCGTCAATTGAATTTTGTACGGGAACAAATGCAAATCAACGCGAATAATCCGTTGTAAAGTGGACCGAGCCATGCCCAACTGCTGAGAACGGCGTTTTTGGGATGTTCTTGGGGACCTCTCAACACTGGCTCGTACGGCAGCGATATTCTCGGTCGATCGCCTTGGTCGACTTTTATTTCGCCTCTTCGGATTAGAAAGAGCCCACCAGTCGAAAATTTTTCGTATAAACGCTTAATGGTGTTCTTAGAAGGCGCACTTCTCACATTTTTTAATATTTTAAAAGCACGTTGAGTTTTCACAATTGACTTCTTCTGTTGAATGTAAATTTCAACTATTTCAGAGCGCTCGCGTGGCGTGTATTGTTCCATGGTAAAAATCTGCTTGGACTGACGCTTCAAACGCTGTATGTCATTAAGCGATCTGACATCTCTGTCAAAAGTTATGGCGTTGCCAGATGGGTCCGTCGAATATGGGCAACCCTGTACCAATATAATAACAAATTCATATAATATAAAAATTGCGGACTATGTCAAAACATGGTTGATGTGATTAATTTTCAATAAAACATGTTCCTGATTCAACAAAAGAATATAAATGACAAAATTTCAACGGAAACTGAAGTTTTAGCAACGATTTTTCACACTTTCCCTTTTGAGAGGCTACTTTTGACGTCTTATTTTATATGATTAAAAATTCTTTTTGTGTATAAAAAACGATGTTATTTGCATTCAACTCCCTTCCCCATGCAGAAATAAATAACGAAATGTGTTATGAAACATTTTCAAGTAAAAAAAAAATACTGTAATAAATATTTTATCATTTCTGTATCATCTCAAACAATGCGCGCTGCTTCATCCTTTTAATTTACCTACTAAAAATTAATATGTGTCGATTCGTAACAAATTACAAAAAAGCAAATGATTTGTTAAGCATTTGACTTTAATTAAAAAAAGAAAAAGAAAAACAACAAATAATGCAACAAATACTTTTAAAAAATTGATGGAGTTTGCATGAATACAGTGGGTCTCAGCTTATTTGATTCAGTGTATATATTAAGCTTTGTGGCTCTATAACTTTGAAATTAAAATGAATTTGACCACTACTCCAATGCTATGAAAATAAAAATAATAGAAACACATTAGTCACAGCTTATTTTATGCTGATATTTTTACAGTTGGAAATATACAAATTCTTTACGTTTTTATACTTGGTATGGTATCTTTTCTGGCCCTAAATCTACCTCGCTTTGGAGCCAGTTATTATTTAAAATCTGAAGATATTTATGCTTGTCCGTTGTAGATTCGATAAATGCTAAATACATACAGGCCCATACTATAACCTTGCCACCACCGTGCTTCACATTCGCATTTAAATGTTCCTTATTGAGCTCCGTATTTGCCTTTTAAGCATACGCAGGTCATACCGTCAGATCCAAATAAATTAAATTTTGACTCATCGGGAAAAATAATTGAGTTCCAGAAATCCGGGCCCTTGGCAAAGTTGAAACGACTTATTTTGCTTATGGGGCTCATAAATAGTTTTCTCTGGCAACTCTGTCATATAAATCGTTATCTCGAAGAACCCGGCAGGCGGTTTCCACACTATATTTTTTGTCAAGCTTGTTTTGAACTTCTGTAGCCAATTTTGTGGCCGAGAGTCTTGGGTTTGCCTTTATTTTTCACACTATGTACCGCTTGTCAGTTTCAGTGAAAATTTTATTCGGAGCTTTTCTGCCTTTATCAATCACTTGATTCTCATCCATGGAACCAATTTTTCGCTGTGAATGCCCGTTCTTAAAGTGGTGAATGCCCGATTCTCTTTGTTGTACAGTCGTGCGAGGACCCATTTTGTATTGTACGTATTTGCATGTGATCGTCAGCAACAAAATCAGACTAATTACAAGCAAAAAGCAATCGTACAAGAATAACAAAGGGTTAGACAAAAAAACAATACATGCCCGGTACATCAAAACGACTGTATAAAATAAGCTGTGACATTGCGTTTGATGTTTGTTTTCTTTATTTACCCGATTGGGGAAGGTAGGGAAATATTTGAATTAATTTTTTTATATTCGCTGAATATAAGAAAACACCTTCGCAGCCTTCTTTCGTTAGAACTCCTTTCAGCGTAAAAGTTATAAAGCCTAACAATTTCATGTATGCACTGCATAAAATAAGCTGTGACCCACTGGATATATTAAAAACTGAGAAATTTTATCGCCAGTTCAAGATTTTTCACAATTTAATAAAAAAAAAACTGACCTAACCTGACCTGACTATTTCAACTTTATAGAAATAACTTTGTTCCTGATTCAGATAATCAAATATTTAATGGAGATATTAATATTTTGCTAAGTGGATTAGCTGCGAGTTCGTTGCGATTGTCGCTGTGTGTTTACGCACAATTTTGCAATCAGTAACACCCGATTAGATTAGTTAAGCATATTGAAACCGTACAAAATGTAGTTAAGGATACGCTACGTAAAATGGTCTGTTTGGACAGATAAACTGAAGCAGACAGGTTTTAAGCTGATCACACATAAATAACAATCAAGTTATTGACTTTTATTCTTTCGGCACAATATAAGTCTCCTAAAAAAATACGTCCTGTTTTTTTTATAAGAGCAGTTCACAATTTCAGAGTTGGTAGCATAATAAGGTATTGTCAACTTAAGATCACATTCACTAACTTGTCTGCGCAGGGGAAATTAACAAAAAATGACACTTTATCTTGAAGAGGTGTGTGCCATCAAAATGCACCACTCTGAAAATCATTCCAAACAACCAAGCAACAACGTAATCATGCGTATGGTCGAAAATTACATTTATTCTCCTTCTCTTACACTGTTTGTTGAACTACTTCATGCACATGAATTTGTCGATCATAGATATAAACTTTACATACGATGTAAGTATTAGTGCAATGTTTTTTTTTACAGCGTTTGATAAAATTTAAAAAAAGAGCGACTGACCACGTCCTTTCTGATACCTCTCATACTAATAATCGATTTGTTTCATATATTTATATATCCATACCATTTATTAGGTTACATTTAAATCAGCCAGATAAGCGTTTACTAAAGAAAACTCTCAGAATGAAAATAGACCGCATCACAACACACTTTTTATCACCTCTCATATAAATTGTAATTTGATCTTCCTGATCAAACCCCTATATTCTTATCTCCGTATTTTTCACGCAGCTGCATTAAATTTTGTAAAATGTGGCACATCATACTTGTGACCAATTTCATCCACATATTTTTAAGTTCATATATTTTATATTATTTTTCATATATTATTTTTTTTTATTTGTTGCAAATTCTGCCCAATTTTATATGCGCTAAGCATTTACAAAAGTAAAGTAGAAGAATGAAAACTCAAAGGGCGACCATGTAGCCATGGCCTTCTGGTACCTTCCACACGAGTAGTATTGCCAGAACTTGGTAATGAAAAATGCTAGAACCACCACGTAAAAAGTTAGAATAACCTAAAACAAATCCAGAAAATAGCTAAATTTTTCAAGAAAAGTATTGCAGTTTGAACTGAGGTACATTAACGTTTAATGGCAATCACCTTCCAGTCAATATCAATATTTTGAACCTTATTATTCATTTATGAGTTACAGTTTTGGAATCATGAAAATAAATCTGAACTTAAACGAAACGATTAACTATTCCAAATTATTATAAAAATGTATAACAAATGATCACTTGAAAACAGTATTCCACAGAGTGGAAACAGTTAAAAAGACATCCTTCTTTTATTTAGCACAGCAAAAATAGAACTTCTGCAGCAATTCGATTTTAGTACGAAAAATTTAGATGTTTTAAGTTTCTACGCGAACACCTTAAAAAAATATATCTTTAAGCTACTTCACAGCAAAATAAAAAAGTTTAAGCTATTTTCGCACATAATGGTGAGCCCAAGTCGAGAGTCTAAAGACCCACTTGTTTTTCTAAAATTTTCATTATCTGTAGTTGTCACAAGTTGAAACTATACTTATATATACTTAGCGAAAAAAAAAAACAAAAACAATTTAGGGAAAACAGCCAGAAAAAAGTTTAAGTGATTTAAAACATCTACTCTCAGACGTACATCTTTCAAGCAGTTATATTAAATGTAGTCAAATCTGGCTCTCATCGTGCGCTTGGTAAAAGTATTTCTTAGAATGAGAGTAGACGGCATTGCCATATCCTTTCTAGTACCTCCCACATAAATTTATCTATTTGTCCAAATGTAATTTCTCTTCTCAATTCCTAATTCGTTGACTGTAGTAACTTAAAATTGTTGTTAATCAAACGGATAATGATTTCCGTTCTGGTACCTCCTGTACAAATTACCTATTTTAACCCAAATATTTCCATGTTTATATAAATGTATGAAAATTCAGTTACAATAAATTCAATAAAGTTTGGCACGGTCTTAGTAAACTTAGTTCTGCGATTGAAAACGTCCTGCATTTTCTTCTCCCTTAGTTCAGACTTTTTGTTTTAAGATTTAGCGATTCCCGCATCGCACACTTTTTTAGCAACGCAAGGGGAATTTAGGTGAGGGTTCACTCAACTGAAATTTCTCTACTAGTTTAAATGTATTTTACGATAAAGGCTTCGGGAATTCTCTTTTTTGTTTTCTATCGACTGATTTTTGAACAATTTTGAAGTGGTTTCGTCGGTTTTGTACCCAAACAATCGTGTGTTCAGCGGTTATCTCTTCCAAATTTAAATAACTATTTTTAGTCACCATCTTCTTTACTTTATGGATGTGAAATTCATTTGAAGACATTGGTAATAGACCACATCTCGAACGACTCATCGTAAGCCTTGTGCAACATTTTCAGTGATTCGGTGCTCGAAATTCTATTTGCAATAAAAATTTGCCAGCTTAATAAGGGGAAAGAAATTTAACCTTATGACGAAGGTCTGTGATTTTAAAACGCACCGCTCGGGAAAATCTGTGCAAATACAGCGGTGTATGGTTTTTCCTATACTCACCTATTGTAGTCATTTAGTGGAGTGTTGCACTACGTAATGGTAATGTTAATGTGGTCTCATGAATGGTCATAATTTCTCCAAGAAATAACTCTGTGAGAATAATACTATTTTATAAGAAAATATTTGTGGGTTAATTAAATATGAAATGCTATTCATAAGTCATAAAGTGTGTTGAGGATTTGAACTAATAATACATGCCGATTTAAAGCATTTACTATAATAGTAAGTAAGCGAACGCTTTATAACAACAATCCAATGAATATGTATACCAATATGTTAATGTATTCTTACTTTCCAAAAAGCTAAATCTATTAAAGCTTAAAAAAGTGTTAATATACGTGAATTCCTGAGAAAAATCTCTCAAAAGTCACGTTAATATTCCATCATGTTTTGATACAATTATGCGTGACATATTATAATAGAAACATAACTCAAGAATGATTTACAATCTGTGGAAATATATCAGCAATTTTTGCACTTGTCTGAGGACATTAGGTGTATTCTGCCCGTCTTTTTCCATCTTCCAAGAAGCTCAACTAAACCCCTCATTGGAAATGCACATAATGTTGTCAAACCATGTACAGTACTCGTGGTTGCACATAAAACAAAATCAAATGATAAATGGAATATTTATTTATTTTGTTTGCAAAGGAAGCATGCGTGGCAATACGCAACTTTTTTTTACTTTTGGAATAAGATTTCGTTGGCATTTGGAAATACAAATTCTAGATTTTCTCGTTCTTGCATTAAAAAGTAAAAGCGATTCATCATAAGGCAAAATGAACTTTGAACGCGTGTGGTCATTGTTGTATTTGTTACATGTACGCATGTAATGTCGCAGCATTTATCCAGCGCTTACTTCAGTTAAAATGGAAAAAAAAAAAAATAATATTTTATATGGGTTAATACATGTAGAGTAGCTTTTAAGACTGATGGTCTAACTTGTGACGGTACTATCTCAATCACAGCAGTCGTTAGTTTTGGGCATAATAATTTGATATAAATGTTCCCTTTTCTATAATATCTTCACGAGATATTAACAATACTTGAAGTTTAAGGAATAACTAAAAAATATTTACACAACTTCGCCACTTCTTCAGGCACTTCAGGCACCACTTCGGTTTAAAAGGTACATAATTAAGTTAACGTACTTTAAAATATGTGCGTAAAATATTGGGAAAACCGATTATGAACTGAAAATTGAGAATATACTTTGTGCACATTAACATGTGTAGGTCTCTGAAAAAATTATGTGGAAGTTACCACTATTTTTTTGTTAGAAAGAAACAAATATTTACAATATGTAGATCGCGACCGCAGCATGCATTTTATGCAAGCAAATTGAACAAAATTCGAAGGACTTCAGTTTATAGTTTTCATTCTTTGATTATGTACTAAATTTTGACAAAGTTGCGAAAGCAAAGTCTTCCTCATACATCGAGTTCGTTGTCTTGAAGGTTTTGTTTCGACCCATCCAAGTCAATTGATAACATCGATGTCGTTAACTATGCGGGATCCATATATTTTACGCAACTGATCCATCCACATGTGTCATAACCCACGATTCTGAACTGCACTGGAAGACGAATAGAATTTTGCAATTGATATTTTTTTTTTCGAAAGACCGCTTAGTTACTAAAGAGCTTGTTAAGGCCATAACGGCATCTGTGTGCAAGCGATACTGTTAGTGCATCCACAACTCAAAATTCTAATTGTGACTGTCGACTCAGCAATGATATCTACGGAAAAAATAACTTGATTTGTCCTCATTTATCGCCAGATCAATATTTGCTGACTTATTTTTAATGCCTCAAAAGACTGCAATAACATTTCGTAATTTATGGTCAGTGATGTCAGTATCGTCAGCGCAAGCAAATAATATGTGGGTTTTGGAAAATATAATAGCAGTCATGTTAACTGGCGCTTTTCTTATAATCATTTCCAATAGAAAGTTGAAGAATTCCAATGAGAGGCTGTCGTCCACGTTTTGTATAAAACAGTTGACTAAGGGGAATGCATTCATTAATTTTAAATCGAGTTGAGAAACTAATGCAAGCTCATTATCAGCTGATGCTTAAAATCTTCCAAAAAAATCTTGCAGCCCAGTGAGGGTGCCACATTTTCTTTAGCAAGAAAACGAATTAAAAGTGTTGCATTTTCTTAAAAACAGGGTTAACGGTTGTCACATTTCATCCCAAATGATGCATTTACATTCTTCTGTCCTACAAATCAACTCTCCAATGTAGAACTAACGATATCGTTTGAAAGCTTCAAGCCATTTGAAATTATGAATAAGCGAAAAATTACGGATGGAAATAAAAAAAAAAAAATATTTAACAAAAATATTAATGGGAGGTCATAAGGAGAAAGTCCTTACATGTAATATAAATATTAATCAAATTCAACTTTAAACGATCATAAAAACATGTACTAACAACAATGGAAAAAAAATGTCGGATAAATTTCACGGCAATGTTCTAAATGTTGTTAGAATTTTGCGCTTCTTGATGGTAACAATCTCAAGAAAGAGTGCAAAACCCCTCACAAAGTTAGCCTTTTTTTCAGAGATTAGCGCAAAAATACAAAATTGTGTCAAAGAAAGGAAACAATATTACTTTTTTAACCAGAATTTGAAATAACATAAGGCTCTTAGCCACTACAAATTCTCATCTGATCTCGTGCTTTTCAGCATAGTAGATATCAAGGTTTTTTATGTACATACATTGTTATGTATTGGATCTCCTGAACGGCGAGTTCCGCCACTTTCGTTTCTTTTATATTTTTATAACAACTTTCGTATAAGATGAACGGCATATTAAGCCGTAATCATCCGGCTGGCCTAAAAGTTTACAATTTACCTAAGACGCATCAGTGTTAGCATGTAATTGAGGTTAATTAAATTATTAGCTTCCCCATTTTAGCTATAACCGGACGGGCTTTCGATTGCACCATCAGGTTACCTCCAAGTGAATAACAGTAAGAAAATCAAAATTGCAATTTCCCTGTATTATAAGAATTCTACTGTAAGTAATTTCAAATTGACCTGCATATACTTTCATCCATAGTTCTTATTCGTTGGTGCAAAAGTGCGTGGTGTGCCAGTAAAAGTCTAGGTTCCGAAATAATACACAACGAAAGAAGCAAATTTATAACATACTGATCTTTCTCATTGTAACTTATCGTCTTCACCTTAGAGACTGTGGGGAGACTAATTTGTGTATGGTGAACCCTAAGGAGCAATGCAATTAATTTTTATTCGCAGAACTAACTTTACTAAAAACGTAAGACTTGCTAAATTATCTTGAATGTGGCGCAATTGAACAAAAAATATGAATCTTGCAACTGATGAGTTAAATTAGTTAATTTGTATGGGAGGTACCGCAAAGGAACGGGTTATTCTATAGATTTCTTTTGTCTTCTACCAAGCAATATTATTAAATGCAATTTAAAAAAAAAACTCAGTTACATCAGTTAACGAATTATTGGAATGGATAAATTAAATTTCAATAAATCGATATATTTGTACTAAAAGGGGTGTTACAATGCCGTCCATTTTCATTCTCAGGGCAAGGTTTATAAATTTACAAAATAGGGGTTAAATTGGTAGTTTGTGCAGGAGTACAAATGAATGCAAGATATGACTGTAACATTATGTAAGTCAAATCGTTCATTTGCATGGGAGCTACCAATAAGGGATTGATTACTTAAACAGTTTTTTTCCAAAAATTGTACCTTTATAAGTCAATGTAATGAACAAAAGTTTAGGTTAAATTTCAGTCAGGTGAACTGATTTACATACGTCTTTACCCAATATCATTTTCCGCTATTACAAAAGTGTGAAGGGTGCCAGGATGGACGTGGTGTAATAGGTAATATAATTGCCAAATATTTAGTTAATTGCAATCTATGAATTATTGATTACATCAGAAAAGCTAAATTTTGATAAATCGACCAATTTGCATGGGGGATATCAGAAGGGGTGGGACAATGTCCTTCGCTTTCATTCCCAGAACATACATTACCAAATACATTACGTATCCCAAATTTTACTGAATTGAGTACAACTGTTAGAAATATGAAAAGAATATATGGTTGAAATCGGTAATTTGTATGGGAAGTTACTTGGTCAATCTTCCTCAGGGCTTACAGGGAATTAAAGAAGAATCTAGGCTAAATAAAACACTCATAAAGCCGTGATTTCAATTAAACTTTCATTTCATTATAATACTTTCACCTTACCATTATGTGTATCGTATACAAAAATACAGCTCAATGACACCTATACACCATAATGCGCACCAAACAGTCACTTGTACGGATGCAATGGCTTTTCCACAATCAATTCTGGCTTCTTCGAGCCCCACATGCGACATTTTTTTGTTGACGTAACCACCGAGTGGGAAATGAACTTCATCGCTGAAAAACACGTTTGAAACACCATTTTTGTAATAAGTTCTAACTATTTTTACACGTTCTTCAGTCGTTAAACGATCCACATTCATAAAAGCAAAAACAAAACAACTTCCTTTCTTCCTTTCCCATAAATGACACATGAGAGAGCTTCTTACATTCTATTTTCAGGCTCAATCAACGGAACCTACAATTTAACGACGATTAATAAGCTCACATGTTGAAAAGCATTTACAAGACTTATGGATTACTTTACTACTTGCAATGTTTGTAAGACACATCGAGGCGATCGTCGCTCACATAATTACAGATGACTGTGTGCGGGGTTGAACCCGCGATAATGTGAACGATAGTCGCGTGTATTACCCATTGCGCCACGGTTGGTCATCAGATACGTGGCCATTAATTAATTTCAGGAATCGCAACTTAAGAATTGTATCCAAAATATCGAGAAAACATATGTTATTTCCATGAAATGTACATATTGGAACCCAACATCTAAGTTAAGAACATTCATCAGCCAAAAAAAAAAAAAAAAAAAAAAATATTCATTTGGGAACCTCAGTACCTGTATTTGAAAATTATCAAATTATCATATTGTAGCTGACTTTTTTAGATATTTACAAAAATATGCATTCAAATATACTAATTTGGCAGGAATACAATAAATCTTTTAAAGATTATCATCAATTATCATCAATTTCGGTACCATAAGTTAACTGCTATCAAAATTAGTAAATTTATTCAAATTAGGCTTATCAATTCGCCTTCATTTGTGTACCACCGTTTTTTTTTCTCTCTGAAAGATATATTGAACGAGATGATGAGTAAACTGTGATATCGCTGAAAATTGGACGGTTCATAATACATATATATTAAACTTAAATTCAAAGCATGGACTGATTAATTGAAGAAAACTTCTTAGGGTTGAAAAATTGTGACGAGAAGCGGCAATAGTAACTTTGCAATAGGCCTTTAGCACGAACTTTCTTTTTTTACTTCGGTACGATTCGGTTCGATTTCAAACTTAATTCTCAGCATTTAGCTTGCAAATATATTTAAAAAATTTTTAATTTGGTAAAATGTTTAGTGTAGTTTATTGATCTCAGTTGTTATAATCGAGGTATCCACAATTATAGTATTTTCATTTATATGTATTCATTAGGCCCCAATTTTGTAGTGTCTTTGGTACCTATTTTAAGGTATCATAATCATAATGACAAACACAATACACAACACTATTCATTGAATTCTAGAAGAAGGAGAAACCAAATTTATCGACTAACCAATAAGAATGTCAGAATGATACAGCATAACCGGCAACCATTGTTCAGAGGGGACGGAAGTGTTCTTAACATTAAAAAAAAAAAAATAAGTTAACAAAAGAACTCAAAGAGATCTTAAGTGCAGAGGATAGTAGAAAAACTGATAGAGTTCTGCAAAATTTAGATGCAACTGCAGCTACCGATTACTCTCTATATACATATAAAGTAATAAAGCGTACGAACAAGTCCATAAAACACGATCCCCCTATTCGAACCATACAGAATACATGGGCTAAAAGTGATTCTGAAAAAGCTGAAACTTTCGCAAAACATCTGGAGAAAGTGTTCGTACCTAATGAACAACATGGTAATGACACTTTTTTAAATGAGCTGCACAACTTTCTAAATGAAGATTACCAGATGGACTTGCTCATTACACAAATTACTACCTGCGAAGTTAAAAACATAATTGCGGATTTAAAAGACCGAAAAGCCCCGGGAAACGACTTGATCACTGCTAAGGTCTTAAAAGAATTGCCTCAGGAAGGCTTACAGCTTCTAACAAGAATATACAATGCAATCATTTTAAAGTTGTACATTCCGCCACAATGGAAAATATCTCAGGTGAAAATGATACGAAAACCACCTGAAGAAACCTCCTCTTATAGGTCCATAAGCCCCCTACCTATACCATCAAAAGTCGTCGAAATTTTATTTCCCCGAAGATTAAACCCTATAATAGAGTCCAAAAAATTAATACCTGATCACCAATTTTTTTTAGACAGGGACATGGGACGATTGAACAAGTTCACAGATTAGTTGAACTGATAAATAAATTTTTCGACACGAAAAAGTATTGCAATGCGGCATTTCTGGACATTTCACAAGCCTTTGATAGGGTATGGCACGAAGGTTTATTATTCAAATTGAAGAAAATGATACCCACGAATTTCTTCATTTTTCTGAAATCCGGCGAAAACATGTCGGACATGCTTAAATCGCATGCGGGAGTACCTCAGGGCAGCATTATTGGTCCTACCTTATATCTGATTTTCACTTCGGATCTACCCACGGAAGAAGGGACTCTTATCGGCACGTTTGCAGACGATACAGCTGTTCTTGCCACTGATGTCAACCCGGATCAAGCATCTAGAAAATTGCAAAATCATCTCGATACCATAACAAAATGGCTGCAGAAATGGAGAATAAAGGCAAACGAAACGAAATCGGTTCAGGTAACGTTTACACTTCGGAGAGGATGTTGCCCTCCCGTGTCTATTAATAATGTTGAAATACCTCAAACAAATGATGCAAAGTATCTAGGCATTTATTTGGACAGAACACCGACTTGGAGAAAGCATATATTTACAAAAAGACTGTCCTTGTGGCTCAAACTAAGACCCTTAAATTGGCTTTTGAATGGCAAATCCAAATTATCCCTTGATAACAAATTAAAAATCTATAAATGCGTCTTAAAGCCCGTATGGATATATGGAATCCAGTTATGGGGGCAGCAAACTCCAACCTTGAAATATTACAACGCTTTCAACCCAAAGTACTGCGAACCATTACCGGTGCACCCAGATACTTCTCGAACAAACAATTGCATAGAGAATTGAAAACACCCTTCATTAAGGAAGAAGTCCAAAAATACTCCGCTAGATACATGAATCGTATTCAACAACATCCGAATAAGCTGGTGTCCAATCTGATGAACGAAACACCATTATTTACCAGACTAAGGAGGAGAATCACACAAAACCTGGCTACTCAGGACGAATATAGCAGTAGGGCGAGTATATAAGTAGTATGTAGGCCAATGTAAATATTAATGAATGTCCAAGGACAGATTGTAATAAACCCAGAATTCAAAAAAAAAAAAAAAAAAAAAAAACAGAATAAGTATATCAGCCACAAAACTGATTGTGGGATTTTCGATGAACATTGCCATGAAAGAAATCAAGACCTGAACTGATATACAATCGTTGTTCTTATTGTACAATAATAACTGTGTGTAAAATACGTTAATTACATATGAGATGATAATTTTATTACACGAGTTATGTAATTTTCTGGCATTAAATACTAAAGTTGTTTTAGTTTTGCTTCAATTTAGTTACCATTCTGTATTTGGGCTAAGCTCTAGGAAAACCATTAAACATCATCATCGAAATGTTAGCTGTTTCAATATATCTTCACTTGGAACTGGGTATATTTTGATAACGCTGAGCATCAAAACCCCCAATTTAACATACCATGTTCATATTTTACACACATTTTTTGGCTTATCTAAATACAATATAAAAACATATTTACATTTCAGTTTATTTTTTCACAACTCACCAGTAGGCTACATGTTTTCATAATTATTGGTGTAATGTTGCCATTGTGCACTCGTTTCCGTCTATATCAAATAAAACAACAAGAATTTTTTCTTCAAAGTACATAAATGTTTTTGGAATAAAGATAACATAAAACGGTATGCCCTAATGTATATAGAATTTCCGGAAAAAATCATCGCAGTTGCATCCACTTTATTTATCCGCACAAGGGAATCAAAAGAGTTGACATTGTATGTGACTGGGCCACAGGAGAGAGATGATGTCAAAAATGAAACAAAAGAAACTAAACGTTTCGAACTAAGTACCGGAAATACTAGCAAAATGTCAAAAAACAATTTTAACAAGTTTTCATAGTGGCAAAAATCAGAACATTTGTTTTTTTCTTTTTTTTTTTTTTTTGATCCCATAAAAAGGAAAAGAAATGAGGAAAACTCTAAACTTGAGTAATGATTCCTTTTAACAATCACACCGAGAGTAAAGAAAATATAAAGTTTTCCATAATTTTGACACAAGACGCATACATACGTACGTATGTTCATGCATACACATGTATGTGTACAGTTTGAGTGACATTTTAAGTTTATTTAAAAAGTTTTGTTTTCTTCCTCCCTTTGGCAAGGAAGAATTCTCCCTACACACCGGCCACTGGCAACACTGCAATAAAAACAATGACATAATCATGATACCACAATTTTCTAGATGTGACAAGTAAAGTTACGCCATGTGCCAAATTAAAGCAGGTCCCACACCAATGCGATTCAGCTACGGCAAATATCCGCATTCGGGAGAAATGTAAGCTTGCGATTTTTTGCCTTAAAGGCACCGCATTGTTGTGGGACATACTTAAGACGACAAATATGGTTTCAAAAAATGTGTGTAAACAAACGAAAGGCGAAA
The DNA here is from genome assembly GCA_019455685.1 of Philornis downsi. Taxonomy (NCBI): domain Eukaryota; kingdom Metazoa; phylum Arthropoda; class Insecta; order Diptera; family Muscidae; genus Philornis; species Philornis downsi. The sequence continues at coordinate 2,695,015 of JAHXMU010000395.1, forward strand.
GAGCTAATGACTGGTTTCCAAAAACATAGATTTTGCGGAACCAAATAAAAAGTTTCATGTAATTCCAAAAGTGTTAAATATTCAACAAAAATAACCACAATTATAATTACAATGCTCATTGACGAGGCGTGTGGTTTTGTCGTCAATGTTTTGAAGATTGAACTTTGGAAATTATTCATTCATTTTTAGAAAATTGTGTTAAATATTCCTAATTACTCAACAATCCATAGGGATGTGGTGATGGTACGAGAAGAGTATACAAAATTATTTGTTTCAATTTTGTATGCTTTTCTCGTATCATCACCACACTAACCCTGTGGATTGTATGGATTATACTAAACCCCTGGTGGTTTAAGACAAAATTCGTTACAGGATGATTAAGCCACCCGTTTGGTGACTTCTACAAATTCTAATCTGCCAGTGATAATATTTTCCCCAGTCGTGATCTGAGATTGATTCTAGTACCTGTTCTACAAAATGTGGTTAGTATTAACAACGTGGACCTCTTAATACTATTTCTGATATTGGACTGATATATGTCTTCCTGAAATTCCTACATAAATAATCTAAAATCTAAAATAAAGCTTTAATCATAACTCTTTAATAGCCAGAGAGATTCCCTTAAAACATTGCACCTTGTAATTTGTTTAGTCTTGTCTTTACAAATATCAGAAAATGCTAAAATATTGAATTTCTCACAATATTTGAAACGTCTATACGAACCTACTGAAAGTTAGCAAATGGTGCGTTTTGTGGAGAACTGTAACTGGATGAGAGAACCACATCCCTTCCATTGCTTTTGATATGAAATGACATATTTGACAATAGTATTATTCGCTTATATTAGTTTTAAAAGTAGCAAAAAGAACGCATTTAAAAATGTGTATAAACTTACTTGACAATATTCTCTACAACCAACTATGTTGTAAGATTCAATAATAAGAGCCATATTCAGAATAATTTACCTCTGTTAGATATACGAGGTGTGTTCAAAAATCAATTTCTATTTTATCACATTCAAAGTAGTCCCCCAGCGTTTCTTTTTTTAAATCCTCGTAGCAGTTCTGATATGCACTTTTTGGTATGCCCTTGAGCTCTCTTAGCGATTTGGTTTTTATCTACTCAATCGTCGAAAAACGCCGTCCTTTCATATGTCTCCTCAATCTTGGGAACAGGAAAAAGTCGCAGGGGCCAAATCTGATGAATACGGTGGCTGAGGCGTGATAACGGTGCGGTTTTTAGCCAAATAATATCTCACAAGCAAAGATGAGCGAGCATGTGCATTATCATGATGCAAAAGCCATGAATTTTTTTTCCAGAATTCCGGGATTTTTTTTTGTACTGTTTCACGCAAACGGCGCATAACTTCAAGGTAATACTCCTTATTTCAAGGTAATACCCCTTTGTGATAAGAACTCCTGATGCAATACTGCATGGTAATCGAAAAAAACAGTGAGCAAAATCTTGACATTTGGTCAAACTTGGCGTGCTTTTTTTTGGTCTTGGCTCTCCTGGACTCTTCCATTGGGATAATTGGGCTTTGGTTTCGATGCAATAACCATATGCCCATGATTCGTCACCAGTTATGACCCTTTTAAACAAATCTGGATCCTCGTTGCCGTCATTCAACAATTCCTGATCGATGCTAATACGACGTTGTTTTTGGTCAAAATTCAGCAATTTTGGAACGAACCATTTTTTGCACAAAATTTGATCCGTTTTTTTCGATAGCAGAAAATCGCCGAACACACAAAACACTTGCCTTATTTATGCCTCTCACAAACAAACTAAATATGTTACATGGATAAAACCGTCAACATATCTTCGAGACGAGAACTTTGGCAAAAACGTAGTTTGACATAACTCGAGAACGACTAGTTCGATTTTGCTGAAACAAATTGAGAAAAATTAAGAATTACATTTCCTTTAATCCATTCATATACTGTTTTAAATTTATGAAGAAAATTTTGTCAAAAAAAAAATTTTTTTTTTTTTAATCATATATATCTCAAACGGAAAAAAAGTGTCAAGTCTTATAACTTTTACGTAAGGCCACATAACCTATAAATAAAATGCGACATAGATCATAGAAATCGATTAACGCGTTCTGCTTTTATTCAAAATTAAGTAAAGGTATGAATTTCAAAAATTTGCTCGAGATATGCTCAAAATTCCTTGGAAAAAACATTGATGATTTTTTTTATGATTCTCAGAATTAAAAAAAAAGTAATAAGCAAAAGGTTATTTGATTTTTATGGTTGCTGTAAAAAACTGAAAAACGGTCATAAATGTGCGCGGACAATTAAAAGGAAAAAAGGAAAGTGCACTTTATTAGTTATTTGGGTTTCTTCTGTTGGCTACCTGCATGATTTTTTTACACAAATTGCACCCACATTCATGTGTGGTCATGTTTTAGAACGTCAGTAAAATATTGAAAAATACGTAGTATAAATAGGTGTTCATTGTTCGAATTTTGTCATTCATTTGGTCATAGAATATGGAACTGTGCAAGCCAGATATAAATAGCTTTTGCTACTGCTGCGGTCAATATGTCTCAACACATAAGAAAAGAGGAAATTTCAGTACTGATTTTGTTCAAATATACGAGATGTACTTCAACCAAAATGTTATAGTGAACAAAAATTGGGTGCCAAATATAGTGTGTAAAAGCTGCTACAACCGTCTAATAGATTGGAAAAATAGAAGACGTGAAAGTATGCCATTCGGTATCCCAATGATTTGGACTAATCCTGGCGAAGGTCACAATCCATTGAATTGCTATGCATGTGCGAATAAAGGAGCCGCAAAAATGATAAGAAAATCGTATAATTACGTTGGTGTTGCAAGTGCCGCAACACCATTGCCTCATTCGGACGACATTCCTGTGCCAAAAGCTTCTAGCCCAGATATTTTATCTTCTATGACTGCTCCGACATATGATTTACGTGATGATCCCCCATATGAGCCATCAGTATCCCATGAGCCAATTTTAATAAATCAAAATAAGCTTGATTCAATTGTTGCCAAATTGAAATTAACACAGCATAAATCGGAAGATCTGGCTTTGTTTTTGAAATCAAACAATTTGTTGGCAACCGGTGTGAAAGTCACAGCTTATCGAAGTCGTCAGGCAACAATCCAAAGTTTATTCCTTGTGAATGATGGAAAAACTTCTGCATATTGCCCGGATGTAGGAAAATTGATGAACGCAATGGAAATTAAATATGAAGCAGATGACTGGAGATTATTTATTGACAGTTCAAAACTCAGCTTGAAGGCAGTTTTACTGCATAAGACCAATAAAAAACCTTCAGTTCCAATCGCCTATAGTACAGAAACGAAAGAAACATATGATGCACTGGAAAATATTTTGAAAATGGTTAACTACGCCAAACATAGGTGGCGCATATGCTGCGATTTAAAAGTTGTAGCTATGCTTTGCGGTCTTCAAAGCGGCTATATAAAATATATGTGCTTTTTGTGCGATTGGGACACACGATTTTCCGGTGACCAATATGCATGCCACGGATGGAAACTCAGAGAGCACAGCAGGTTACAAACGGCCAATATTATTCGTGAGCCTCTAGTACCGAAGGAGAAGATATTGCTGCCTCCACTGCATATTAAACTTGGAATTGTTAAAAATTTCATCAAAACTATCGCCAAAAGAGATGAAGTTTTCTTGTGTTTGAAACTAATTTACCCGAGACTCACCGAAAGTAAAATTAAAGAAGGTAAGTTATAATATCACATTCATTTCCCATCTTTACAAATTCATTTTTTCCAATCAGGCGTACTAAATGGTCCAGATATACGAAAGCTGATTAAAAGTGACGCATTCAACAATATTTTGATTGACGCTGAATTGGATGCTTGGCAGGCAATCAAAGAAGTAATAGAAGGCTTGTTGGGAAAGCATCGCTCTACCAACTACGATGTTTCTGTCGCAAGGATGTTAAGATCGTTCTCGGAAATTGGTGTCCACATGTCCTTGAAAATCCATTATTTACATCATCATCTGGACTACTTCAGCAAACAATTGGCTACCGAATCTGATGAACAAGGCGAACGCTATCACCAAGTTGTTATGCCATTTGAAATGAGGTAATACTGATTTTTTATTTTTTCAAACTCATTTTAATAAAACAAAAACTTACAGATATAGAGGCAAAAAGTCGCCGAGTGCAATAATTGCAGAAATTTGCTGGTGGGGTAAGCTTGTGTGGCAAGACAAGGATGATCCTGATGATAAAGAATTTTCAGGAGGTGCAGAAGGGCCAGCAGTGGAGTCACACATTGACATTATGTATGGTTCAGAAACTGATGACAGCGATGAATGCGATGCCAATAGTCCCGAACAACCACCATCGAAAAAGTCTAGGCAATATTTATTAAAATAAATAAAAATAAATAAATAAAATAAAAATAAAAAATTATAAAAATGTTTACTTTATTTTTTTAGTAGTTTATGGCCAGAAGTCTGGAGTTATTGGGGAAAATTTATAAGAAAACGCGATAAATGACACTTTTTTGAATAAAAACAAATATCAATATTCTTGTCAAAATAGGATACCTTCACTTAATTGTAAATAAAAGCAGAACGCGTTAATCGATTTCTATGATCTATGTCGCATTTTGTTTATAGGTTATGTGGCCTTACGTAAAAGTTATAAGACTTGACGTTTTTTCCGTTTGGGAATTATATGATTAAAAAAAAAAAATTTTTTTTTGACAAAATTTTCTTCATAAATTTAAAACAGTATATGAATGGATTAAAGGAAATGTAATTCTTAATTTTTCTCAATTTGTTTCAGCAAAATCGAACTAGTTGTTCTCGAGTTATGTCAAACTACGTTTTTGCCAAAGTTTTACAACTAAGCGAAAAAACATCAAGATAAGGAAAAAATGTAAAAGGTCATAAAAAAACTGACACATACGAACGCGAAACCCTTTGAGGATTTTACTATACTGACCTAGTACCATCACCCTGACTTGGAATTTCTCACCCCCCAGATTGGCTGTTGTACTGTGTAATTGGCGGATTGTCTTCATTTTTCTAAATATATAAATATAAATATACTTCATAAGTATGGATTGTAATCTTTGTTATATTTTATTGTTTTAAATGTACATGATGTGCGATGTGATTCACCATCGGTTTATCTTGACATCAAATCTTACTCAGGATTATAAGAAGACAATTGATTTTATGTTTTTTATAAGACTTACTTTTTAGATAAGGTTTAAGGTAAGGTTTTAAAGTTTGCTGTGATTCAAGTATAGGTACCCATGTATTTAACCCATGTAAAATTGATTAAGAAGTGTTTTATTGCTGTCGGTCGGAAATATGTTTTGAGTAATATTCAGAATATTATATGATAATAGGGGGACAAAATTAGTAATTCGAGAGATTGAGATTAAAACTCGCAATCTACCATTTTAAACTAAACTCGTTTCCTCCGAGTTAATTTAGTTAAAGTAACAAAATACTTTACAAAAATTACAAAAGAATTACATGTTCCACAGACTTAAACGGTCTTTTAAACTGCATTTTTTACAAAATAACACAACGTAACTCTTTGTGAGGTAGCTCTCGTTCCATAAATTAATGGTAAAGCTTAGCCTATTCGTCTTAGCAGCGGCAATTTCAGAAAAATTTGTCAGTAATGTTTCGAAAAATTGTAGTTGTTCGTATCCCGTATTTGATGCCAATGCTCACTATATTTTCTAAATCAGCACATAGCCCTTCAGTTAGACGTTTATTAAGCGCATCAACATGTATCATTTATGTTCCACCAAATCTGATGTGGTGGAGTAATTATGTTTTAAACTTTCATTACATGATCAACATGCCACATTGGCTACTACTTCATCTTCTCCAGAGTTCCAATGCGCCAGAATACATTCCATACATCGTTCTTTGCTCGAAGTCCACTTCTTAAATTTACTACATGAAGGTAATTGGACATGCCGAAACATTGGCGTTAACAGCTTTGAGCTTATTAATTACTTAAAAATATTATCGCTGTTTTAAACCACGTAATTAATGAAAATAAGAAGACGAAATATGCTAGAGGTGCATACGTAGGCTGTTTTAATATTTTTTGCAATTTAAACCATCCATATAATGCTCTACACAACTGAATACAATCGGACTGTAAATACTGATATAAAGGGTTCTTTAATAGGTATGGGCGGATATTAAAAATGTGTAAAATATGTTGCCTGAGGGATGTCAGCGAATTGTTTGCACACCAAACGGAGATTTTGTGGGCAGACATTGCGTAAATTGGCATCGTTGGCAATTTTGTTTGTTGGTACGCGTTCATCAAAAAATCGGCCAAAAATCGACAAGAAATAAGCAAAAGATAAAACAACATAACCGTCATGAATACTGAAAATTTATCTTCCATAATTGGAAAACCTTTTATTATAGACATCGTTGAAAATCCCACGTACAAAATTTAAAATGATATTGTAATCATATCTTGTATAAAGATGTTGTATTATATTTTGTATGTTGTATTATAATTAAATACAGGCAAAAAATGGAATGATTTTAATTAACTAGGCTACAGTTGACGCTTAATAAAGTTTATGAACTGGGATAAGCTTTTCAGCATTTGTGCAATACCACTGTATGTAATTTGTATTTTTTAAATGTGCAATTGTCGATAAAAAATATCTTTATTATAAAGGTGGGTTCAATACCCATATAGAGTATAAAATACCGATTTCACCCACATGTGCTCTGCGTTATAGAAAAGGTCGTTCAATCCTATTGTCAAATACATGGGCCGCATTTCTTTTAGAAATTGTATGAATTACAATGTTTTCTTTCGGTATATGCATATATGTATAGGTAATATCACTTTATATTGCTTTTATTTAACGACTATTTAATTTTTTATTTAATTTTTCAAAAAAATTCCCTGGAATTTTCTTTTTTTTCCTGCGAATTTTTCCCAATTATCTAAGCTGTCTACACTTCATGAATATACTCTATACATATATATGTATATAGACGTAGTATATATGACAAATATTTACTTTTTGGTGTCTCATATGAATCTTTGGTGAAACAACAAAATGTTGTAGTGGTCTATGAGTATGGACCGCAAAGTCATTATATAGCTCAATCTGCTGTTGAGTTAACATTTGGAAACAGCTTTTCTGCCTTTGAGAAAATGTAAACAAGCAGTCAACCATAGAACACCTTTTGAATGTTAAGCTATCGTTATGGAAACTGCTTGAGATGTCCAATATTACTTTTATAATTTTTTTTAATCCCAAATATATACAATGAAAATTAAGGAAGCGAACCTTGCTTTCTTTAAAATTTCCTGTCACTTACAACATTTTTTCCCCCCTGATCATGATTTGTTTTCCCTGGAAATTTGTTTCGCAGCTTGCTTTTTTTCATAAGTGTTATATTTGATAATAGCATGTTATCTGCATCCAACACAACTCATGATTGTAAGCTAAACATTCAAGACCATTTCGCCATGTACGAAATCACTTAATTGATTGTTTACATTTTCCCAAATACAGAAGCGTTGCTTTCCAAACAAAACCTCATAGGGCATTCTAATTCTAATGGGAACTAGTGGATCACTTTTTTAGTTTATTATTTTTGCACGATCCGATTAGCAAATATAATGTGTGTTTATTTGTGTTTCGTTGCAATAAATATTTCAGTAAAAAATGAGCATCCAGGGAAGTTAAAAAGAAGTGGTAAAAAATTGCTACTCATCCATGAATTTAATACAGGAGAGATGTTGTTGTTTTTTATACCTTTTCACTGGCTGGATCTGGTGAAACATTTATAACAATGCAAACTTTTTAGATAATGATTATACTAATTTTCTTCTTTTAATTAGAACTTATACAACTAGCTAATTTAAGTTGTAAATCAAAACCGATTTTAAGCACTTTTATTTTAATACTTTCCATCGAAAGTTAAATAATACCACTAATGTTTGATATTCATACAACGGCAGTCGGTTATAACTCCCTTATTTCATCGGTTCTTTTGGTGTAGTTAAAAAGAGCTTCCCAAGGGACTGAAAATATGCTCATATATCTTTTGCGGAAGCTGTAAAAATACTATTCTTTGTACTTGTGCTTTTTTTGCTGGGATATGATCCTCACTGCTTAGTCGCTAGCTTAGTCGAATGTAGTACACAGTGCTGTATTTTGGACGTTAATTAAATTTTTAAATTTTAATTTAAGTTTTAAATGGATAATATTATTTACATTATAGTTATTGAAACAAATAGTTTAAATTTCCATTGACAACTCTAAGTTTGCAAATAAAATAAAAAAATATCCTTGAGTAGGAAAGAAATGTAAATACAAACCAATATAAATATGTCAGTCCGTTAAGACGGTAGATTTCTTAAAAAATATTCTGTCGTATCTCTGTATCATAAATTACTCATACCCACTACAATATACTATATCCATATGGCTGATGAATGTTACTACCGAGTTGTTACTTAAAGGTGTTGAAAGAGTTTTTCTTTCCAGAGCTGCACCGGACGAATTTTCCTTACAATTTTGTTTGTTTTCAAAGAGATGACACAACTTGTCACAAAGCCAGGCCTGTTACGAGTTGCAGCGAAAATTCCTCATTTAACTTATTGGATTCCAATGACACCTGCTTTTTCATGTGGAATTATTGAAATCGGGAAGTATATAAAAAACCAACAAATTTTGGGTGATTTAAAGCAATTTTCTCGTAGAATAATTGAGAGGATTTCAACTGCAGTCCTACAGGCTGTGTTGAATAACGATATGACACAAGAATCACTAAATTAAAGCCATTAAAAGTCATTAAAAAACTTAATAAAAATGTGTTTTCCCCAAACGAAAAAAAAGAGTTTATATGGACTAAAAAAAAGTTATGCAAGTTTAATGTAGCAACATCCATCAGACGTTTAGTAGTATTTATAGTTGGAGCTGCAGTGGATGTGGATTAATAAAAATATTTTCATATTTTATAAAAAATTTAAAAATGTATTAATATCATGTGAATTCTTTTAAAATCGTGAAGAAAAACCATACGTATGAGAAAATCATACGTAAATTTGGCATTAAAAACAATAACAACCAGATCACTTTCGCAGATAGATGTTTTTTTTACATTTTTCATAAAATCCAACAATTTTGTTCCTTAAATATTTATACACTGAGGATATACCCAGAGAGATCAGACTTTCGGATATTATACTAAGAGTTTCCAATGTTTTTCGATAATGTTTAAATTAAATACATTGTTTCAATTATGACAAATTTCAGAAAATATAAGAAGATTGTCATGTCACACCACTGGTCAATCGCAGTGATAAAAACAATAACCAATATTTCCCTTGTAACTGTAGACTTGTATCCATTACGTTAAATAAAAGAAAAGTCATAAAACCTAATTGAAAAGTCATCAACTTTTATGTTTGTATATATGTATATGTATGTATCTATATGTACATGTATATTTTGCAATAGCTACTCACTTAAGCCAACAAACATAATACCCAAAGGATTTGCTCTGCCCTCAAGCATATATTGGACTATAAGGATGTGTTCGCAGTCATGGTATAGTGGCAAGGATATACGTACGTACACATCATACATGCGAATATATGTCGTTTTAAAGCTTACATGCTTCAATGAAGAAAGTAAAATTGAAGTGTGTGCTGCTGGCACCAAACATGTAAACAAAACCAAAACCAAGCCAGAAGTCAATGCCCATTATCTTCATCATCGATGCTACGGCACCAACATTCCTTAAATTAGTAAGCGCAAACAATGACTGCCAACAAGTTGTGGATTTTGCAGAACCTTCTTATGAGGCGGTATATTTTATTTATAAGTTTTGCGGTTATTGAATCATGGAAATCTCGACTAAAGAAATGTATTATAATATATAATTTAACAGCTCTGTTCCAGTTGTTGGAAGGATCTAATTTGCAATGACGGAAATCAATTGTCCGTATGATATGTATCCATTCACCGCCAAATATTTTGTGAACTAATATGGAATTTTTCGTATCATATGTACTTGTAATTAAATATCTTATACTAACCTTTGTTTCATATTCTAATAAACTGTAATCTAAGTTTGTGCTCCTCATTTGTTCTGACAAATTTATGAAAAGCCAATTCACGGTTAATCAATCTTGATCATTTGATTTCATCATTATTATTAGTTTTGTTGTGACCACTTTTTTTTAAACTTTTGCACGAATAATCGTGATATGCAGATTTGATTTGAAATTTTTTTTGTTTAATAAGCTTAGACGTTTGCTACAAATTCAGGGCCCATAAATGGAATAGTGGTTATTAATTGTTTATACCTATATATTTCAAGGTTATCGGTTTACAATTAAATATTTAATTAGTATTTTGAAATAACTAACATACTAAAATAGTGTAAACGTGTAGCATCAGTTTTACACCAATCATTTTAAATTGCTGCATTAAATTTATTTGAAACCAGCATAGAAATTTTAACCAAGTGTACTGACTTATATATACGAATACCTTCATTGGTAGTCCTAATTCGTTTGTGCAAAAGTGCGTGGTATGCTAGTAGGAGGTTGGTAAATGGGCTGGGTTTTTACTATATCTTCTTTATATATATAAAGATCAATTGCTGTGCGTTAGTCTCGCTAAAGCTCGAGAACGATTGGACCGATTTGGCTCATTTTGGTCTTAAATTATTGGTACAGTATTCCGGAAGGTTTAAAAGGTTTTATTTGAAGTGATAGATGGCGTTGGAGATGAGATTTTTGCAATTAATTTTTTTTACCACATTAACATTGAATCAAATAATGGTAGGTGACAAATATAACTACTAATAATTCAAAATTCATTTTGAAGGCAAAACAACGTTTGCCGGGTCAGCTAGTAGGAAATAAATTTTTAACATGCTGAAATTTCACATAGTAACTTACCGCCTTCCCATTAGAAATCATAGATAACCCACGGATTTCATTCGCAGGAACAAATTTACTAAAAGCGTGATGTTTGCTAAATTTTATTGAATTTAATAAAATGGAGTGAAAAATATGAATCTAGTAATGCATGGGTTAAATCAGGTAATTTGCATGGGTGGTATCAAGAAGGACGTGGTATCGTGTCGATTTTTTTGTATTTTGCCAAGCAAAATTATGAAATGCAATTGACAGAAATCTAAGTTACTTCAGTCAACTGATTACGACTTATAATAGAGAAATTAAATTTCGATAAATCCATACATATGTGCGGAGGGTACTAAAGAGAGTGTGGCAGTGCCATCTATTTTCATTTTTTGAACTGGGTTTACAAGTTTTAATGAATTCCGGGTGTGTTAAGTCGGTAATTTGAACGAGGTTTACCAGAATAGGTTAGGCAGCGTGGTCCAAGATATAGATCTACCATTATGTGGGGAGTTTTTTATATTTTGTCAAACAATGTAATATAATATAAAAAAGTTACTGAAATCTATTAGCCTGTGCCAAATTTTTAGTTATAAAATAAATAAATATAAATTTGATAAATATAACCAAAACCCAATAGATGTAAAAATATTGAAACAAATTTGCCCAAAGGACACTTGGTGCTTTAAATGCTTTGTTCGGGGTTATAAATAATTTCAAGTCATATTTACCTTCATTCCTTCGGGTAAAAGTATGATTACTAAATCGCTCAGTTGAACAAATCGATAGTTTTCTAGGGATACAAATGTTGAAGTTATAGGCACCACTCCTCAGCGTGATTCATTTGATGCCAAAGACGTGTTCACAGTGTTTGCGATAATTTAACTTTTTGTTCATCTCTTTTTTTTTGTTTTTAGTGCCACAATGAAATTTAACTTCTGCACAGAAATAAAACCTGCTCCAAATTCTACTACTTTTTTTCGATCAAGAATGCGTCGAGTAATTTTGATGTAAAAGACTCGCCAAGGCCAACTGCCGAAAACGTTCTTTACTTTGATTCAATTAAATTTTGTTTTATCAAAATTCTTGTGCTTTTATTGTTGATAGATAGATGAATAAACAGGTAATTGTCTGTAAATTTGTTCAATAAATAAAATACAAAATTTCCGAAATAAGAGGAATGTGAATAATAACATAAAATCAATATTTAAATTAAACCAAAATTCTACAAATTTGTGTGTTACAGAATTTTACAGAATTTTTTTTTTTTAATGAAAAAAATTTACAATATACTCGTAAATTTCGACTTTTTAGTCTAACAGATGTTCACCATATGCTAAGTTTCAGGTAAAATAATGTGAAAAAATTGGAATAACTGAACTACTTTACAATAAACTACTCATAAGATTGTTAATACCTCTTTTTATTATCCTAAATCAAAATTTGTATTGCACTAAATATGAATTTTAGTTATAGCAATTTACCACGATACTCAAATTGCAACCCCAGCAATTATCTTAGTACTTTACCTTCCCAAAAAATATGGGCCGCAATCACAAAATAATCTCAGTAATAATCACAGTCTTACCGATCAAAATTGCTGAATAAAGTATTGATCCCTAATTTGGTACGACAGATATCAGAAGAAGAAAGCCTAGGATATGATTTAACAATATGTGCAAAATGGCTGGATTTAACATAATTGCAGCATACATATGAATGTAACACCATTAGAGAAATTCCAGACTGTGACTTTGACATATCTTCATCCAACGTCCTGTTGCGTTGGTGCAAAAGTGAGCGGCGTGTCAGAAGGGATATGATAAACTGTGATTCCTGTCAAAAGTTTTCTACACTAAAGCATGATGGTAGGAGCAAAATAACGACTGATTGAATTCCTTCCCTTAGAAATTATGGGGATCCATTGATTTTTGCTATATCGATCAATTTGTATGTGTGGTACAATAATGGTCATGGCTATAAAGTTCATTACTAAGTCTACTAAGCGTATGATCGGTGCTAAATTATACAGGATTTAGTGCAATTCTATCAAAGATATGTGCTAATGTACAAACTAATGAACTTTATATCTTATGTAATATAATTCCTATGACCAATTTTGCAGAAGAAAAACTTTCATCTCAGCATTCCAGCAGCGACCTTTCACCCTATGATCTTGTCACTCTGTGATGAAAAATTGAGTTCAGAGTTAGTATTCATGCTGCAGCTCGCGAAACATCGACTTTTGGCATAACAATAAAGGAGAACTCACTATTTACTATCCCTAAACTGCAATTTATTTGCAAGTATGGAATAAAGATTTTTAAACACAATTTCACCCTCCGTATTTTTTTCCTTATTTTTTCTCAATCTTGCGAAACTATTGCTGATTACCATCCCAAGCATATACAGTATGAGTCTAGAAATATGTTAGTTAATTTAGAGAATTTGTATTGAAAGAGGCTAAGTTACTCTTTGGTTTTTAAAATTTTACCAAATATTGACAACATTTAAGTTACTGCCGTTTTGGGATTATGGATTAATATTTCAATAAATCAATCAATGTGTGTCACTTGATTTTCATTCTCAAAACTAGGATTATTAAGAGCATGATGCGTGCCGAATTTGATTGAATTTAGTATAGAGTCTTGGATGAAAGAATGACTGGAATAGACAAACAAAAAACAAATTCCCCTGTATCCCTTGTATGAAATATGGGAGAGTTTCTAACATTCAGTGAACATTCTATTATTTGACTCACTCAATAGGATCTGCAGTTTGATGACCTGACGGTCACAAAACTAGCAGACCTAACAAAGAAGACAAACAAAAAATTGGGAACATTTTTCTTCATTACGTAGAATGTTATCTCCTTTTAGCTCGATACACTTTCTTCACCGATATTTAATAGCTCCTATACCCTGTTTATAGTAAAACCTGTCAAACTCTTTGAAATAGCCATCAACTGCAGAGTCCACCTCTTCATTGTTGGTAATCTTTTACCTCCGAGAAAATAGTCCGAGGAAGCTAAATCTAGCGAATAAGGTGCGCGATAAAGCAATTCGAACTTTAATTCATTAATTTTGGTCATCGCAATAGTGGATGTGTGAACTGCAGCATTGTCTTGATGAGACAGCACTTTCTTTTCCCCCAAATTTGGTATTTTTCCGTAATTTCGTCGCCTAAACGCTGCAATAAATGTGCATCCAAAAAACAGACCGATGGAACCGCCTTCGCCTTCCAGTTCAGTGCTTTGGCTGTTCTTTTGCCTTGCAAATGAAGTGGTAGACACATGTCTTATACCTGGTTATAAATCGATACAAGATATCGGCTTTATTATGATGAAACATCGCCAACAATTTTCTGCAGGAGCATCTTTACGACGCTGTTTTTGCTCTATTTAAAGCAAGCGCGGTACCCATCTTCAAATCTTCAATCAATATACGATGTGTAGCACTTTTTGAAATGCCTATCATATCAGATAGCTCACGCATCTCCACCCGACGATTATCAAATAACATTATGTGGATTTTCTTAACCATGTCTGGAGTAGACACCTTAATTGGTCGACCATTAGACTGTTTGTCTTGACCGCACGTAGGGCCTCGTTTAAACTCTGATATCTAAAATTTTACAGCCGTAAACGAAGGAGCAGACTCCCCAAGAGTAGAATTTAGCTCGTTTAGACTGAGACCTTTCAAATGGAAATATTGACTTACATATCGGTGACCAAATTTTTACTTTTGATGGCTCAAATAAAAATACCAATTCAAATACCTTGAAACTTGAAATATTTGTTTTATAAGGTTGCCCCTATTCTCCAAAATAATTGTTTTCAAACTTTTGGTACCATTTATACGTCAGGTCGGCTAGTTTTGAGACTGCCCTCGTATTTACTAGACTTATGAATTACACGACTACTCGAAGTATGCGTCAGACGCATCGAGGTGGCCGCCGTTTAGAAAATGATAGATGGCTATATAAGGGAATGAGCACGCGCAGCGATCGGTTAAGAATATATGGTTTTAGTCGGTCACTCGTAAGGCAGGTATTTGAAGGTGCGTAACTTGCCAATAGATTTTTTTCCCAAGTTCTATCAAGTGTGGCAAATAGAATGAGCAAAAAACTAGTTTATTGAGGGGTAATAAATAAAGGATACAGAGGGAAACTAGAATAACAGAATATCAGCTGGTTTGTACAGGAGGTGCCAGAACTGGCGTGATTATGCTGTTCATTTTCATTCTAAGATCTTATGTTTTATTCCAAATTTAACGGAAGTTATGAACCTAATAATGAACCCGTTAATGGAATCATGTGAATGAGAGGTACCAGAAGCAGTACTGTAAGATAATTACAATTACTATCATCAGCTACGATCTGGCAAAATATAAGGAAGTGCTGAATTTTAAATAAGGGCGGCTAGTCAACAAGATACACATTTGGTTAAAACGTACTTGGCACGTTAAAACTCTACAACGGACTGAAACAACGACATGGTAGGTATCAACTTGGTTGAATTTCTTGCGCCTGACTAACTTTGCGCCTAACCACTTGTTCTCTTTTTTCACATAATCACTTGCAAGCTACTCATCATAGCATCAAAAGTATATTGTTGAACATGAATCCGTGGAAGGAAGTGCTGTATTACATAAATTATCATGTACAAAATAAAAATAGACTGCCTCCAAGAAATTTAATTTTACGGTTTTGCTTCAGCGTTTCAAAACTCAAAAAGATTTTTTAGCAACCGAGAGTTTTAGCCATAAAGTTTTACACGGCTACGACTCGTGTGGTAGGATATTTCAAGATTATAGATTCGTGTTGACCCAAATATGATTTGCAAGTGTGCTGTATATTTGGTAATTGCGAAAACATTGAAAACATTCATTTTTATATATACAAAAGTTCGTATGTGCACATCTGCCTCTTCATCTGAACAATATAAACGTTTTTATAATTTTTAATTTTTTTGTAATTTTTTGGTTGCATGTCAGAAATGTTGTGCGGAAAAGTTAATTATTGTGTGAAATAGTAAAGGAATGTTTTTAATAATATCATTTGGTACATTAACAATTTTGGCTTTATAATGTTGTTGTTTAACATTCACAGATTTATAAATAAGTTTTAAAGAAATTTCGGAAAAACTGTATTCACAAACGTTTACAGCTTATCAAACGTTTCCCAAGCCACTTTTAAAACTCAAACATGTATGGTAGGATTTGTCCTACTATAAACCTGCAATACTATGACGTTTGTAATAACGTACGTTAATTTACATTTGATGACAAATATTTTGATTGTTATGTGCATACATGAAAATTTGCCAATGGATAACGCTAACTTAACAACAAGAATTGGTAAGTCGATTCACTTTTATTAAATTTAAGTTAACCCTTTGTTTAATACTATTGATATGCATAGATATAATCATTTTCTGTCGCGTCGAATCAAAACTCATAAAGAAAGACTAGATCTTTTCTTCCTTCAGGACAAAGAAAACATAGCGCTTTAATAAGTCCACATAACATAACCCTAATAAGTCAGACATAACATAACTCTGAATGGTAAAGACTGATCAATCTTACCCAAGTTGCCGATATTGGTAGCCTTCCATTACTGTGTACGAATATAGGCAAATAAACAGTTTCAAAGGCACTTTGAAGAATTGATATAGCGGCCAAAGCGATCGGCATACTACTGTCTATCACGAAATTGTCATATGTCATGTTATGTTATAAATGAAACCAGTATAGAAATTTTAGGCAGGTATGCTTCTACCTCCGTCCATCATAATTTTCCGTTGAGGCAAAATTGTGTGTGGTACTAGAATGGATGTGGTGAATCGCTAGATTCTTAAAAAAATTAGCTTACTAAATGGCCGATGTGCTCTAAATTATACCTTATTTAGTGCAATTGGAGGAAAGATACGAATATATGAATATGTGGGTAAAATTATTTAATTTGTTTGGGAGTTTTCAGAGAGCGTACGTTTCCGTTTGATTTTGTGAAATATTACCATAACCTGAAAATTTAAGCAACTGCTGTCTACGAATTAAGATTACAACGGAACTTTTTAAATATCAATATATCAGTCAGTTTCATTACCACAAATTACCTCACCAAACGTATAACGTGTGCTAAATTTGACTGAATTCAGAACAACCTACAGTAAGATACGAAACTGAGAATATATGGGTTATATCAGCAATTTGCATTGGAGGTACCAGAAAGAGCGCAGTTACTCGGTCTATATAGGTATTTCTCAGGGCGTACAGAAAATTAGAATTCAACATATTGAAGAAGAACGTAGGCTACCATAGTCTATAGAGTGGAAACTACAGAGTAATGATTGAATTTCGGAAAATCAGACATTTTGTATAAGAGGTACCAAAGGAGTGTTGGCAAGGCTCTCCATTTTAATTGTAGACCTTACTTTGGCGAGCGCTCAGTGTGCACCAAATGTGACTAAACTTGCTGGAGCCATGCAAGAGATATGAATCTAAAAACATATGAGCTAGATAAACCATTTGTATGGAAAGTACCAGAAACGGTGTGGCCATTCGGTAGATTTCTTGGAATTTTGCCAAGCATAGTAAAATAATGTGGTGGCGATATATTTATACTGTTGTTGCTTTCGGATTGGAAGTTACGTCTCTTAATTCAATATTAGAAACAAATATTTGGGATGTGTTATATATGCTATCGAGAACCCTAGAAAAACTGACACTTCGAAACGAAGTTCAAAAATTTAAATTATATTAAATTATTGATGATTAAGATGATAGCGATGACCTTTTTGATTTCGTCCACAATCCACGGTGTCACTGATTTGTGAAAGAACTTCCTGTGTATTAGCTCGCCGTGCCTTTATTTTATGAAGTAGAAACAAGTTTAATGCCGGACTTTAAATCAATTTAAAATTTTTCGGGAGTTATTAATGTAATTGAGATAATCTTTCTAAGAATAAAATATCTGGTGGATACCTTGTCCAATAATATGTATACCGAAAAGAACATTACTGGGTTATTTGTTTAACTAAATATACTCTTATTTATCACCTTCTAAATTTTCTCTAGAAATAAATTATTTGACACAGTCCTTCCTATTATATAGGTAGATAGTTTGTAATGCTCAATCGCATCAATAATGAGTAAAACAAAAAAGGATAATTCGAAATAGGAAAATTTAAAGGGAGGTTCGTTTGTAAACAAACAAGTTATTTATTTTCGGCAAAGAAAAAATATACGAGATTACTCACATAGCAATACACAATCCACTAGAAAGAAGTTTTGTCATACTGAAGCAACACTTCCGTTGCTTAATAGATAGTTTAACAGCGAACCTGTCGAACACTAAAAAAATCATGGCATTAGATGTTCTTCATAACATTGTAATAAATGAAAATGATACACAGAAAGAATAATATAGAAGTAGTCGTTATTCGATTACTTTTTTCACGCAATGATTTAACTTCATTTCGGAAGTGCTTTTGCACTAACAATTTGTTTTTTTCATAATACCTTTTTTCATAATACGTTAAGAAGGTGTTATAAATAGGAATACCTTCTTGTTATATATTCTTTCTTGCTTAATACCGGTTATTAGTTATTGAGATGATATAAATAGTTTATGAATTCTGTTTCTTAAGAAAGCATTTTTAACTATTACGCACATAATTTAAGTGTTTTTTTTTTTTTTTGTGAATAAGGCCACAAATTTCATGTATTGAATTTGAAGTCTTAAAGAAACAATTGCGGGAAAATTCATTGACGTTAACCAGTTGCGTTTCGTTATTGGCGAGGTAATTCTTCAGCTCCTTAAGCTTTTTGCGAGCAAATCTGTCACATATTAATGATATTATTTTGCTCTCTTGTTATGCTTTGCCAGAATGTTGGGCTAGTGCAACATGTTTGACTTCTTCAGGAAGTTTACTATGTCATAAAGGCCATCCAATTGTAAACATACAGGTTCTAGTGTTAAACAAAAAGACAAAAAAGACAATATTGTGGATTTGTGTTTCCGATATACTCGTAGAAAGTAAATGATTTTCCCAACACGGCATGATTTTCCCAATATTGTAATTGATAAAACTTTTTGATCAAAATGAGTGTTCGTTAGTGAAAACTTTATGGGCGTTGTGCCCATTCTATGGCAAATTCGGTGGTCTTTCAAAGAGGACTCTCCAACGTTTTTTTTACCAAATTCGGGGCGACAAGATCGGTAAATAATCAGACAACACTCGTACGCCAAAGGAAACACAGATCGGCCAAGGACATTGCCGCTGTCCGTATAAGTGTGCAACAAAACCAAAGGCAGTCGATTCGCCGCTGAGCTCAAGAATGCGAACTTTCGCAGACTTCAGTTTGGCGAATTTTACGTCGAGATGAGCGTTTGTAGGATGACCCCAATTTAATGCCATCTGGCTTTTTCGGAATCAGTGTTTGTGAAACTCATAGATTTTAGTTTTTTACAAAATGGTGAATGCAAATATGAAAAATTTAATTTTTGCATACAAGTCGGTTGATTATCAGCACTATAGATGTTAAATTTAATTTGCTCGATAGTGTTTATCAACAGCCAAAACATAAAATGACTCCAAAAAAATTTTAGTTGTATGAAGTTTTGTTCTCTAACCTCAATCAGAACTGTAACCAGACGCAGTTTCGTTTCTTGGCAGAGAAAAAGGTCTGGAGCCAAGCTGTGGAAAGTACAAATGATCCAAATTATTAATAATCGAATTTACGATATCGGCGTCTTAGATATTTCCATCGCTATTATAAATTTTATCTTTTTTTGTATCAAAATTTCAGTTGCAAACAAAACTTTTTATGAAACAGAAACAAAATTGCTTCTAATTCCATTTCGGGTGTATGAATCAAAATCATAATTTTTGTAACTTCCTTTCGGTTGCATAAAACAGAAACGAAATTGATTAAATGTTGATACAGTTGTCGGAACTAGAGCGAAAATTGTGTATATAATATTTTTGGCTTGGATTTCAGAAAGTGCAACAAATCGAAACTACGCAAAACAAAAATTATTGAAATGAATTGGAAACATTTTTTTCATTTGATACGAATATAGCAATAACAAAGTGAGCGTATATGTAAAATTTTGTCAAATTTTTACATATTTTTCATGGTTTCAGGTGTTTATATTTTAAAAGCTTTGGAGCAAAATAGGATTTTAATACTGTAACAATTTCAGAAATCTGGTTTTTAATAGTGAAAATAATAATTGTGTGTTAAATGAATACGAAGGGATTTTGTGTACTTTTTTCCTAAATCAACATGAGGTGCAAAGGAATGACGGACAAAAGGCAACTTGAAAATCATCTGAAATTTAAATGCAAAACGACCGTATATGCAGAATATGCAAACATTTATATCGATTGGAAAAGTGGGTCAAAAATAATATTTTCATTGAGTTTGATTTTATACACACAAACATGATAAATTGATAAGTTTGAGTTTCTAATTCAAAAGTATATTAATTTAAATTCCAAACTTTAATCTTGAAAATACAGCCAAATTTTCAATTTTTTTAGTTTAGTTTCCCTTTATGGCATAACTATTACCACTAAAAAATCACAAGTTGAGAAGTAATTTCTTCGAACAGTCCAAGAGAGCAGAAATCAGCCATTTTAAATATTTCAAAACGGATATTACACTATAGAGAACCATTTGGAGAAGTCGTATTTTCTCGCTTGTAGTTGTTCACAGTTTTGGAATAACTTTAATGGAGAGTTCTGAAGCTATTTTAAGATAGAGGCATAGAAGGTGAAAGCTTCGAATACATATCGGTACCAAAAAATAAATTTTATCACTTACTAATAGTAATTAAGAACAAAATCGCCGAAATTCTTCATAACATTGATGAATAATATTTTTCGAATAATTTTTACAAATTTATGCGAATTCGGTAAAGTTAATATTGATGAATCACTGTCATTATTGTTGTTTTACCGTTCAGGGAAATTTATGGAAACTGTTTCAAAATAACGAATTCTTAAATACATGTGTTTTTTGGTATCGTGCTTATAAAGGATATCTCGGCATTGATGAAAGAATACTTTCCTAGACTCCTTAAAATATCCATAAACCCCAGACTTCACTTTTTCATTGTTGACAGATATTCTACCACCAAGCAATTTATTCAAGTTTGGAAATATGAAATAGTCCGAGGGTGCTAAATCTGGCGAATAAGTTGCGTTATGAAGCAATTCCCACTTTAATTCATTAATTTTGGCCATCGCAATAGTGGATGTGTAAACTGGAGCATTGTCTTGATGGAAGAACACTTTCGTTTTCGCCAAATGCGGCCTTTTTTCCATAATTCGTCGTTGGTGGTTTTTTCTTTCTGAAGATAATCAATAAAAATAAATCCATGCGTTTCCAAAAAACAGACGCCATGATTTGCCTACCGAAGAAACCGTTCTTGCCTTCTTTGGACACGATTCTTCCATTCCAGTCCACTGCTTTCACTGTTCCTTTGTCTCAAGTGTGAAGTAGTGAAGTGGTGGACTCATGCCTAATCCATGGTTATGAATCGATGAAACGTCGAAAAACACTCTACTGAAACATCTTCACGGCGCTGTTTTCTCCATTAAAAGCAAGCGCATCACCCATCTTGCGCACAGATTTCTCATCTTAAAACGTATATCATTTTTTGCAACGCTTATCATTTCGGTTAGCTCACGCACCTCCAGCTGACGTTCATCTAATACCATTTTGTGGATTTCCTTAACCGTGTCTGTCGTGGACACCTCAATTAGTCGGCCACTACCGAGTTCGCCTTGGCAGCTCGTACGGCCTCGCTTAAACTGTGCTACCCAATATTTTACAGTCGTCAACGAGGGACCAGACTCCCCCAGAGCAAAACCTACCAGATCGGCTAGTTTTGGGACCGCCCTTGTATCCCAAATGAAACTTCAAGATAGTTTTTCAATGATTTTCTCCCACAGGTACACACACACTGTGTGGTTGACGATTTTTGTTGCATTAAGATAACCAAATTACTTATATTTGAATTTTTATAAATTGTTTCTTTATTACTTTAAAAAGTAATGTGTTCTTATTAAGTCGTTTTTATAGGTTTGGAAACTAATTTAATTTAAATGACCTCCACGCTCTATTACGTATATGCCTCAGCTTCTCAAAAATTTTATCTGCTGGGCTGTGAAGGGATTTACTCAATATTTGTTCGAAAGAATTTCCAGCAAAATGAAAAAAAAAAACTGGAAGTCATTTAAAAAGAATAATATTTTCATCTCTTCCAAGGGCTCAATATGTGCATATTTATCACTTGCAAAGAAGCATTTTTGTACTGCTTCCAAATACAAGTAAATTTCGTTAGTTCTTATTAAATTGAACTCCATTTAAATATTTGAGTGCCACATAATCACATTTGATAGAAATACAATATTTCGATCTGGAAAACAACAAAATAAAAACAAAATTTCTTTAGTCAAATGCACCAGTGATTGCTTTTTCATTGCTACAATAACTCTCATTAAAATATGAAGAAGACACCCCATTAAAACCGCTTCCTTTCGGTTTAAGCAAATTTTCGCCACTTTACTCCAAAAAATGCGATGTTATCTTTTACACAAATTTTCTTTGAGTAATGTTCACAACAATTTCGTGGTGCCACGAGCCACACAACACGGCCGATTTTGGCTTTATATTATGGGAAGATCCCAGAAAGCATAATTTGACGATTTGGCAACGACAATTGGCCACCAATGTCATGCGATTTGACGCCGTTAGACTTTTTTTGTAGGGATACATCAAAAACCGTGTTTACGTAGATAATCCCCAAATGTTGGAGCATTTGAAACCCAGCATTCGTCAAGTTATCGCCTACATAACGCCCAAAATGAGTGACAAAGTGGTCAAAAACTACCTCAAAAGGATCCACTGCTGCAGCCAATATAGAGGCGGTCATTTAAATGGCATTGTATTTCGTACATAAGTCCAGGCATTATTTAACTTTACTTTTGAAAAAAAAAAGAAATGAATAAGCCGGTAGAGGGAACCCATAACCATATTTATACGTTTCCTTTGTCATGAGCAATTTAGAATATATTTTTTTAATTTATAATCCTTTCTAAGAAGGAAAATTTGAAATTTATTCAGTATCCGCCATACGCATAAAAACTATACAAAAGTCCTTAATATATTGTAGATCCTTAATATATTGTTGATTGCAATAGTAACAATAATTTGTACCAACTACAATAGTATGTTCTACAGTTCTTGGTCGTCATCTCCATATCACTAGTAAGCTTGTCGTTTTCAAACTTTGTAAATGCTGAACATCTTGATATAAGTAAGTGAAAATTTTTTCGAAAATGTGCCATGATCATAGTAAAGTTATGGTCGAAATAAAAAGACATTAGTCAAGTAAAAAAAACAATGGAAATTTTTTGCAATTTTATTGAACTATTTTGCCAACAATATTCGGTATGTACAAAGGTTGCTGGGCGTGATTTTTAAAAAATTCTGAAAATACGAATTTTCTTTGGGCTAAGTCGAGATATGATGTAACAGATATATATTATATGTATATAACAGATATAGCATTTGTTGAGTGCACACATATCTGGTGAATAGTCGGCACATCGGCCACGATAGATGATATATATCACAAGTAGGTAAAATCGATGCAATAAAATAGTTTGACCATACAAGAACTGAATTCATCTGTAGAAATATGTCAATTTTGAAAACTTTTTCAAACAATTTTAACGCGTAATAGTTAATTAAAATCCATAAATGGACTAATTTTTTTCTTCTGGACGTGGACAAGGGTATCAAGAGTTACTAAAAATTCGAATTTTTACAGGGCAAATTGATGTTCAAAAAGAGGGAGAATACGACTGATCCAATCGAACAAAATCGGTGGTAGTGGATAAATCCCACTTTTTTTAATGTGTCATTTTCAAAAATGTTCTAACATTTTTACCATTCGTTAGTAAACACTGAAGTAGACCAATAAAATGTATACGCAAACGCTGGTCTAATTGTCAACGAAGTTATGGTAAAAATGGAAAAAGAAGATTTTTTTGCTGCTCAAACGAGCTAAGTCGCTACATTGTGTGTGAGAAAAATGTGTTTTTCATATATCTACTTATGTGGGGTGTCGCAAAACTGATTCAAAAGAAAATACCTTATTTTTTATTTTCTTTGGGAAAATAAGTATCCCACTATTAAACGGCTTTTCCGATTTGGTGAAATTTCAGGCAGATATATGTACTATTGGTTCTCAAACAGGGATAAAATGGGATGCTCAATGGGCATCTAAATTTTTACATCTTGGAAAAGAATTATATCAAGTTTTTTTTTTTTTTGGTTGATGAGTAACGTGGTTATATATAGTCCCTTTTTGATAATAAATAAAAAAGCCCATTGAAGGCTAATGTTGTATGAAGAAGAAAAATCTACACTTAAATTATGAAAAATAGCAAAATTATTCTAAAAATATATAAAGTTTTTATATTATATTATTATGTTTGGTAAGTTTGACCGTCATTTGTCTATGCACGATGCAAATACGTCGTAATTTGAGAAAAATCTAATATCTAATATTCTAATATTCGATTGTTGATTTTGGAATATTTTTCAAATTTAGTTTACATTGTTGACATTTCTTACGTTGCCTACAATTACGTCATAGTGCAGTGATTTGTGCAATGTTTCATTATAAATAATTAACTATATATATCTATATATATATTTATAGCTATATTTCTCATATGTTAAAATAGTACAATTTCCATACTTTTGTGTTTTTTTTTAAATACATATTTTATCAACCGTTTTGAATATATGTGATTTTCCGACTTTCTAGACTACGTGAATCTTCCTGTTTTAATAGAGCAGTCGGCAAAATGAGTATTGGACACACACATTTATGTTCGAGAAGTTGAGAAGTGAATGTAAAAATGTGGCAAACGACTATTGAAGCGTATTTGTAACGATTTGGGCTCTTTAAAAAGTTCGGTAATTGTCATTTTGCACCAAACGAGGTATTTACACAGGACGACAGCCCACAATGCAATTTCTTCGGCATTCTTTCGGAGACGATTTAGACGACAACTGCAGTAAATACGAATAACGCTGTATTCGACGAAAGTCACGTTGAAGACATAGACATTGGGTGAAATCTACAAGATGATACTGTGCCCTTCTCTACTACTCTGCCAATAAAACTGCATCAAGAACTAATCCTGTCTGCCTTTTTGTGCAGCGCATAAAGCATGATTACGCACAAACTCAAAGAATGAATCAGATCTGGGAGTCGTCCGGAAAGTATAGTTGATAAAATTCATGGATCAACCGTTGTTGACTGCGAGTATCGCATTTTTAAATTATATTGTCTGGAAAGGAACTGCTGGCTAGTGAAAACAGTATCAAAGCAAAGTAAACAAAGTTCGGGCTGTCCTTTTATATGCAGGGTCCATTTCAATCGAAGATATCCCTGCATAAGTATACTCGGACGGACAATCGGCTAAATCGATTCAGCATTTAATTCTGAGTTAACCGGAATTTACGTATTTTGCACATTTAAATTCTGATTTCAAAATTTTGAAAAATAACGAAAATCTTTTTTTGAAAGCTAGGCCTAGAAGAATCAGTATTGAGGGAGTATTAATCAATGTAATGAAGCGTGCATCAATACAAGGCGGTGCCATCAACACAACAGGAGGTGCCTTTAAAAAAAATTGAAGGATTTTGCTCAGATTTCTTTAAGAATTACAAGTTTTAACCAATAGACTTTCTAAGTGGTAGTCAATGTCCGCATTTTTCTGTAGAAAATAATCATTCATTAATCTAATGGAAAAATATCCGCTGTGGGGTTTTTTTTTTTTGTTTTGTAGCTGCAAAAATATTTTACCATACTCATTTGACGTTGGTCTATACAGACGGTTTGTTAAAATGTTTCTTTGTAAAATGTTAGTTTAGTTAAGATTTACGTATATGTATATTGAAAAAAATGATGCGACGTCTCATTTTTGGCAGTTCTGAAAATCCTTGACAAAAACAAAATTGACATTCAAATAACATTCATAAAATAATAGTAACTATTTGCAGCCATTGGACAATTCTTCAGTTTAAAACTTTATTAACTTTTCTTTGTTAATAGTGTTCGGTGTTTTTGAAAGGAGAAAAGATTAATCATATTCTTCAATTTTATCTAAAACTTAAGACACTTTTGTCAGAAACAACCAAAATAATGTATGCAAACATCGTGCTCCGTAGCCTAAATTTCATAGTTTCCTAATAATCGAGCTAATTGAGTAACAAATTCTTTGGCAAACATTACCTATACCATTTAAGCATCTCACTTTAAGAGCAGTAAATATAGGGGCCATTAGTCCTGCTGCATATGTACATAGTCCTCACACTTCTTACTAAAATGCATCGCCTTATAATTTTAATTTATTGTTGGGTTTTGTTAACATTTTTAATTTTCTTTATGTACCGCAGGCACGTTGTTTAACGTGCTATTGGTTTCCAAACATATTTCGAATTTTCACAATGTTGTAAAATTGGTTATTTATTATACCCAACATTATATTAAAACGGTGAAGTATACATTTGTCGAAACCTATTATTTAAATAGTTGTTTCAATTTTGAAAAAACGCCTTGATGTTTTACCATCCTCTTTACATCGTCAAATGCCTAATGAAGACCTCTTTTTATGTTAACGTTTTGCCTGCTGTTGTACTGCCGATTTTTCAAGAGTATAAAGTCACACTTGCAATTTTTCATGTTGTTGTCATTTTTTTTATTCTGTTTTCTTCTACGTATTCAGCATTAAGGTTTTGATACAGGTGTTGTTATATGACGCACGTCACGATATGACTGTTCGGGTACACAAATACTTCAGTGATGATTCAATTAACAACAATGCCTGATTTAACTCAAAATTTGCATTGCGCCGTAAAGTTGATGTGCCCTCTAGAACCAGTTTGTATATTATAATAATTTCAGATCTTTGCAGTATTTGCCATTTTTCAGTACCAAACATAAACATAATTCTCGATCTTGCATTATCCAAAAATGTACATATAGAGTTCAGCTTTTGTGGACACTGCATCAATATTTATCCAGAGTGGTAACATTTTGTCGTTCATGTCCTTAATGTGATGACATATTTAAAAAAATAAGTCGTTTTGACTTTGTGAGTTTTTTTAAGAATGGTGTGTTTGTTCCTCATTGAATCTAAATTTGTCATTAGAGCCAGAGTGACTTCCTATGCTCACAAATTATCCGAATACTCTGAGTTAAAGCACAATAAAAAAAGTAACAATTTAACTTTCTGAAGTCCTTTGTATGAGAAATATGCAATGATTTCCGATTTTTTCTAAATCGGCCAATTAATATGTGTGGTATCCTAAGGGGCATGGATATTTATTTTCATTCGCAGTAGTAAATGCCCGGCGCAAGCTGCGGTTAATTGATTGATTTTTCTCCAATTTTATAGAGAATTATAAATAAATTTTTGTGTTCAAAGCTATGGGCTGTAATTATTATAACAGAAATTACATATGAATGATTAAATCGCGAAAAATCGCTCAATTTATATGGGAAGTACCGGAATGGGTATAACAACTTGTTTAGTATTCATTCTGAGACTCAGCTACGTTATACTTTACTCAATTTGTGCCAAATTTGATTAAATTTAGTGCAACCGATTGGAAGATAAGAATCCAAAAATATATGAATTAAATCGATCGATAAAGGGATGGGCTCCAAAAATCGATTTATTCAAATTTAGCCAGATGTTACGACACAATGCAATCAACAAAAATGTATGTTGTTGCAGATTATGAATGAGCAGCAACAGGTAGGAAAATTAACTTTGAAAAATCGGTCAATTTGTGTGGGAGGTACCAGAAGAGATTGGTTATTCACTTAGGCTGTGCCAAGTATTAAGGCCGTTTAAATCTACCAGCTTCGCGACTAAAAATAGAAATATAAGTCCAGTATATAAGTCCAGTATATTTCAGTATATTTTTTGTCATTTAAACGTCCAACGGAAGGAGCAAAAGCTGACTTTTCCTCCTGTAATTTTTTTTCACTGTAAAATATTTTATTTTCGATTGATATGAAAATCCATAAAAGCTTGTTTCCATAAAATGAGTCTCTCAATTCGTTATCAAAGCGAAGGAACAACTTTCTTTCTTTATAATTCGAAGAAATTTTCGTTCTTTTTTATTGGACGGGTTTACCATAATTCTGTCATTTTTATACCAACAAATATGAGCAAGTGTTAAAAATATGTAATATGTAAAGTCAACATCGTTTTTTGAAAACTTTGTTGACGGAGTTTCATACATTTTGTAAAAAAACACATTTCCAAAACTTTCGTTTATAAAGGATACAGGCCGTCACTTTTGTGTTTTCATATCAACAGAAAAATATAGTATTTTACATAGCACTTTTGACTGCGTCATAATGTCACATATAGAGTGATTTTTAAGATTTAAAATTTTCAGGTTGGCAGCACTGGTTGGTAATGGCGTCCAAACGTCATCTGTCAAAGTAAAAACTATACAGTATACCTACCACAACGTCTAATTTTTGGTGAATGGGCCTTACAAAAGCTCAATGAAAATCAGCTGTTTTATCGAAAAATTGTGTTCAGCGATGAGGCTCATTTCTTGCTGAACGGATACGTACACATGCAAAACTGTCGCATCTGGAGTTATGAACAGCCACATGCCATACATGAATTACCGATGCATCCCGAAAAAAACGACAGTATGGTGAGATTTATGGGCTGGTAGCATTATCGGGCTGTTTTTCTTCAAAGACGACCATGGAAGAAACGTTACCGTCAATGGCGAACGATATCGAGCCATGATACGCGATTTTTTCTGCTCCAATTGGCTGAGTTGAACTTGGTTGACATGTGGTTTCATCAGGACGGTGCAACATGCCACACTGCTTGTGAAACAATGGATATGTTGAGGGATGAATTTGGTGAACAGCTTATCTATCGATTTGGTCCTGAGAGTTGGCTCCCTGGATCTTGCGATTTAACGCCTCTTTATTATTTCTTGAGGGGTTATGCCAGTTGTTAGTTTATGTGGACAAGCCAAACACTATTGAAGCCTTACAGGACAATATAACACGCGTTATTCGTGGAATACAGGCCGAAATGCTCGAAAAAGTGACGAAAAATTTGACCTTCCGAGTGGACATTTTGAGACGGAGCCGCGGATAACATTTACATGAAAAAATTAAACGGCAAACAAATTTTAATATATGAAGCAAATTTCAGTGTTTTATTCTATTTGT
Organism: Philornis downsi; assembly: GCA_019455685.1. Classification (NCBI taxonomy): domain Eukaryota; kingdom Metazoa; phylum Arthropoda; class Insecta; order Diptera; family Muscidae; genus Philornis; species Philornis downsi. The sequence goes on from JAHXMU010000395.1 coordinate 2,724,246, forward strand.
AAGAAAAACTACGATTAAGAAATCACCCTTTATATATTTGTAAACATATTTTATATATTTGTAAACATATTCTTGTATTTAATTAAGAGGGTGTACAGAACATGTAATTCTCTTATAGGTAATTCGATTGTGGTTTCTTTATTTGAAAATTAATAATAATTGGGTTCGTTGTATTCTTTAGTTAGTTTTTGCTCACATGAAATTATTCAGTACTTAATAAATCTGAACTTCTTATGTTCATCATTTGTGGCTGATTTTTAAAGATTATTGTCATCATCATCATGCTATTTATTTTCTATTAGATCTAATCAAGATTTGCATGGCAAGAATCTAAGTTACGGCTGAGAGAAGTTTATGTTATGTTTCTCCCTTTTTTCCATAATTGAAATATGCAATAACGAAGAAAATGGTTTACTATTCGTAATTTAGCATCAGTAAAATCGTTATAATATTGAAACTATTCATTGGATTTTGATGAAAAGACTATTTTCGATAACAAGTAAAAAATCATTTTTCAACACAGTGGACATAATATGTTCTTCTACCGGGTCATTTCTGCAATTGCACCTGATTAATTCGATGCAAAAACAAATTTTAAGAAATTATTGCAAAAATACGGCTTGTACTGATCAAACTTCGTGTGATTCCACCGCTCTTTTAGGATAAAAAAGGCTTAACTTTAATAGTTTATTTAATATTGCTATTACCGAAGTTTTGGTTGGTTGTACTTTAACTTGTTGTAAAGCAAATCATACCATAAAATGTGTCTCCCAAAAGGAAGCGCTTGAAAGACCAATTACCTTTTGACAAAGTGGGTTTCAATAATTTTTGGAAGTGGTTGAGATAAATCCGTCTATGTTGCCTGTACAAATTTGCAATTTTCCGAAATTAAATCTTTGCTCTGTAATTTCGAATATGTAGGGGAGCTGTGACAAACAGTTTCGTTCACTGTATTACTTTATAATATACGACAACAATTGAGAAAAATCGCTCGAATAACCGCCCCGTTTCTGTACCACCGACTCCCATATTTACTTTATATGTTCTTAGGTTCATATTTTTGTATTTAGCTTAATCGAATTCAGCCAAGTTTAGCTTTTGATAAACTTAAGTCTGACAATTGAAATGGACTGCGGTGTCACGCCCTAACCTTAGTTCTAAGAATGAAAGTGTACTGCGTTTCATAGGATATTTTCCAAATAGTGAAATCTTTGTATTGTCTGGCTGGCTACCACACCCGATAATTGTCGTAAATCTTAAAAAAATTCATACCATGCCCTTCTGCTACATTTTACACTACATTTTAGTGGTTTGGAAAGGATGGTAGTGCACCTCCTAATTCGTAGACTGCAGTAACTTAAATATTTGTTCATCGTATTCTTTTGTAAATATCGTAGTATCTGCTAAAATGTGAGAAAAATTACATAAAATTACCTAGTTTTAGACATACAATCTGTACGTTAATTTAGAACATTTATTGATAAAAATATGGCGATTTAACACGTATATGCTGGTACTTTATACACATTTGAGCAATGGGAACAGAAAATGCTGTGAATATATATGTAAAATACTTCACCTGACTAAAACTTCTGTGAACTTTGTGATGAATAAAAATATTTTTATATGAATTATGCGCTTCGTGGAACTTCTTAAAATTCTGCACACTCTAATATTGTGCCAGCTAGTAGCTGGGAATTGTAAATAGAATCAGCACTCCTATACATATTTCTGTTTATCCAATGCTTGGTAAAACTTTAATATAATTGGCTGGATAACCATGCCCTTTCCTGCAGCACCCATAGAAATGATTAATTTGGGTCATATATTATTAGGTTGTTAATATTTTCTATTCTATGGGATTGGATGGAGTCAACTTTAGCCCAAGCCAAGCGTTTGTTAAACTTGGATCTGCATCATCACACTTCTGAATTGGAGTATTTTGCAAAATTCAAACCAATTTCTCAGTCATTTCTAACCAGTAAATATTTGTATACATTTTGTTGTTCTAAAATGCTAAGGAAAACTTAAGAATATTCGGCAAAGAAGCCCATATAAATGATCGATTTAGCCCATAGATTCTTACGATCCCATCCTTCATTCGTTCGGTTTAAATTCTGCCCAGTTGGGCTTGCGTGTGCAATAAAATTGATCGACTTAGCAGAAATCAGCCGTTTATCTGTAATTTCATAGGAGAAGTTAACGAAACAGAAAAGTTATTCAATCAAATTTAATTTATCGACAACAATGTAATTACAATTGTAATTATAATATAATCATTAAAATATTTATCAAAAGAAACTACTTCAGTACTCGCAGCGAATTTTCAATGCTTTCTATCGCCAAAAAACTCGATGTAGTAATTCGAAAGGTGAAAATCAGCCAGAGTCATGTCAGATAAACACGATGGTTCTCGAAAATATTTGTTGAATATTTAGACAGAAATTCGTTTACAATCATGATAAATAGTCAACATTACTTTGACTTGTAATCGGCTTTGACATAGTCTTTCGTGTTCGGCTCAGTCGAAAGACGCCATTCCGATATTTGTTAACTATTTTACGCGTAAAATTTACAATTTTATGAATAAGGAGTCGGAATTGACCCCGCGAGTTTTAAGAGACTGAAAAGAGACTAAAGACGATTCAAGTCTTTCGGAACTAGTCGAGTGCAATGAAATTCAATCGTGTAAAATGCTGATAGTAGGAAACAAAACACAGTCGCAAATATCTCGCTAAAAATTAAATAACAACTTTCAGTCAACATTTCTTTTACTTTATTGGTGTTAACTTCATTTACAATCTTTGATGGCCAACCAGAGCGATACAAATCTTCCACCGCGTCCCAATTGCTTTTGACAGTTTTATCTGTTACAAAACACACTTGAGATGAACCGACAAAATCCAACACTGCAAATAAATTAAATAAAAGATCTTGTTCAAACTCCGCGTCAGAATAGAGGACAGTTGTGCCAACATATCGACAAAAAGAAATGTTCCCTTGAGCGGTCTTTTCAAATCATCAATTCCCTGCACTTTTCTGACAGAATGGAGATTGAAGTATTACGAACAATGATTTTCAAGTTGTTACTATTTTCACTGCGAGTTTCGATTCTGACAATGTGATGTGTTTGGAAATATATATGTATAATGACTTACCTTAGTCTTGTTTTGAGGTGTAGACATATACATTTGGGTTTCTTTTAAATAAAACGCATTTAAAGGTATCTGAAAGACAGATAGAGAATCGGAAAATTATATATATGTATGTATTTGTATGTTTAGTTACTTGACATAAATCTACATATCGAGAAAAAGTTTAAATACATATTTTAGAAACTACTATAATATAAAAGAAGTTAGTGTAGAAACTTAATTACATTTTTGCATATACGGTCGCTGTTCAATAATGAATATGTGTGGTACAGTCTATATTATTGTAATGATAGGAATTCACAAATTGTCAGTTTTTCCTCCATATTTATGACTGTACTGATAAAGGAAATAAACTCATCCTGCGGTGAGGGTATAGGCCAGTTATAGAAGTTTATGTTAAATATGTTCCCTTTGGATAACGTTAGAATAATCACGTAGTTCTAACATGGAATAACCATGTGGGTCTGTTAAGTGGTTTCTTTCACATATGTTACACATTTGTGTGTTAAGCCGGAATATCAAGGCTACAGTCCGAAGATCATATGTGAGCGATAGATAAGCAGAATTATCAAGCGGTCATGCGCTTGTGTGTATGGGCGATAACAGAACCACCCCTATTTATTTTCTTACTTTATCTTTAAGATTAGTATATTTAGAATAAGTCTAGTACAGCTTGTAAGCATCAAATTAGAAAATAAAGAATCAGTAATTTACAACTACTCAACACGAACTGATGTTTCATCCAGTTTTTTGGTCCTTCGAGCACGAAATGACGTTTCATCCAGTTTGTTGGTCCTTCGAGTAATTTACAACTACTCAACACGAATTGATATTTCATGAGTCGCTAAAATGTTACTACCAAGTTAGTACTCAAATATATTGAACGAATGTTTCTCTCCAACACTGAGTCAAAATAGAACCGCTTTCAACTTTGCGGGATTTCAACAAATTGGCGCAATTGTTAGAATTGTATAGCAAAACTCCTAATAAGCTGATTTCAAGTAACTCCATTATCCACTAAGGTTTCCTGACCGCCTGTGGAGTTTTTTTGAAAGGCCTTTAAAAACTCTTTTAAAAAAATCTTTACATGAATAAAGGCAATACAATTTATGAGGAATAAAAAACATCAATTTAATAGCACTCAGCCAACCTGTATATGTGGCTAGATGTTATTTTCCAACTGTATACTATATCAATGCACCACACATTAAAATATAAATTTTCTATTACTTCGATCAGAAATAAGTTGTGTCTGAGCTGCTTGAATAAAATACTACAGTTGTACCATTAAAAAGCTACGCTTTTCTACGTATTTTTGCAAGAGAACATTTTGCCTACTACCGGTGCATTGAGGTCCTTATAATTGGAATTATTGGCCAAAACCTATTTTCAAACCGTCACCCATATAAGTGGGATGTATATCATTTGATATGAGAAAAAAATCAATGATTTGATGCACACGAATTTACAATATTCGAATGTTTCTCCGGCAGACTGGCTAGTAAACATGACAATGTGAGTAAAATCATGCCGATCCTTACGACGATGGTAGTATCTTCACTAGTCGTGGTTTACGCTTGCAAATGGGTAAAAAGCCAACAATCAATAGATTCGTTAACATATTAAGATCTCTGTCAGTCAAAGGCGGAAAGATGGTTGTGTCGGTGGTAGATAGCAATCGCACACTTTTTCGCAAAACCACGGTTTTAAAAATAACCAATTTTAATTTTAATTTAACTTGGAATTACCACACTGGATTTACATTAAGTTTTGCAACTCGTAAAGTTTTAAACCGAATAATGTGACTTGTGAGGTTGCTCCATTTTAGTTCACTCTCCCAGATATCATCACACAAAATGTCGCTTTTATCGTATCATATAAAAGACCTTAAACATTCTATTAAAACTTTGTGCATTTCCGGTTTTTAAAAATACAGATTTGAGGGTGTAACTTGACAAATCAGCCAAGCCAATTTTAGTATCTCCAATAGATATATGAAATGGTGGGTTCTACAAGAGTTTTTTTTTTTTGCCTTCAGGTTAGATCAGATAATTCCGATTCATCCGAAATTTGGCTAGTCGTAATATCTTGGATTACCTAAAAAAAAAACATTGTTTTTGTCATATCTTTCGCAAATTAACTAAACTTTTGAAAATTATACTTTGAATGACATACAATCCAATGTAAGACTTATAATCCACAAGCTGACTATCCCAATTTCGCTACTTCTCGTATAAAATGGCTTTATTGAATTAAATTAACTACATCTCCCTTCAAAATGTAAAATTAGCATGACCGACGTATTTGAAATTTTATCTACCATAAAATTCTGTGATAGTTGGGTTAGTTATGCCCTAAAGTATAATTTTTATCACAACTTTTGAAATGCATACCTGAATCCGCTGAATCTTTACACAATGTTTCTCCCCCAATTTTCAAAATCACGGCCTAATCTTGTCAGTCTTAGTACCTTTTATACAAAATCGCTGATTTGATTAAATCAGTTTTTATAGTCTATAGTTTTGAACTCTTGGCGTCATCAGGACAGACCATATTGAAGCAGAGATGTCCGTCTACTTGGCTGACTTGGTAGATTGGTAGATACGATAACTGTCGTAATTTCCTATTATTGAACATTTTCACAGCCCAGTATTTTGCCAGAGTAGTCGGAGATCGTCAAGATCGCCCCTCTAATTCTGGTACATAAATATTATCCGATTTTCGAAATACTGTTTATTCTATGTAACTTCTCATTTTTGGATTGCACTAACCTTTAAGTTTACACTATTTGGTGGAGTTTAAAAATATCGCCCAATTAATTCCGTCCTTCTGACACCTCCCTTGCATATGACAGATTTATCCCACATACTCTTATGTTTATATATTTTATGTAGGTGTATTAAATATAGAAAATTCAGTGAAAGTAGTTTCTCAGACGGAAAATGTAACGCACTGTTACAACCCTCCTGGTGCTTCCCCTACAAATTGACCAGTGTTCCGAAATACGGTGTGTCCTTTTTAATTTGTAATTGGCAGGTTGCAGCATAATAGACTTTTATCTGCTATATTTGTTAATAATTACCTGTAAAAGTTACAACTTGAAACCAAACTTGCGTTTGGTGAGCTAAGGTCTGGCAATAAAAATAGAGGGTATCACCACACCTTTTCTGGTACCTCCCTCCCGCTTTATCGAAATTTAATTTTTTCATTTAAATTCCTAATTTGGAAAATCGTCCGTTTAGTCCTCTTCTGGTACACCTTGAATAAATTATCTACTTAACCCTTGTATAGCTACATTCACGTCTTCCATAAAATTGCACAAAATTCAATATAATTGAGCAAGCATCAGGCCTTTGCATAGTTCTGCGAATGCCACACCATACAGGTATGTGATTATTGTGATTTAAATTAAAGTAAAAAATAATAAAGTTAAAATAAAGTAAGATCTACATCACTTACACTTTTGCGGCGAAACAAATATTTCAATACGTTCCTAAACAATTTAACACGGTCAAATCTGGGCAAACGCCAATACACAAATTTCAGTCAGCTGAGCAGACTTGCATATACCTTCGCCCAACATACATTGGCATTGGTGCAAATGTTTGTGGCTTGTTGTGGAGTGGTAAAATGCCCGGTTCATATTAACAAATTAATGAATTAATATATTATACAATAATGTATTTGAATGAAAAATATGAATGCAGAATTATATAGATTAAATTACGAAATTTGTGTGGGATGTGTTAGAAATGATGGTGATAAAAATGGAAGTTACTGCAGTCTACGCATTAGGGCTTACAGGGCATATTGTAGGGGAGGTATCGGAATGGGCATGATACTATCGTCCACTTTCACTTTCAGAACTATTCATCAAATTCATGACATGCGATAAATTTGATCGCTGGAGAGAGTATCAGAAATCAGAAATCGACCATTGATTGCTTTGTCGACAACAGATAAAAATTGTAGTCACCACAATCTGCGTGTTAAGATTTACGGTCATAAAATTAAAGTCGGAAAATCGACCGATCGATTGTGTGAGAGATACTAGAAGGGGCATGACGATGCGGTCCGTTTTCATTCCTAGATGCTATCTTAAAGGGTACCAAATTCGACTAAATTGAATTTAACATGGTCGAAGATATAAACATAAGAATGTATAGATTAAATCGGTCATTTATATAGGAATTGCGGTATCTTATTTGCTATCTTAGAACCTCTCTGGCTATTCCGTTCTGCAGATCAAATAATATGTTTCTTTGGTATAATTAAATAATATATATGTTGGGTTATTGCCTTTTTATACGTAGTACAAAGAAAACCTTTTAAATTTCAGCAAACAAACACGTAGATTATTTTTAAGTTCATTAAGCTGCATTACATTTATTTGCCACTTTCGTTTTTTATTTTGTTCTTCATGTTTTACTTTTTCCTCATATTCTGCATGAGGCAGGTACTATTTATAGAATGAATGTTAAATATCCTTAAAGTAAGTCCTAAAATACCTCTTTTAATAAATTTTGAAATGAATCTTAAAATAAAGTAACGCTTAAGAAAATTATAAAAAAAAGAATTGTGACTCCATTTGAAAAAAATTCATTGCAACAGCATAAGTTTCCAGGAAATATTGCACAATCTGTTGATTAATACTACAATTGCAATTTACCCCACTTAAAGACCATTTCATTTTTACATATTTTGCACATTTCTATGTTTTTAAGGTAGTGGAATGGTAGGCTTTTAGTTTATTGCTCTTTAACTTAATAGGAAATAGTTTTGCAAAAAGAAAAAGAATATTTAGTTTTGTTTGTGGTTTGCATTGTTGACACATCATTACTTTTGAAATATTTCTTATTCAGACCTTGATTTTTGTATAATTCAAAAATTCTCATTTTTATGCTATACCTATACAATAAATGAACCAATTTTTCCTCCTTCAATGTATACCGTTTAGTCGTTTATACGTGAAGTATTAAAGTGCAAAGCTATCGCAAAGGCCTTTTAATACGAGTATATGCAATTCGCTACTGGAAAGTTCGGACGTTTCATCCCAGAGATACTTAAAGTCCTTTCATTACTCTCACAGAAGCCGTGTGTTTTGTTGCTGCCGTCATTGACGCTATGTAAACAGCCCCCACACAATGTTCGCATAAAATGAAAAATCTTAAGCTTAAAGAATGTAAAATTATTGGCACCAACAACAACATCGCATAATAACATACGTCCGTGTATGTAGCAAATGTGAATAGCAGCTCATAAATACAATTTTTTCCTTTTCTTAATGTTGTTGTAGCCGTTTCTCAATACATTCCACACTCACGCAAACAAACATCTTTGTTACATACTTTTTTATTATAGGCCGACTCCATTAACCGCAAGAGACAAAAAACGGAATAGCAATATAAAAAAGGTTATTACAAAAACACCAAGAAAATCAGTAAGAAAAAAGTTCCTCACATAAAATCCTTTTAGCATACATCCAAACACCCACATGAACAAATTCCAGTATAATAACAGATGTCACACAGCTTAAGTTCGCAACTTAACTCTTTACTCAGTTCTACGTAGTACACACAACTCCACATATCGGTAGGATATGGCAAACTGTATAAATATTCACATACACTGTACTGCAAATTTTCAGAAAAATACAACTTTCCATGTTTCACGAAGTAATCGGCATAAACCAAATTCAATAAAACACAATTTGTAGCAAACAATTTTGATTAAATTAGTAAATAAATAAATGCAATATTGATTGTATACACGATAATGTTGATAATAGTAGGATAAACCTTTTCTCGGGTTTTTTCAAAATAACAAAAAATCACTAACAATATATTCTACTTACTTTCTAATTAAATTAATTAAAAAAAAAAAATTAGTTAAATTTTTTATATTTTAACTTATACAAATTATGACATACTTTACGCTTAGAAATTTTAGGGAAATCATCTAATATTTATATGAATAAAAAAAGCCAATTTTTGAAGGAGATAAAAAAAGGAATCGTTTTCAGATCAATAATGTGAGATTTCAGACCAGAAGTGATGTTGTCTTAATATTAAGGAATATATGGAAGGCACTAGTAGAAGCGTGGTGATCCCGATATCAAGTGATCAAGTCTTACTCACGGTGGGCCATCACACACGGAACTGTTTTTATTTTAGAGCAATGCTTCTGGGATAAGCATCTTTGAGATACGAAACATATCCCTCTGAAGAGCTTCCTCAGTGTTGGTTTATTCCCTTAGCCTAAATACCTTTGAAGTCACTGGTATAAAAATAACTTTTTCTCGGTAAGGAGTGAGGCTTATCTAGACACCTGTTTTTCAAGTTCTCGTATTACCTTCATTCTTGTATTCTTTCGTATTCGTATTATTATATTTCGTTCTCGTATTAGCCTGCTATAATGCAAGAATACTGACAACATGTGTTCTGTTACCACACCCAGCGATGATCCCACAAGCATGATGTTCAACACGACCAGGCAAGAACAAACTGTTCTTCCGTGCTACCAGAAAAGAAAACCCCTCTAATCAGGGTTTCGCAGACAAAAGCTGCTCCAGTTTCGCTTACTGATCTGAACTGATCATTCACGCACCTGCCACAGGTCTACACAATCACATACAAAAAAGGGGGCGTATCACATCAACACACGTTCACATACAACGTAGTACAACGCATATTGGCAGCGTTTCTCTGCAATAGTACCCCTTGCCCCTAACAGCAATAAAACCAGCAGTTTCTGCTTAACTAATCTCCATACCTACTACTCTTACCAGCTTCTTCTGCTTGCAAAGTGACGTGCCTTGGCCAACCTGCTCGTTGAAGATAACATGTCCTTCACCTCCCAACAATCTTCAATTCTAACAACCCCTAATGTGCCCAAGTCCCTAATAATAGAATACAGTCGCATAAAAAATGCTTCCTATCTTCTACCTGATGCCCACAGTTGCAAGAACTATAGAGTGTCCTAACAAGAACGCAAGATTTAAATGACTGATGCAGCAATTGAATGGTTTCTCTGGCTGTGTGACATGTGGCGCAGTCTTGTTGAAGCCATATGCCCTCCACATTCATTTCTTCAATTCTAGGCACGAAAAAACTGGTTATCATTTCACGATACCGAACACCATTGACTGTTTGCGCTTGACATGACTCATTTTCATAAAAAAAGGTCTAATGATTCCTCCAGCCCAAAATCCACACCACACAATGACACGTTGAGGATGCATTTGCTTCTCGTAAATAACTCGAGGATTTTCCTCACCCCAAATGCGACAATTCTTCGCTGTCCATGGTCAGCTGGCTTTAGTTCCTGAGTCAATTGAACTTTGTATGCATGAAGATGCAGATCTTTCGTCAAAATTCGCTGCAGAGTGGATTTGGAGACACCAATTTGCTAAGCTCGGTGTCGAATTGAGGTGGATGGAGTTTGAGCGACATCATCACGTACAACTGCGACATTTTCGGTCGATCGACCTGGTCGAAGGCGCGTTGTTGTCTTTACAGCACTAACAGACCCAATTTTGGCAAATTTATCCATTAATCTCTTTACAGTTCATTCTTTTGGAGCATTATTGTGACCCCAAATTGATCGCAATTTGCGAACTGTAGCCGCAAAACTTTCACCATTTTGGTAAAACAATTTCACAATGGGAATGCGTTGTTCATTCGTGTAGCGCTCCATTTTTGCTAACCTCGTACCTTCTACTAGCAAACAATAATAATTGTTCAAATGTCAAACAATGACACTTCGAATGGCGCCAATTTAAATCTTGCGTTCTTGTTGGGACACCCTTTATTTTCAGCCAGACCTCTTTTGAACAGAAACTCTTTCAAAGGACTATGCTCCGTCAATATGAAACCCAGATTTATGTTGAAACCAAAATCAGGATTAACACTGACGAAGCACACGTCCCGTACAAAAGCGTATGTAGCTCTACCCTTGTGTGATTGATCTCATCTGAATTGTCAACTGGTTGTCACACACTCACTTAAAACTGCTCTACGTTCTGTCCTATTTAGGTTGATGAAGTTCGGTAAATAGGCCAATTTGAGATAACAGAATGGTTTATTTGCAATCTCGGCTCCAATTTGGCTTTATATATCACGTTTTATATTGACTTATGACTGTTGTAGTATCTAAACCGCCAGAACAATGGACTTAACATGGAATACATTTGGTCGAAGTGTACTAGATGCATTAGCTTAGCAGATGACATACACATTCGTTCCTCAAAACTCAAACTCCCCCCTTTCCCCTTTGAATGTGGCTACAAGTATTTCTATTTTTAGATTCTTTACTTTCAGTTTGTGAAACTACTCGACTGAACAAAGTGTTTGTCTGCATAACGAAGTTACCGCCGTTCAAAGAGGTATGGAAGGTAGCGTTGGTTCTCGATCCTGCAGCTTACTTGCGATAGACGTGTGCATTTATCGTTACGTTCATAAAATTTGCAAAAATTTAGCTTTACCTCCTACATCACATATTTCATACAAAATTTCTGGCATTAAGGACTTAATCCAAGATGATGCTCCTGCGAATTCCTTTTGTGAATAGGATACTCCTTCTGTGAATGGGACTTCTATAACTGTGACCAACATTATAGACATCATTAATTCACACATTTATCATTTGATACTAAAACGTATATTCCTGTTTCTATTGGTAGGAAAAGGAAGGAAAGGAAAGAAATTCCATACATACTTATAATCATTCAATAGCTTTTCCTTCATGAATAGAATTTCCCCTGTTGTTAATTATTATGATATGAAGTAAATTATGTGTGACAATATTTTTAATCAGAAGTTTTATTGGGAAACCTGCTTTTGAGGGAGCACATATTTATAAGAAATAACCATTGCATTCATTTCTGCATTAGAAATACATTACCAGCATGTTAGAACTATAAAATCATGTAGTGTAGTGTACATTCAAGGCCAGCTTTCACGTCTTACTGTGGTTATTGCTCAGTTCATGGCCCATAAGTACCTATTGATGAAATTTTCCATTCCTCCCGCTAAACCACCGGTGGGTTTTGTAAAAAGTCTATTGTCCATTTGTGTGTTAGATTTGAGTCTCCACACACTGTGACATTCGCCCAACTTTTGTTTGAGTTTTACCCTTATTGCCATTGTCAATTATTGTTTAAGAACTGTTAACGTTGAAAAGAACAAAGAATAGAATTGTTTTCGATTTGAAATTTTCACGGAATTTTCTTTTTGCGTCACGATATTGTTCCACATGTAATATCTTTAGGGTATTTGTTTCGTATATTAAGACAAGAGCAATGATTTCCCAGGTTGTCAACATACTCGAATCACCCTAGTGCATTTGCTGAAGTTATAAAACAAATTGAGTTTACGGACACACACATGCACACAATATATTTAGAAATATATTTATATAAATATTTATTTATATATGTAGATATATGTAGGAGATATTAGTCTTATTATATTAAAAACGGGGGTGAAGTTTCAGAAAATTAATCAAATAATATTAGTTACCAACGTCTAGAATTCAAGCTTACGTCAGTATTTGGGCAGTCGTTCTTATTGCATCGGAAAATTTGCTAATAAATTATCTTATCACTTGGACCAAAATATATTTTTAAAAATTTGAAAACATATTTTTTAAAGTTTGAAAACGTGAATAGGCGAAACATGAAGTAAATCATAAAACAATATTGAGGATAGTAAAGTCTACTAATTTGCATAGTAGACTATTATTTGTAGAAATTTGAACAGGCGCCAAGAAGTTTGGCCCGGCCGAAGCTTAAAACGAGTTATTTATTTAGTGGTTTCAAAACCGCCGATCTGGCAAGGCTGTCAGATGTTAAATACCCGTCATCTGAAGTGTTGATTTAAGTGTGTTGCCATTTACGAATATGGATCGTTTAACAACCAAAGAAAGCGTAAGAATAGGAGAACCTCGAAGTGATTGTGGTAAAGCCATTACATCCGGATAAACGACTGTTCGGTGCGCATCATGGTATGGAGGTGTCATTGAGTCATATTTTTTCGAAAACTACATCAAAATGATCAATGCTGCAACCAATCCAGAGACGGTTATTTAAATGGCATTGTATTTCGTACACAATGACAAGACCCAAGCATTATAAAGAAATAAAAGTTTAATCGAAATCATAGCTTTATGTGTGTTTTATTTAACTTTACTTCCAATCCACAGCAAACTGCTGTTATTGTGGTTTTTTAAAGAATTATATGAATAGGGATGGTACCTCACGTGTCAATCATTTACTACCAAATATGGTTTTTAAACAAGGAATAGAGAGGGTAAAAATGTTAGCAATATATTTAAAACACTCATCTTCCTTAAGTACTTCAGTTTTCCTTAACTTCAAGCATGAGCTGTTTATGACTGTAAGAAATTTTCATTCAAAATTTCTATCCTGCTTTTAGCAGGTACGTGGTCGGGAGGGCGCACATGATTAAATCGGCTCAGTTTATTTACGGCGAATGAGTTTTCATAGTCATTACAAACGGAATGATGAGCTAAGTACACTGTGTGAAATAAAAATTATTATTCATGACATGCTTGTTTTGTTTTCGTAAAAATCGAATCTCCGGAAATTTAATATTTCAGAATACTCATTCGATGTTTACTGACATTAGGTCTACACATTCATACAAACATATTTTTTTATCCATATCAAATTTGTACTCGTACATATCAGACTTTCCATTCCTGCCATGAACTGATGTTGATTGATGAGGAATTTACTTAAAGTAATGAGATGTTTTCAGTCCCCTAACTCAAGCTGTTCATTTTTAATCATATTCTCCACAGACGTGCGGAATAAAGGACGGACATACTTATAATGATATAAATTTCTACGAAAATCAAGATTATGTAGAACTTAAGAGATCTCAGATTATTATTTCTAGTTGTCACGACGGGAGCGGAAAATTTATCATACTCCCCATTAAACGAAACAAACCATTAAAGAAACAAACGAACTTTTCCAGTAAGTGAGCGTAATGGGAACATTATAGCTAATAAAATGTTCTTCAAAGAAGGCAACTTTCTTTCAAGAATGGAGTCTTTGTCATTGGAACTATATGTAATGAATATTTTGTTCCTTCACATCTATTGATTCCATTAAAAAGTTTTGAGAGCAAATTCAATTGCATCCTATTAATTGGATGTAGGAGAGATTCTCATAATCCAGCTGCACGCTTACTATTTATACCTTTAGCTGAACATATGAAAGCAAATGCCATTTGATATGGCCAAAAATACAACGTTCGGAAGAAAGCGCCTAAAACATCAAGAATCTTTTGATCAGACGTGTATCATGACTTTTGAAATAGATTGAGCAATATCCGGCCGTCTCGTCTTCTGGCAAACGCGATAACTCTCGCAACTCTCTACGAAACTTCGTAAACTGTGGCACAGGCTAATATGTTGCCAGATCGTAACCGGGGATTGTAAATTTACCCATACTTTGTCGTACGTCCCTTACAAATTCTACGGTTTTCTGGAATTCATTTTTTCCCTGTCACTCCCAATTCGTTGCCCACAGTAATGTGAGTTTTTGTACATTGTATTATATTACTTTGTAATGCCCAAATTGGCGAATGACCGATTTAGCCAACATATTCCTTTCGTTTACATCATTTATTCAGCTGAGCTAAATTCAGACAAAATTTGGCACATATCACGTGTTTTATAAAAATAATTCTGAATATTAAAATGGAACTCCCAAATAAATGGCCGCCTTAATTTATGTATTCTTAAGTAAAAATTTCTAACTTTGCTGCAATAAATTCCTTCAAATTTGGCATATGTTAAGTTCTTGCCAAAGTAGAGTCCAAGAATGAAAATAGGCGGCTCTACTACATACATCCTTTTTGACAATATATTCTTAGCTCCATATCGTTGAAGAAGTTGTACGAAAGTCAATCGTACATTACGCACGTAATGCGCTTGATAATCCTAGTTTCAACAATATAAGAGGACGGATTTTGGTCCGTGATAAGTATTCGGTAAAGTAGGTCCCTAGAATGAAAATGGACAACGTCGTCACGTCTCAATTTCATTTAGTTCCTCCTCAATTTATAATTAGTAGGCTCCAGTAGTCTAAATTCAAGTCCATTACATGGATGTATAATATTTGGTTATAACTGGAGAAAAATCGACTAACTACGCCCTTCTAGTACATCTCATCCATCTGATACCACCCATGCAAATAAACTGAATAGGCAAATACCCCTGCACATTCCCTATAGAGACTAACCTCTGAACATTTTATTATACGGGGTGGGCCACAAGGGTGTTGGCGGTTTAAATCTTCATTTTCTCGGTAACGCGCGGCGCGGGGGGATATGTTGTTCGCTGCGCCGCTTCCTGGAAATTTAGTCGCCATGGAACCGTACACGGGAGTGCAGCGTGCATGTTGTGTCCCAGCGTATTACGAAAACAATAAATCAGTGATTACTGCACGACGTTTGTATCGGCATGAACACGGTTTACACGATTTAAGTGAAGTTCCAAGCGCCAATGTGATACGAAAATGGATCAGAATGTTCGAAACAACCGACTCAACAGTACCAATTACGGTTCGTGGTCGCCCAGTTTCTGCAAGATCAGCCGACATTGTGGAGCGTGTTCGTGTTTCAGTTCAGCGAAATCCGCAACAGTCAACACGTAAGAGAAGTCAGTCTTTGGATGTCAAAAGAAAAACTTTACGACGAATTTTGAAACGTGATTTGCATTTGAAGGCTTATAAGATTCAGATAGTCCAAGAATTAAAACCCGATGATGCCAATAACCGACTTAACTTTGTCAATTTGATGCTAGAGTGGTTCAACAATTTCAACAACGTGATTTTTAGTGATGAGGCCAATTTTCACCTTAATGGTCATGTGAACAAGCAAAATTGTCGGTTCTGGTCCGAGACTAATCCCCGACGCTTGCATGAACGTCCACTTCACAGCCCTAAGCTTGTCGTGTGGGCTGGGATAACGTCAACCGGTATTATTGGACCATACTTTTTTGAGGACGAAAGAGGGCATGCGATGACGGTTAGAGCGAACAATTATTGCAACATGCTAGCAGACTTTTTGGTGCCAGCTTTGCAAGAACTTCAAGGCAATACCTCGAGGATGTGGTTTCAACAGGAAGGGGCCACATGTCATACGGCTAGGGTATTCATAGAGCTGCTGAAAAATGTTTTTCCTGGAAAACTCATTTCGAAAAGGGGGGATATTGAATGGCCCCCACGTAGCCCCGATCTCTCTCCATGCGATTATTTTCTATGGGGCTACCTCAAATCGGTAGTTCTCGAGAATAATCCGACCAATTTAGAACAGTTGAAGAGGAACATTATTCAGGAAAGTCACAAAATACCGAGAACAACTTTTCAACGAGTTTTCCAAAATTTGCGACTTCGATTCCAAGAGTGTCAAGCAGCCGAGGGAAGCCATTTGGACAACATAATTTTTAAGTCTTACAAATTCCCATGCTTCTACTTTTTAAAAATACAAATATATTTTTTTTATGTTTCGTAGTTTTTTTTTAATTGAATATTTAAACCGCCACCCTTATGTCCCACCCTGTATTATAACGCTTGAAAAAAGTAGTACACATTGCCAGGATAACCAACCAACTTTTCATACTAATTGAACATATTTCTAAGTTCAATTTCTCTATTTAATAAACTTAGTTCTGCGAAACAGCATTGTCACTTTCCTAGTACTGCCAAGCTTCCAAAATACCATCCTATCTAATTGGGCGGTTTTGCAAAAATCAACAGTAATTTCTAAGCTCCCCACAAAATTTTATATCTTCGGCCATGGATATCGCGTGGACAAATGTGGAAGTCGGTTCATCCGAATGAGCATGAAAGTCAGGTGAACTGTCCTCCATATTCAGAACGTTAGTTAGCGAAGCCTTTAAGGGACTTGTGGATTACTAGACTACTTCAAGTCTTCGTAAGGAACGCCGCGGCGACTGTCGATTAAAGAAGGATAGGTAGTCGCAACGGTTTGGAGACATAAATCATAAGTCAAATCATAAAGTTAATGACTTTCCTCTGTTTCACAATTAATTTACGTTCCACATTTAGACTCTCTATTGTGCTCTACCTTAAATATAGCTTTCAGCTATCTTGATTTGGGTCCGTTGCCAGAGCCTCCTTTTATGTTAAAGAAATATGTATTTTGTGGATTACTTCTCCTCAAAAATGGCCCAGCACAATTTGGTGTGCTCATGTAATACTATGTTATATTGGTGAAATTAGTGTAAGGTACAGCTATAGATTCCTTTATCTCAAGGACGGATCTTCTTCCTAATTTTTTTCACCGGAAATATTATCTCTGGGCTAAAAATTCTGTCTCAAATATTCTGTTGGCAATTCAATTTGTCAATGTTTCTCATTGCATTACGCCGTGGCAGTAACTATATGAATTTTAGCGACTTAAACTACCAGCGAACTCAAATAGACAAGACACTCATGTTACAAAGACTAAAAGTCGTGCTTGCTTGACACCTTCCTTTGGTATCAAAAGATTAGGGAATGGTTTTACATTCTTTCAGTAATGATTTCTATCTCAGATGCAGAGTGATACCAAGCGCAAACCAAATATTTGTTCTTATACGATTGCCTATACAATTTTTACAACTAACAAAGGAATCTCTCCGATTTTCTCATCTGTTTCTTAATAAACATTTCACATAATGTGGATTTCTGGCCACCGGTTGATTTATCAGATCAAAACTTAAATTAAACCGGTCTACTTAGGCTGTGTACAGCTTGTTACAGAAATACAAAAATACGTAGTTTGTGTAATTATCTATTTACTATGCGTTACAAAGTTCATTGAAATTTCAGCCAAATCCCGTCTCAGAGCTAATGCATGAATAAGATAATTTTATCATTGTTTTTATATAGTGATTACAGCACTTTAATTCTTATCGTATGTGATGTGTTCTAGGAAACCATTATTTTTATCTCATATTTTACACAACCGTAAATCAGCCATTTTGAAATTAGAATTAATTTTTTATGCATTTGTGTGTCCGATTTTCAGCAAAAGCTTGATGTCCCCTTGTTGGTAACTTCATAATATTAATAAGAAAATTACACAATTTTAATTAGCAACGTACATATTTATAAGCACTGTACAAACATATAAACATTTTTAAATGGAACCGTGCGAAGTCGTCAGTTTTAGATGATTGATCGCAAACTTTTTTCACAGATGTCAATGTCTCCTAATCATTTCGCATCATCATAGCATGGATGACTACGAAAAACACACTAAAGGAGCACAGTTAGTACGAGGAGATTTGAAAAGGAATCCAATAATTTTGCATGATACTGAAGGATGTGTTTAGTGTAGTTAGAATTATCCGATTTAGGTCAATAAATTGATAACTGTTTGCCATTTTGAGGGTAATTCAACTATGCCTCTCATAGAAGCGAATTTGTCACCAACAAAATCAAATCAAAAATGAACAAGTGGTAGCCATTTGGTACCAAGTCCGGACTATAAGGTGGATGCATAATATCCTCTCAATAAAACTCGTGGAGTTTCTGGCGGCTTACTATCGATGTGTTTGGCCAGGCGTTGGTGGAACACAACTCCTCTCCTATCGGTCAAAGTTGCGATTGTTTCCTTTAGATGGTGCAATTGTTCCCAAAAAAAATGCTCGTATTGACGGTTTGGTCGTAGGGGAGTACCTCATAGATGATCCATCCAAACACATATCAAAACCTTCCTGGCCTTGCCATCGACTGGACTGTAACCGTTTTCGTTTGGCGTTATCGTAAGCGACCTACTGTTTAATAACATCCGTTTTCGAAACGGATCGATTTTGTTGCGATTCAGCACCGATTCTCAGATAGAAATTCGGCCCATGAGATTTTTTTTGCATTAACTCATGTGACACCCATACTTTGAGCTTCTTTTTGAATCCATCGTAGTTCAAATGGAAAATAATTAATTCCGACTACTTACTGATATCAACAATTATGTGTAAATATCAGGAAATTGCTAAGTTCGAAGTATTCTTATCAAATATGTTTGAGGCTATTAGAGCATTTGTGGCCCAACCCACAAAAAATAAAAACTTCAAATTAATGAGTTTTGCGACCTACAGTGCATTCAAGTGACATGTGAAAAGTTTATGTATTGAAAAAGTAGGTTACTTGTCAATGACAATAAATTTTGGGCCTAAAAAGTAATAAGTAAATAACGCTGTGAAGAAAACTACAGATATCTCCATTGCGTACGTTAGTGGATTTGGAAACTATTGTTCTTATAGCGTCATTTGTGTATGAGGCACTTGCAGCGTTATATCTCCTACTCAAACACATTTTATGTTACGTTGTGTGTGTGTTTTAAACGTGACAAGAAAATCGAAAATGTGCTAAATTTGCTAAAGGGGTTTCCACTAATAACACCCCTGCTAATAATAAAATCCCAGATAATTTTTGTAAAATTCCAGTGATTGAGTATACATTCACAACGAGAAGAGAATTTCGAACGAATGCATAAA
This sequence comes from Philornis downsi, assembly GCA_019455685.1. NCBI lineage: Eukaryota > Metazoa > Arthropoda > Insecta > Diptera > Muscidae > Philornis > Philornis downsi. The sequence continues at coordinate 2,743,937 of JAHXMU010000395.1, forward strand.
TCAGGAACTTAAATGTACGTAATTAAGCTACATACAGCGATTCGCAAAAGTGTACTACACAATACATATGTGCTAATCATGTTGAATGCGAAGATCTTCGAACAATTCCAACAATTCGGTCATAAAAGTTGCAATATTTAAACAAAACTATGGAACAGCAGTATGAATACCACAAATAGCAACAGGAGTGAATTCTGTTGCGTCGCGAGTCGTTATTTCACTTAGGGAAATTTGTCGCTTAACTAAAAATAATTTTTTTAATTTTTACGTGGTTAAGATGGTTTTGAAACAAACTTGAAGTATTCTAACCGTTGGTAATAACATAAAGCATTAATTTAAAAATCTTTTGGAAGAAATTAAGAGATATTGATGGGCGTGATTGGCGATTTTTATGCAATTTTATTTATTTGCATTGGAAATTACGTTCATGGGCTCATGGATTTTTTTGAAACATTTAATTCTAAAATTTCACTGAAGGGCTCGGCAGTGAGTCGAGTAAATTGACGATTTTCATTACAACCATTTGCATACAATTTATTCCAATTCATATTGTGGCAATTATTAGAGTTGAAATTTTGATAGCATAATGGAGAATGGCATACTAATTCGAAGAATATATACTTCCACTCACGGGGATATATCATCTGAGACGGGAAAATACCTATATATATGTCGTTTCCGTTTGTCTGTCCGACTAGCTGCTATGCCCGATAACCTGAAAATATGCCAGTACCAACATTTTCCCAAGTCTGGGATTGGAGTTGAAAAATTGTCAGTATCAGGCCTTATTTGGCAACTGCCACATAAAATTTATATTTACAGTATTACATGATATTTTGTACGATTACTATAACTTGTGATGCTGAGCCAATTTGACCCATTTATTCTGACTTTTCGCTCCTATATATACATACATCCCTTTTAAATATTGATTTTATCGTAGGATAATTCTTTTCTTTACCCTGTGCAGAATCGCAGATTTGACCAAAACAATCAACAATTAGGGGAGTTTTTATATTTTGTGAAGCATAGGTCAACTATAGAAATTTTCCATATTTTCTTTTGCGGCTCCTGCTCAGGTTTCTAATACTCAAACAACACTCCACACTGGAATACATAGTAGCTAAATAGTTATAAGTTTGTTCATTTGACGAAAATGTCTGTACTGATTTTAATTATTAGATTTTAATTATTACTGACAATCACTGGTGGTCTGCTGGTGCGGATCCGCGGTTGCATCCAACTATACAGACAGCCTGGCCTTAAGCGAGTATCATTCTGACAAAACCTCTTTCTTGTATCAAACTTTGCAAAAAGCTTAAATTGTTTTGAGTTTGAATAAGAATAAAAACAGAGTTCTAATACACAGGCCTAACTAAACACAAACAACCCAATGATGATATAGAGCACTACGAATTTGCTGGTTGCTATACCAAGAACAAAATAAAGTTGTTTGAAAGGCGATGGCTTTTGCTAACACAAACAAAGAGAAAAAGTTTTACGAATTTTTCTCATAAGTGAATGCTTGTGACGTTTTTCGAGTTTGCACAAAATACTTAATTCTTAAGACTTTATAATCATTATATGAAGTCTACTGTTGCTGATTCATCGCTGAAATCAAAAAGCTATATAGACAGCTTGGCATTACGAGAATTGGCATTGAATCAAGCTGTAGAAATAGCTTAAATAGTCTTAAATAACTTGAATAGACATAGAGAAAATATTCTAATACACAGACCGAACTAAATACAAACTAGTCAATTTTAATTAATAGTTTGCACTTTGCAATTATTTTAATGTTCCAGTTTAATAACCCAGCCAGCCCAGGCTAACCATGTCCGATTTGGCACTTCCCAAATACTTGACGTGATTTATTTTTTTGCCTACAATGCAGATCTGATATGCACGATACATTTGGATATTGGTTAGTTGTAATGCATTAACCCGTGGCGCACCCATATATCGAACTCCTTTTCGTATCCAATCTTATTGAAATGGTTTGCATTGTTTGGCTTCTGGGCAACTAAAATTATCGGCAAAACCGAAATTGCTCATGACTGAATGTTATATTATAATAACAGGACCATAAACACTACTCACTTTTTCAACAACCGAGCTTTGAGCTTTCGTCTTTAGAAAAAAACTGTAAACATTTTATATTTGCTGGAGCTTTGACGTACACTTAAACAATACTTAGTCAAGCAATCATAATCACAACCGAAATTTGAGCACGCAATTTTATATTTCTAACGCCATCTAGCGTAGGCCGATCACAGTTATACAATGCAAAATACAGATTATTAAAGCCCGTATATTGGAGAATATTGGGTTTCTTTTCACAACCTGACAATTAAGTTGGGACGTACTTAAATTCCACGTGCCGGATTTACGAATAAAACAATGAAAATAATTGTTGATTATGGTGAGATCATCGGCAGGAAATTGTTAGGAATGAAACCAACGAAAAATTAAAGTAGATTATTGGCAGCTAATGTTATGTGTTAAAGTCATAAGAGTAATTAATTTTATAAGATACAGAGCTTAAATTTGATACAATTTACAAACTTTTAAAACCAATTACAAAGAGTAGCGGTATTTATACCCACTCTCAGAATTTACTACACTCAGTGTACGATTTGTGTCTAATTTGACTGAATTCAGTACATATAAGTACATGAAAGATATGACAGCAAGAATTAAGTCAGCTATTTTTATGAAAGGTGCTAGAAGGAGCGTTGTTACTTGACCAAACTTTCTTCAATTTTATGGAGAAAATGTAGACTATTAAGTCCATATATTAGAAAGTACAGAGAAATTTTTATGGGTGTGACAATGCCAACATTATATTACTTGTCGTTGATATTGAATGAAGTTAAATTCTTATAATCGAAAGCGCTCCCAAACACTAAGCGCTCAACACAAAAATCAATCTTTCAAAACCTGTACATTTGTGGAACAAAACAGGCAAAAAAAACTATCTATCTGAAGCTTAAACTTGGACCCAAGCCATTAAAACTGCAATGCATATTCTTCTTATTCCTTTTCCATTCTTATTGTAATGAAATGAGCTCACAACAATCTCGTACAAGGAAGAAAGGAAGAAAAATTATACCACTGCACAGGATACATTCATCTTAAAGTGTAGGCTCGCGACGGGCGGATTTTTGTATACCCTCAGCGAGCACAGCAGAAATGAAAGGTAAGAACATGATATCGTCAACAACAGATGTCTGATTCATGTCTACATTCATGTGCATTTTCCTTATTGCAATATTTAGATATTCAAGTTTTTGTGGGATGACGCAATGACGCATCACTGATTATTATCACATTATCACCATAGATTTTACCTAAAAATAACTTCATTGGAAGGTGTGCAATAACGTCTTAATACACTTACATTTAAGAAATAAGACAGGGAAAGAGGCTAGCAATAATATAAATATCTGCCAGAAAAATGAAATCATGAATGACGTTTGTACGTCTTCTAATGTTCTAATTACGTAATTGCATGTGCAAATCGTTCTTATAATATTAACGATCAACAAAAAGTGACTTTTCGGACACAACAAAAAGGCCCATCTCCCTGATGTATTCGTTGGATATGTGAGAAAATACCCTCTAGTTGCAAATAATTTACAGCGTAAATTAGCATTCAGTTTGTGCTTTATTTGAAAAAGCATACGAAGTTTCAGGCACGTGTTTTATATTATCATAATTTCTTATTAAAAAATTAATAATGTATTGATTTAATATAACATTTAAGTCATAAACATTTAAGAAATCCCCACTTAATTACCAAATGGGCCTATCGATTCAAAGGAAGTTTGCGTCAGAAAATATTTATTCAATCTATGAATTTGAATTGAAGTTGGTTGGAATAGTCAGAATCCTTGTGATAATATCAGTACAAAGGGGAATATTTGACAAAAACCTAAATTAACCCCTATAGTTTTTGCAATTGTGCCAAATAACCACTACATCGTTGTTGATGGTTAATTCAAGAATTGACGCTTGAATATTTGTTATTGACATTCACTTCACACGTGCATTACAACGTTATAGGTACCTCTCTAGTATATTTCACTGATGAAGTATCAACAGCATCCATTCAAGCGCTAAAAGTACTGAAAAAGAAGACACTGCGTCCGAAACGGATGAGTGATTATAAATTAGTCCCTTATTCTAAATTAAAAACAAGTTCACCTTAATATTTTCTCTGATGTAATATCTAATTTGCTATATACAATTTGGGACGCTATCATAAAAAGTCAATGTTGGATTTCTCAGTGCATGCAATAAAATGTTACCTGTATTCCGGTTTTAAGACTAACTCCTATATATAGCTGATCATACGGGCTAAAAATGAAATAATTTCACTGAATAAAAAATTTCGTTTTTATAAAAACAAATGCACTGGCCCAAAGTTGGACGTGGGTAATGTGTCGATTCGTCGACAGGTATGTGGGCGATTTATTTCAATATATAATGTGTCGACCTATCTTATTTCTTTAGGAAAATTTGCATTTTTTAGCATTATTCTCTTATACATATGTATATAAATAAAGTAGTGGTGTTAGTTCTCACATCTATGAAATACTAAGCAATATTGATTTCAATTAGCTAATAATTAAAAATTAAAAATGTTTGAAAATTTTCAAAAAAAACTTTTCAAAAGTTTAGTTTAATACTTATAAAAGCAAGTGAATTAACTCATTCCATTTATAATATTTGTGAGCCATGGCTTATCGCCAGACAAGTTTATTACAAGTTAATTTTGCCTGTTTTTTGCGTGTTCAGTTTTTTATTTTACTTTTTTCAATAACTACGTTAGCAGTTGATGCAGCCGATGCAGCTAGTCCGTTTTCTCGGTGAAAATTAGTATTTTTCAATATTCACGCATGCAACTAAGTGTGTTAAAAGAATATTTAAATTAGGGAGGAAATTTCTAGTATATAAGTTAACAATAAATAAGTTGATCCAACAACTTCAACACGCGCATTCATCATAGACATGGTGTCAGCACATATTTGGGGTAATATTCCATATTGAGAATAACTTGCTTACAACATTCTCACGACTATGTCTTTCTTGGTATGTGCCGCCAGTGCAGTTTGATGGACACCCGATCCGGCTTGCAATGCCAGCAGCAGCGAGATGGTTAGGGTAGTTTATTAAATTATGATTGTTTAGTTCTGTTCTGATTAACAAATAAGGAAGACGCGTTGTTAGTGACTCGCAACCATTTGTAAAAAACTTAATTGTTGTAAACGTTTCTTAATTTATATACAATACTATAATTTTTTTTACCGGTAGGTTTATTGCTTCTAATAAACGAAAAAATATTAAAACTTTAAATATAATGTGGAAAATATAACATTTTATAGAGTCCTTAAATAGGCAAATCTTTTCCTACAGAACTAATTTTGAGGAATTTGGAACATGGCACGGCTTTCCATAAGAATTTTTTAAAAAAAATTCGGAAATTTCTTTCTGATGAACCGACTTTATCCAGCTGAGGGGTCGAGCTAGACCTTTACCAAGCAATATTCTGACTGAAGTACTATAAATACAACAAAGCTGTAACTTTCTGAAATTCTCTGCTTAGATTTTGCTAAATCGGCAAATTTGTAAGGGAAGTAGCAATGCAATCAAATTTCCATTCGCAGTACTGAATGGTAGATGCGTTCTAAATTATAATGACTTTAGATCAATTGAATGAAACTTGGAATATTTGGGGTAAGTTTGGCAACTTGAATGTGAGGTACCGGAGATGGCGTGATTATCCGGCCTATTTTTTTATCTTTTCATGAAGCACTATAATGCAATATCCTCGTAATAGACAGAATGTGAGTAACTTCAGTCTAGGAATTACGGCAAATCGGCCAATTTCATATTGTATAGTTGGTATTGTATAGCTGGTATAAGGAGGGTTGTGGTAATCTATTTTTATTCTTAAAACTAAGATTACCAAATGCATGGTGTGTGTGAGATTTGGTTAAAGCCAATACGAATGCTTGAACGATTAAGGAGAGGTTGAATCTCGGAAAATCGGCCTTCACTTCAATTCTACCAAATTTGAGTGAATTCAGTGTGATGGGTTCAATTGGCCTTTGTCTGGCAAGTTCCAGAAGATACATGTTTAACTCGTCGATTATTCAAACTCTGCCAAAAATTATAAACCAAAAATTTGAGTTATTATAAAAATGGTTATTGAAGTTACAGGTAAATAACTGAATTTCGGAAAGTAGTTCACGGACAACGACTTGCAAAATATTGTTTAGCAACCAGCCAGATGGTTAGATAGGCATCCCCTAATCGACTTGAAAAGTTGTGAAACATATTTGGTCAAAAAATACTTTAAATGTTTTCTTTCGGCATTATATTTTTGCTTTCGGGGTATAAAAGTTGATATTTCAGTTATATGTGGAATTAGCTATATGTATGGTAATTTTGACATCAGGTGTCTATGTGGCCTTCCGCATCGGTGATTATGTTTTACATCTGATTTAACGAAATCATCTCTATTTATGAAAAATCACCGAAAAATGAAAGGCATGCTTCTGCTAAATGTAGTAGGTGATTCTGCCCTCTAACTTGGAACTGTAATGTATTTACATGAGAGGATTTATAGGTAATTGAAATGCTATTTGCAGCAAAAACGCAGAATACTCGTATTATTGCATAATAAGCGGACAATAACATTGTTATTGACAACATTTTGCTACCGCCGTTAGTTATCATGACTTTATTTGACATGCAATTGAAGATTATATACTAGAAGATATGTGGTTTCAACAAGATGATTCCACAAGGACCTACGATTTGATGCCGTTAGACTTTTTTGTGGGGCTACGTCAAAGACCGATTTTACGCGGATAACCCTCAAACGTTGGAATATTTGAAAACCAATATTCGTTAAGCTGTCGCCGAGATACCGCCCGAAATTTGCGAAAAAGTGGTTGAAAACTACCTCAAAAGGATCCACTGCTGCGACCAACCCAGAGGCGGCCATTTAAATGACATTGTGTTTCGCACAAAATGGCAAAGTTCCAGTATAATAATGAAATAAAAGTTTTATCGCAATCATAATCTTATGTATATTTTATTTAACTTTACTTGCAACATAACGCAGTCGCAGTAAAATGTTAGTTTAGTTGGAATCTTTCTCATTGTCCTACTACTACTCCTACTTAAGAACGTTCTTTCTGGATAACCACAATTCCACATTTACCCTAAGCTTCCAGACCCATTTCTTTCATTCTTAATTTTGGACTCTTGCTTTCTTGTAATCATGGTTTACTATCTACAGTCACTTTCAATGAGCCTTGACATAGGGAGATAAATCCTACTAAATCCTGCTACAGGGCAAAATGTGATTTTTCGGATTCTTCTGAATGTACTGGTTGTTTAAACATTGATCATATGCGAGTATTTTATTCAAAATAAAATGTATGTTATTTATGGTAATAAACTTTATAACAACACACAACTTCTTTTTTCCTTTAATACATTTAATTTATTAATAGCCTGATCAAAAAGTAATTACTTATATGGTATTCATTTTCTAACAGTTGTCCCTTTTGCTTTTTTTCTGTAGTTGCATGAAAAAATGAAAGAAGAATTATGGGTCTGTTATTTCCCTGTTTTTAGCATAAGAATCCTTTTCAGTTACATTTAAATCAACTTTGAAGTAGAACTGACATTGGCAATTTTTGCATCCGAATGAACAAAATAATTCACAATTACATTACATATATCCAATACCCATAACTTGGATAACTTTTCTGTATTTTTGTGTGTCAGCCACAACAGAAACTAATAATAACATTTTTTAATTAAATTGAACATTTGAACGATGCTTCGTAGGGAGAAAAAAGTGTTAATAAACAAATATAAGTGACAACACTTGTCGCCTGCGAGAACGTGATATTTTTACCTTCAAACTTGGAAACAATTTCTGGAGTGGGATTGGTGTGGACTTTTAATATTTCATTCGTATTGCAGTATTTGCCAGTGCCAGTTTTTAATTTTAAATTTTTATATGTTCACGAGAAAGAACTAGCGTATATGAACATGAAGCAGTAGGTGTTTTATGACTTTTTTTTTGATTCAACGATATTTGCCGGGATGGCTGACAGGCTGATAGACACGACAACGAAAATTAGCGAAACTTTTCACAACCTAACATTATGCCAGATGTTTGCCCATGCAAATTGACCGATCTTACTAAATTTAAGTTTTCTATTGTAAATTTTTCGCTATATTGCTTCATTGTGCTTGATGAAGCTCTGTCAAATTTGGCGGACGTTTTATAAAGTACAATTGTACAGAATAGACAGGACCCATACAAATTAACTGAATTTCCAAAATGCAAGCTATCCCCAGTAATTTCCATCTAGGGTGCTGCAATTAATTTTTCCGCTATAATTCATAATTCATAGACAGTTATATTTTCGGCAGATGTATTACATTTGAAGAAATCAACCGGATAATCGCTTCCTTTGTGCCGTTTCTGGGAACATGTATTCCAAGATTCATATCTTTCAATCAGTTGTACCAAATTGAGTACCAAGCTACAGTCGCTCTTCTGGGTTATCTCACATACAAATTACTAAACTTGGCAGAATCAATGGTTGCACGATAATTTATAAACGAAAGACTGTAAGCTATAATAAGTAAGTTCAGTGCGTTAATGTGCATTAACATTAACAGGAACCTAGCAATTTACTAAAAATATTTTGTGTGAAGGTATACACATTCAAAATTAAAAAAGTTTATCTGTTATTTTATAGTCTGTTATAAAGAAATGCGAAAGTTTGCTCAAAACCCATAAGCTTTACGACTTGTGGTTTCACCAAGTTTTAAACTATGTCCTTTTAAGCAGGGGATTCCCTATTTTGTGACGTCGTATCATATTTAACTGCACAAATGGTGCATTGTTGGGCTGTTGGTACCATTTTAATAATACTAATGAATGACTGCTTCTCTTAAAATGGATAAAACAATTAATACAACGTGGACCTAGAACATCTCAAAATTGAAATATGACACTTAACGACTCACACTAAAAAAATTATTGTTTTATTTTTCGTACAAAAAAGTTCTGTTTACGGTCATGTTGGTGCCTTTATAGCTTTAGAAAGAATTTTACATGACATCGCCAAAGCCCAGGTTTCTTTGTCTTAAATGTTCACTCGTTATTTAGGGCTCTTTCAAAATATTTTCACAAAAGATCGGTGATAAATTTTTGAGGCAAAATATTTCGCAAATATATTACGGATATATTGGAATAAAAATTGACTTGCTATATGAGTCGCATTACTTTAGGATCATTAATTCCGCTAATGAGGCGAATTTTAAGCCCACTTAAATAATGGTTTTGGTTCGATTCAGTGGTTCATGTTCACACAGATGGCTAGTTAGGACCGATTTGTTCTGTATATATAGTAATTAATTTATTACATAAACAAACTTACAAAATCTCATCTCAAATTCAAAATCTCTAACTTCTCTATTAAGCTGAGTGGACTATTATTCCAGGGAGAAAACGTAGTTTTTTTATTTTGTTTGTGGCACTGATTTATTTTTTATGGAGTTTTTTACTAAAATTGTTTGTAATAATTTATTTCATACTAAAAAATAATATGAGTGCTTTTGGATGACTTACTTTGACTCAATTTAAAAAATATGTATAGGGCTATCCATTTTTCGGTTTCAAAAGGAAAACAAGTAAATAAAACACACATGCAGCTATGATTTCGATAACACTTTTATCTCATTATAATGCTTGGACTTTGCCACTATGTACGAAATACGATGTCATTTAAATTAATAACTCTGGGTTGTTTGCAGCAGTGGATTCTTTTGAGATTGCTTCAGCGTTATTTTCATTTTCAAGTTTTTCTGTTTTTTTTTTAGAAATTTTTTATTTTCACTTCTAAGTTCTCCCAGCCATATACGCAACAATTTTGTTTCGTCGATGAAGAAAATGTTGTTCGTTATTGTTTTAACTATTTTTACGCGTTCTTCGATTGTTAAACGACCCATATTCGTAAATGACAAACGTTTCACTAAATAAATAACACTTCAGACTGCAGGTGTTTAAATTAATAAATTACTTTTAGACACTATTTACCGCATGTTTGAACTCAGGGCATAACCATGCTTTCGAAACATTGTTTGCCGTTTAATAGCATAGAGCTACTTTAAGCTAATCTGAATCAGACATGAAACAATGGTTAAGACAAATCACATAGACGTATTGAAAAAGATGTATCTGTTCCCCAGGACATTGTCCTCATTCTATCTTATGGCAACGAACCGTTTTTAACAGCTTCATTGCAGGTGCCATTATAATGATCTAATTAACAAATAATTATTAGAAATAATAAAGTTCATGGACTAAATTTAGAGGACTAAATAAAATGTGCAATGACTTGAGCCATTACACACATATTAGCCATCGGCCGGGTTATGGTTCAGATTCGTGCTTTATAATTTCGTTGAAGATATAGTGAATAATACAAAGGGGCGGTAACAAAAACTTCAGAGAAGCAAATGATATTTTCTTAATATTCTTCGCGTTTTTTCTGTTCTTTTATACGGCGACTGCAGCGATAAAAAACATATTTAAGTAATAATGTCTGCTTACACCGATGCGACGCAATGTCTGTGCCATTCATTGCTTGATGAAATTGAGATGACAATTTGTTTTTACTTTTTTTAGTAACTGAAATTTCAATTAAAATTACATTTTTCTTCCCTCTTCTGTACAACTACTTAAAAGATATAAAGTTAAGATTATGTGGCTTAAATCGGTGGCTTGTGTGAGAGCTACCAAAAGGAGCGTGGTTAATCACCGATATTTTCTAATTTTACCGACAACTACACAACAACACATTGGAAATAAAACCAGGTTATTGCACCCGACGAATTAACAGTTGCAGGGAAAATTTGTATGGAAAGTATCAGACTGATTAATGTGGCCCATTTAAAAACCCCAGCTACGATCTGACAATATATTAGGATGAACTAAGTCTAGGAAGTTTCGTAAAGTCGTTTGCGTACAGTCGTTTGCGTACTTGTTTTAGTACGTACTTTTTTCACGTGTACTCAAATCAAGTAAAATTTCGTCAATTACCCGTTTCACTTACCCATTTCAAGCAAAATTTACTAATATTGAGTATATTTGATACAGTTATATTGAGTATGCTTTTAACCCAAATTCAGTACGATGTTTTTAAGTGTAGTTACTGTTACTTCGGAAACTTTTTTATTTCCCTAAGCATGATTTGTACTGGACCCAGAACTTGAAAAAACAAGTTCTTTTGCATGTGTTGTGACAAACAGTTTGTAAGGTGTCATACTATTGACACCATTAGTGTAGGGCGTAGTTGTAAGGTTCTGTCACTTGAGAATGGGAATCAATTTGATATCGCAACACATGCCATGAATATGGTGTGGCGGAAATTCTCACACGTTACGTTAGTGAGGTTATAAGCATTTTATATTTATACTCATTGAAACGGCACTCACAGTTTAACGCTGTTTCCAAATTTTACCTGTTTCCAATTAAAATGTATTATGTAAACTTCCAAAGTACGCGAATACGGTTTAAGATCAAATTGCATTAATACAATACTATCGCACAAAAATGTGTCAGCCTGATCCTTACTATGATTGCCCTACAACCATTAACACAACGCGCGGATCAGTGGCTGCAATGTTGCGCTTGCATTTCCGCAAAACTGGCTGCTGCGTTTTTTATTCAAAAACAGGGTTCAATGATAAGTTCGAAGGAGTTTTGAAGTGTACAAAGAACGTTGTTTAGTATTTTTATTAAGGCCTTCAAAGGTAAACGATTTCAGCACATTTGTAAGCATTGTAAAAAAATTGGTCACAGCTATGTAATTCTATATTTCCATTTGAAGGGTCTCAGTCCAACCAATATTAAAGCCGAGCTAGATTCTACTCTAGGGGAGACTGCTCCTTCGTTTACGACTGTAAAATATTGGGTAGCAGAGTCGACCAATTGAGGTGTCCGCGCCAGACACGATTAAGAAAATTCACAAAATGGTATTGGATGATCATCAACCGAAGAAGCGTGAGATGTCTGAAATGACAGATATTTCAAAAAGTGCTATACATCGTATATTGACCGAGGATTTGAAAATGAAAAAGCTGTGTGCAAGATGAGTGCACCACTTGCTTTCAATAGAGCAAAAACAGCGTCGTAAAGATGTTTCAGTAGAGTATTTGGCGATGTTTCACCGCAGTAAAGTCGAATCTCGGATGAGGTAAAAGAACAGTCAAAGCAATAGGCTGGAATGGTAATGGTTATATAAATTAATCATTATAACATTGTGTTCAGTGAATAACTATTTGTACTCTGCTAATTGTTCTCACCCCAAAAAAGTTATTGTCAAGTGTGTAATAATATAACCTTCTCTACAAGAAAGAAATTAGGGTCTGTTTAGTATGATTGCCTTTAGTGTGGAACATAGTCTCCCATTTATAATTTTCAATCTAATCCAATATAATAATCCAATAATCCAAGTGTGGAACAGATATCTGCGTCGTAATAATGTATGATTTAAATGATAATTGTCTGCGTTACAAAATGATCCGTAATTGTTAACTAATATATAAGAAAATAATTCATTCTTCACAATTTATTTTGTCGCTGTCGCCCTCGATTGAGTACAAACAGCTGGTGAAATCCCCCATATATTTTCTGCTGGCTGATTAAGGTACGACTTCCATCTGCAGGCAAGGTCATGGCGTCTATGTTTTGGGATGCAAATGGGATAAGTTTTATTGATTATCTTTAGAAAGAAAAAAACATCAAATTCATCAACTAATTTATTGCAGTGTTAAGGTGACGAAACTATAGAAAATAGACCGCATAGTGTTCTTCCATCAAGACAATGCTCCAGTTCACACACCCACTATTGCAGTGGTCAAAATTAATGTCCGAATTGCCTCATCGTCAGTTCTCTTAGACTATTGTCTATTTCCAAATTTAAAAAAATGTCTTGGTGGGAAATATTTGGCAACAATGAAGAGGTGGAGTCTGCAGTAGATAGATATTTTAAGAATGTTCGACAGTTCTTCATATAAAGTGGGTATAGAAGCTATTGAATATCGCTGAAAAAAGTGAATCGTGCTAAAAAGAGATTATGTTGAAAAATAACGAATTTTTTTGTGTCTATTTTGTCAGGTCGCCTAATTTTGGAACCGCCTTCGTATATCTATTTACTTTTCCAAAGAAAATTAACACTTTTTTACATTTTATTAATAGCCACTATACTCGCATACGATCTATATGAATAGGAATGGTTCTGTCCAATATTTACACAAAAGCACGGTGTATTCCATTCAATTAATACATAAATTGTAAAATTGTTAAAAGAAAGTTCTGCTAAATTTCAATTTTTCTGGAGATTTATCTAGTTGTTGTTGATAAAAGTTGTTTTCCCTTAAATTATGGCGATTTGCCAAATTTTAAACACGAGTATAACTAAGAGTATGACTATGACTATATATGACTATACGAGTATGACTAAACAGTGCTTCTTAACTCTGGACGAGCGACATCTTTAATGCATATAAAACAGATGAGTATTTCTACATAGTTGTTGCAAACAGAATATAAAAAAATAATTATATTATCCTTCCACACAACAAATTCTTCCGTACCGAAAAAAAAAAAAAATTAGTGCAAACTGCCGAGTTTGTATATTTTTGATCAAAGCTTTGAAAACGCTGAAGTAAATAATATTTTACTTTAAACTCCGCTGATACTGGCTTCAAAAAACTTCAATTAGCCACAAAAAATTGAAAATCGAAATTGGAAATAATAGAATTAAAACATGTCTATTCAAATTTTAAATCTTTTTTTCAAAAAATGGTAAGAACCAATAAATAAAGAGTGCATAATATTTGAAATATTCCGATTAATATTATGAACTGTGGAAGCGACATAGCAAAGCCGATTGCATGGCAATTACACCAGAACGATATGGTCAATTTGCAGAAGAAGTAAATGCACCAAAGCTGATTGGCGAATATTGCTAAGATTAATCCCATTTGTAAGTGACCTGTACGAAACGTGGACCGATGTAGACCAAATTATAACGGAGTTCTTCTATGATAAATGATATAAAAAGAACTAATTTTGGAAGGTCCATATGAATGGAGTGTATACCAGAACATAAAGAATGCTGCCCATTTTCAATAACGTTCGTCGTTTGCATAGACTACCTAATCTCTCATAACAGAGTTTTTGTGGTTCATTGCACAAAATATATCTGCATAAAATTTTAATTTTTTACGACAAAAATAATTGAAAATATGTCCAAATAAAAAAACTTGGCCTACCGCATCGAAAGTTTTCGGTCAATGTCAAGTGCCATTACCGCGACTACCACAAAAAGACTGAGAGAGATACTTCCTAAAACCTTATTAAAACCGTTTCTTGGATCATAAAATGCATGAATTGAATTACGTCACCGATGTCGACTCTATTTTGCTAATTACCATTATAGATGTGTGTGTGTCTTTTTTTTCTCTTTACAGAATTAACTAAATAAATAATACTTGGAAAATTTATGATAGAAAGGCTCAGCACAGAACAAAGAACAAAAGTTGCTCAATTTTACTTTGAAAGTCAGCATTAAATTATTCAGATCATATCGAAATTTCTCTCATATTTGAAATGCTCCTAGCGCCCCAATAATTTACCGATTGGTCCAGCGCTTTGGGCAACAAGGAGCTGTTTGAAAACTTCCGCGTGCTGGAAGACTTCGTGCAGTTCGAAATGAAGTGACCATTGCTGGAGTGCAAGCAAGTATTGAGCAAAAACCCGAAACTTCCACTAGGCGACGTTCTCAGCAGTTAGAGATGTCTAGGCGGTCTTTGCTAAGAATTCTACATATGTTACATCTTTTCCCATATAAGATGCAATTGGTTCCCGAGTTGAAACCAAATGATGCACAAGAACGCATTCAACATTGTCGCCGTTAACGTTACTTATGCGCCACCCTATATAAGTAGCCACAACTATATAATTTTACGGATGGGATTTGTGTTATTGAAAACCACTGAAAACAAATTGTGGACATTTTCGTACAATGATTTGCTACAGCTATTCACAATACGTACCAGTCTATACGTGCCATATATACACGTACTATATTCAATATTATTCTAACCAAAAAGTTCGTCGTCATGATGTACACTTCTCTGGATATCAGTATGGTGAACACAAAATATTACTCGAATTAATTTAAAATCGATCCCATAATTTAAACAGTGTGTTAACAGATTCATTTTTTTTTTTTTTTTGTTTTTCGCGTTATCAAAAATGGTTCTCAGAATGAAGAAGTGCACGCATTGCCACACCTCCCCTGGTGCCTTCCATACATATTTCACGATTTTCCGAAATTCAAACTTTGCTCTATAATTCTTAATTAGTAGACTACAGTGGTTTAACCACTGCCTGTTACATTGATTTGTAATTATCTGTAAAACTTGAGCAAAACCTATCAAGTAACCATTTCTCTTTCATACATATTACAAGCTTCACATCTCTCAAACAATTGAAATGAATTCAGTTCATTTAGAATTTAGCACACATCTTTCATTTGGAGAACTCAATTCTAAAAATGAACATATCGTATAAGGCGTTGCCATGCTCCATCGGGTACTTACAACACAAATCGACACTCAATCGGCTTAAAAAGTAATGAAACGTACTTGGGCAAAAGATACTTAGCATTCTTAACGTTTCCTTCTGGATGTTACATTTGTGGCGGTATCAACTAATATAATAATAATAATAATAACTTCATTCCTACGGGCGAAAATAAATATTTTAGGATTTGGGAGTAGCAGAAGGGATGGAGAAAAATAAATCAGTGTCTTTGGTGTTCTAGATGGAGTTGATATAAAATATTGTGTTATGGCAAAAATGTTTCACAATATATTTTATAGTGTAAAGAAATTCTCTATTTTTTCATGATATTGAATTCTTCATTTAGCATAGTTAAAATTATTCGATTTTGATAAATTATGCCTCTGTCATAGAAACTCTCATTCCTACTGGCAAAAAATTGGAAAAATCGATTTGAAAAATTTTCTGCAGATGTGGATTTTTTACTAACAAAATCATTCCCTATTAACAGGAATAGGTGGTAATTACTAGATGCCGGGTGACCACTGTTACCTCCCAACCAAACCTAACTTAACATTGTCTAGATGGAACACAATCGACTGCTTCCTTCAGTCGGTCCAATTGGGGAAAGCATATGTCCGAAGTAACAGTTCAGCCGTAAGAGAACAGCTCATAGTGATCCCACCAAACACAGAGGAAAACTTCCTGCCTATCAATCCTGGCTCGTGGGATGCAAGGATTTTTTTTCAGATATTTATCAATTTTTATACACCTTCTTTGAAGTTTCTCAATTTTTTAAAATTTTTCTGATTTTTTTTTTTTTTTTTTTTTTGATTATAAGAGACAGACATGTTTGGAAAATTATAAATTTTGATAGGATCTAAATTTTGACTTTACGAGTTTTGAGTGAGGTGATTTCTATAAGCTTTTAAATTCTGAGCAAAATGAAAATTAATGGAATTTCCTTTGCTAATTATCTGCAAAAAAAGAGAAAAGAAGAAAAGAAACCAAGTTAGCTTTAGTTTGGTGGAAAACCAAAAAACGGTAAAAATTGCACTCCTTCCAGAGTATAGGCCTATATTTACTGCTGAAATCATTGCAATATTTGAAGCAGTAAAGAACACTAACAATAAAAATCAGAGATTCACGATTTTTATAGATTAATTATCTGCCTTGGACGCCATTTCAAGCCCATTCAATAGGGACATTTACATCAAGTTCATAAAGGATATTCTGATGCGGCAAGACAAAGTGATTAAAATCATCCGGGTGCCAGAGCACAAAAATATTCAAGTATTCATATTTTTAAATAAACAAAAACATGAGTGCCTCAATACATTTGATTGGTACAAACACACAAACCCCAAAATAATCTCCATTCATGATTATTTAAAGCATGATTCGGCTCTTTTAAGAAGAGATAATAAATAAATAAATAAAAAAATAATTCGTCTAAGACCAGTTCATTCTAATCTATCGTATGACCACGTTATCGATACAAATTTAAAGAAAGAGTGTCTTTTCTGTACATCAGATACAACTAACATGCAACATTTCCTGCAAAACTATCCTCATATAAACAAACTCAAACATGGATGTTATATATCCCTTACAAAAATTTGTCAGATATCTTAATAAACATTGTAAATTTTTTTTTTTTTTTTTGAATTCTGGATTTATTACAATCTGTCCTTGGACATTCATTAATATTCACATTGGCCTACATACTACTTATATGCTAAAATTTTATTTTTATTCGGGAACACTTCCTTGAGTGTCCCTACTGCTATATTCGTCCTGAGTAGCCAGGTCCTGTGTGATTCTCCTCCTTAGTCTGGTAAATAATGGTGTTTCGTTCACCAGATTGGACACCAGCTTATTCGGATGTTGTTGAATACGATTCATGTATCTAGCGGAGTATTTTTGGACTTCTTCCTTAATGAAGGGTGTTTTCAATTCTCTATGCAATTGTTTGTTCGAGAAGTATCTGGGTGCACCGGTAATGGTTCGCAGTACTTTGGATTGAAAGCGTTGTAATATTTCAAGGTTGGAGTTTGCCCCCATAACTGGATTCCATATGTTCATACGGGCTTTAAGACGCATTTATAGATTTTTAATTTGTTATCAAGGGATAATTTGGATTTGCCATTCAAAAGCCAATTTAAGGGTCTAAGTTTGAGCCCCAAGGCCAGTCTTTTTGTAAATATATGCTTTCTCTAAGTCAGTGTTCTGTCCAAATAAATGCCTAGATACTTTGCATCATTTGCTTGAGGTATTTCAACATTATTAATAGACACGGGAGGGCAACATCCTCTCCGAAGTGTAAACGTAACCTGAACCGATTTCGTTTCGTTTGCCTTTATTCTCCATTTCTGCAGCCATTTTGTTATAGTATCGAGATGATTTTGCAATTTTCTAGATGCTTGATCCGGGTTGACGTCGGTGGCAAGAACAGCTGTATCGTCTGCAAACGTTCCGATAAGAGTACCTTTTTCTGTGGGTAGGTCCGAAGTGAAAATCAGATATAAGGTAGGACCAATAATGCTGCCCTGAGGTACTCCCGCATGCGATTTAAGCATGAAGAATGAAGAAATTCGTGGGTATCATTTTCTTCAATTTAAATAATAAACCTTCGTGTCATACAGCTTTTTAAGAATCACTATTAGCCCATGTATTCTGTGTGGTTCGAATAGGGGGATCGTGTTTTATGGACTTGTTCGTACGCTTTATTACTTTATATAGAGAGTAGTCGGTAGCTGCAGTTGCATCTAAATTTTGCAGATCTCTATCAGTTTTTCGACTATCCTCTACACTTAAGATGTCTTTGAGTTCTTTTGTTAACTTATTTAGAACCACTTTATCGGGCGGATATCTAGTTCTTTGCCACTTTTTTTTTTGCCTTTCTCTTTTCAGCCACTTTTTCTCTTATACTCAATGGAACTTTATTCCGTTCGGGTGTATTTTTTTTATTCAAAGGGGTAGAATTCCAAGCTGCTTGTTGGATAATATTATTAAACTGCTCAACTCCATTTATTATATCGTTATCTGAGTTTAAAGCAATGTGTACATTTACATTAGTTTTTACCAAATGTCGAAAGAGATTCCAGTCAGTTCGTTTATTATGGAGTACACAACTTCTTGATGCAGGCAATATTTTTCTGCCCAGAGTTACCTTTACTGGGGTGTGGTCAGACCACAAGTCCTAAATGGATTCACATTGCACTGTCTCTTTCTTAATACCTCTTGTCACACAAAAATCTAGTAAATCGGCGATTTTGCTGCAGTCTGTTGGCTAATAAGTCGGTTGTGCACTTGATACCGTGTCTAGCTGCATATTGAAGTTGACGACCTTTTGTTGTTGTTAGCCTAGAGCCCCAGAGGGTGTTTTGGCATTGTAGTCGCCACCTGCGACAAACGTATTACCAAGTGTTTTGAAGAACTCCTTGTACATTTTACAACTTATTTTGTGTTTGGGGGGACTATATATTGCGGAGATACTTATTGGGCCGGACCAATCTTCAACCACTATTGTTGTGGCTTGTATTTCTGCCCCTGCATGTGAGTTTGACAAATGATGTTTTATGTTGTTTCTTATAAGTATTCCAGAGCCTCCATGTGCTGTACCATCTGGATGTATTGTGTGATAGAATTTATAGTTCGGTATAGAAAAATAATCCTTACGGGTAAAATGAGTTTCAGAGACAAGCAGAATGTCGATATTATGCATATCTACAAGTGTTTTGACTTCCAGGTTGTGTTTAGATAACCCGTTTGCATTCCACAAGATTATTATCAATCGATCGAATTTATGGCATTTTAGACATTAGAGTTACCAACATTGTGGTCATTGCAGTCATTTGCTGCATCATCTGCTTCATTACCGCCATCATTTCGCGGAATTCATCAGAGAGATCAATATGCTCTCTGTTGGATTTGTATCAGGTTCTCTTTTATTATGTCTTGGATTGTTTCCGTTTCTAGCGGTTTCTGCATATTGTAAATGGTGAAAATAAAAAAGATTTAATTTATTTCTTAAAAGTAGCCTGTCCCTATAATTTTGTTTAGCAACATGTTAACCGTATATTAACATAATTCTGATACCTAGTACCTAAGCTTAAGACCTGTGTAGTCAGAGCTTGTATCTCATTACGTTTGCAATTTTTTATAAATATAATCATGTAATAAATAAATAAATAAAAATAAACATACGTAATAATTCATGGCCCAACTTGGAACGATAGGCAGAGCAATTGACTATCAAATGTAGAATTACTGAGGTTTCATTCAGCTGTGGTCGCCTTGATATTCTCGTATAGACGAACAATTCAAGTATTTGGGTAATCGACCTGTCTAGTAAAAGTTTCGCAAATTGACGTTTGAAGTTAGCATTCCGAGAGCACGATAGTAGAATGTGTGTAACTTCACTGGATATGAGGAGTTTTCCTATATATATTATGCCATTCGTGGGTACAAAGAAAATCTGTATTTCTGATGTTAGTGTAAAGAAATAAAGTAAGTCATATAACAGCTTACGAAGCATATATTAATTGACTGAATAAATAAACAAATTTTTCTATATTTAGACACTCGAAATCCATGACTTTTTATTGATCAAAATCTGGAATGAAAATCAAAAATTCAAGGAACATTCGAAGACTTGTGTAGCTCATTTGCATTTATGTTTAGAATTTTATTAATTATTTAGAAACATTATCTGTAAGCTTCAGATACAGAAAGCACGAATTATTCTAGTTTCTCTGAAATATTTGAACTTTGCTCCTAAATATTGTGTTAGCTTCTAGAATTGTATTCACGATTATATAACCTTTTTAAATATCTGATTGTTAAATACATGGTTATCCAGTTTTCGTTTTCAAGTAAAGCTAAATAAAACATACATAAAGCTATGGTTTCGATGAAACTTATATTTCATTATAATGCTTGAATCTTGGCATTATTGAAATGACCGCTTCTGGATTAGTTGCAGCAGTGGACCCTTTTAGAGGTAGTTTTTGAAAAAATACGACCCAATGACATCTCCAAAGCAAAATCCGCAACAAATAGTAATTTTTCCGGATTCAATAGCTTTACCATAATCAGTTCTGGGTTCTCCGAGCCCCATACGCGGCAATTTTGCTTGTTGACGTAACCATCGAATGAGAAATGAGCTTCATCGCTGAAGACAATTTTGTTTGATTGAAAGCCCACGTTTGAATCACCACTTTTGTAGTAAGTTCTAACTCCTTTTACGCATTGTTCGGTTGTTAAAAGATCCGTATTCATAAATGTCAAATCCTTTGCTAAATAAATAACACTTCAGATGCTAGGTATTTAACAGCTGACAGCCTTGCCAGACCGACGGTGTTGAAACTACTAAATGGATGACCTTATATTATGCCATGCTACAAATAGTTGAATATTCCTTTAGTAAATTAGGAACGCCTAAATTCCAACCATCTGAAAGATCGGGTCCAAAGTCCAGAAGGATCTTCAAGTACTTATAAAAAGTGGTTAATTTTTTAAACAAATAAAAAAAATAAATGGTTGCGAAAAAATTTAATGTTTATTAAACTGCTGTTATTAACTATTGAAATATTATGGCCGTACAAAATTGTGTGGAAAAATATAAATATTGAAAATTAAAATTTCAATGTCGCCAAATTTTGCTAAATATTCCATTCTGCAAATAAATAGCATAAATTGTAAGTCAAGCTACCTATATAGCTTATTAAATACATTTCTGGCAATATCAGGACCTTTAGGGTCCCTCCCAATTATTGGTAACAGAAATGACTTAGGGAAATTGCATTTAATATACTGGAGTGTATTTTGAGACTGCAATCAATCGTTGAATTTAGCTATTAATTAATAAATTTTCAGCAAATTTCTTTTCAAGGTAAATTCAAGTATCAGAGTTTTTGGAAATTGTCAATAGTGCCGATTTGTTGTTGTACTACTTAAGCATCCCAGAAATGGGATGAAACGCTATCACCAAATTTTAACTATATCTATCTTTGAAAAAAAATAAACATTTTCCTCAAATCTTTAGCTTTAAGACCAGATGATACATGGTAAATTGTACAACTATCGCAAAAGAATTAGCGAAATGTATAGATAGAAATTACGTCAACTACCCTTATGTAGTTATTATTTTCTGAATAGTGTTTACAATCAACAAAATTTGCTTAACGTCAGATCAAATAAAGTTTAACATATTCTGACCTTTTAGCACTGTTTACGCCCAGAACTAAAAACAACGAATTTTCGATATTGAACAATGGTGATTGTTCGACTGATTTTAATATGAACTTCTTTTTACGAACACTGTTATGGACCAGGAGTGCAAACCATTTAAAGTTTAAATTGGTTCAGATCAATGGTTTGCCCCACCTGTGAATCAATAATTTGTTTAGTGAAACTAGTTTTATGCTTATACGAACTGTAGTTCTGCTTTGATTCAGGGATTTCCCTTACAAAATATCTATAAAAAATTTAATATTCAATTTAATGTATTTTAAGCATTTAATTGATGCTTTTCGGAATAAATTCCAGATTCCAAAATCGATGACATATGACTTTCGGCCACTTGCTACTATTTGGATATTAGGATTGTTAAATTTTAATTTGTGTTCAGAAATTTCGAATCTTAATGTATTCCTTACAAATACATTAAAGACTCCTGCATATTTTGCATAGATGAATGTTAATACTGCACGATCTCAGCTATAACAAGATCTTGTTAACAACATATTACACTTTTAGCAAAAGTGTAATATACAGAATAAAGCGTTGAAGGCACCAAATATATCTTGACTAAATGCATTTCATGACTCTTTAAGTCGATTAAGTAATGTCCGTCTGCCCGACTGTCTGGTGGACACATTAATTGCCGTGAAACTGAATTATGAAACTCAGAACAATATTAATAATATTTGTACCACGAATTGCAAACAATCCTGGTCATCCTCTTTTGGCACCGCCTATGCAAATTGGGCGATTTTCTGATATTTATTTGTTTCCCCTGCATCTCCTATACCTTAGCAAAATTTTTTCTTATTTTGACAAAATCTGAAAAAAATCCAATTACCATGCCCATTATTTTGCCTCCCATACTTCCCATAAGCCTACACAAAATTGAGTCAAATACGGTTTACCTTAAGGATTTGCCGCGTTGTCATCCTCCTGGAACCGCCTAGACAAATTGTATTGCTTAATGGTATCTGGCAAAATTTGAGAAAAGCTGGCCTAACAACCGTGCTCCTTACTTTACATCTCATACAAAAAACCAATTTAACCCACATATTTTTACTTTAATATCTTTGAAGCAGTTGTGTTGAATTCAGTCAAATTTGATACACGCCATACACTTGATAAACCTAGTTTTAAGAATGAAAATCGACTGCAATAGCTTAAATTTCTATCTATATGTACAGAATTTTATGTAATGCTTATTAAAATGTGGAAAAATCAACCGGATGACCCGCAGTTCCTGGCACCAACCACACAAAGTACCTAATTTAACCCATATATTCCTGGATTCATATATTTCATTGAATTGTACTAAAAGCAGTATTGTACAGTAATTCAGAGTAATTCAGAGTTGTTGATAAGGGCAACCGACCGTGGCGCGATGGTTATTACAAACGATTATCGTTCTAATGATCGTGGGTTTAATCCCGCAAACAGCCATCTGTCATTATTTGAGCTGCGGTCATTTCGATGCGTATGACGAACACTTCGAGTAGTTGATCAATCGAGTGAGCTCTCTGAATGTGAGAAGCTGTCTCATACTTCATTCATGGGATGTAAGGGAATTTGCTTTCTTTTGTTTTTAGTTTTTGTTAAGAACATAGTGATTTAGCATGTCCAATCTCGCACTCCACATATTCCTGTACCAATTCAAAATTACGTTTAATAAAGGCATTATATCGTATGTTAGTTGCTCTGACTGAAATTTCTGTACTGGCCTTACTTCTTCACCGGTCATAGTTACAGTGAGAAAAGACACTAAATTGTCTACATATACAATATATAATAGCTCGACTATATTTGAGATTAATTGTGAGCCATTCTAATCAAAAAACTAACTGTGAAAATCAATTTTAGCTCAGTGCAGGCGATTGCAAAGTGCTTTAGAATTATAGGAGACGATTTTTTACTTAATCCAAATTGCTAGCCTTCCTCAAAATTTTCCACATATTGAAATTTTTGAAAATATAACAGAGATTTGTCTTTACTTACAAGAATCTTTACTTACAACCTTAGTTTTGCAACTGAAGCGTTTCAAAATGTGCCACATCATTGCATTTCATTACAGAACTAGGAGGTTTATAAACTCACTATATGAGACTGCATTATAATAAATTTATTTTTTCTCTCTCCCAAAGTATTAACAGAAAATACAATCTTCTGAGATACCTATATAGATGGCTAATAATTGTTTCTGATATCTTAACAAACTGACAATAAATGTCGATTAAACTTCTTGTTACGGTTTAAACAAACATGGTGAAAACGGACGTACCGAATATACCCTAACCTTTGCTTAACTCTGTAATTTAGATACACTTTTAGCTACATTGCACTATACGAGTACATACGTAAGCATTAATTCTTGTTATTTATGTGCATAATTTCAAGATTTGCATGCATTTCGAATTCAGCTTCCACAATGTCATCTATTTATGGCCGTGTAGGTGTGAGTGCATGAGTGACTGCAGGATATAACCATGCGCTCGAGGGATATCAAAAATGTATGAGTCCGTGTTGTTAAGTGTGTGTGTAAGATGTGGATTTGCACGTGAGTATACATAGAGTTTTTCGTCTGGTGTCATTTAATTGAATATCGAAATAATGTAATCGAGCAAATAGTTTTATGTAAAATACTTTACATAATAAAAAATGTACTCGAATCAATTTCATTCAATTTTTCAAAATGTTTACTTTTTTAGCCATTTACATACGAGGGCATACATACAACCATAACGAAACAGTTAGAGCATCCGCAGCCATGGGCAAAATTTGCAATTTTCAACGCAAAATGTGGATCTTTTGCCAACGAACAATAAAAATGCAACTCAAACAGCAAAAATACAGTACAAATAGTATAAAACCATTTCGGAAGGAACAAAAAAACGGCAAAGTTGATTTTTCGTTGTACCAGCGGAAGTTGCAATTACATAATAAAAGGACAAACGATTTCCGTGGCCCTAATTGAGGTAGTAGTAATACGAGGGCATGAATTTAAATATTGCTGAGGATTTCACTTTATATCAGCATAGCAGCAGTACTGTCTGTGAGTGCCTCAGTAAGTGAAGAGACATCATGGAGATGATGCTGACGAGGACTATCAGCATGGCACAAACTGCTTTAGACGTCCGTTGACATTTTCCAGTAAATTGCTACAGAATACACAGCAATATGTTAGTTTAGAAAGCATTCACAATTTATTTGTTTTATTGTTATCGTGCTCTAAACACATAACCGCTCCCTATATTTTTATTTTGTTTTAGATAAGTTAGCTACGTGTTCAAGACATTTTAAAGTTATTTATTTGAAGGAGCGCAGCAAAGGCAGAACGTTTTAGTCGGTTATCAGTCTATGCAAAAAACTATTTTGCCTACTAACCCATTACTGTTTCCATATGAAAAATTGTATTTCTTAACAACTTTTCATATAGAAACAGCTTTGGGCAGTTTCTGAAACAATGAACAAATTTGTGTGGTTTTCAACAGTCAATTTGATATCAACACATACAAAATAGAACAAATTAAGTAACTTATTTGAAACGGCATAAAAAAAACTGTAATAATGAGCACGTATGTTTTGCTGTGGTTGTGGTACACTTTTTTCCTTACAAGGCGGCCCAAAATATGTAAGTAACATATGAAAAACGCTACATTTGTTAGTGTCTCAGTAACTGAAGAGACATCATTCATTCAAATGGAAATTAATTCTGATATATCCGTTTTAAATTGATCTATTTATCGAAACACAATTTCCTTCCTGTAACTCCATATACCTATACATAACCTGCTGCAACCCAAATTGTTGTCCTTTGCATTGTTTCGTAATTTTGCCTAAAATTTAAAAAATTTGTACGATTAACCCCATCCTTTCTGGTACCTACAATACAAATGAAATCAGTGAATCCATGTATTCTTGGCTTCATATCTATCAATCGGTTGCACTGAATTTAGTCAAATTTACCACATGTTGAGGGTTTGCCAAATAGCGTCTCAGGAAGAAATGCAATCAATCCTCTGTAGTTTCTAGTTGCTCAGCTGTGGTAGTCTAGAATTGTTTTATAATTCTGTACAATTCTCCGCATACAATCTTACCTCCATATTTTCAAATCGGTAGTATCAAATTCGATTAAATTTACCACGTATCATACGTTTGGTAATCTAAGTTCTGGTAATGAAAATGGGCGATGTCGCCAAATTGAATAGTTTATCGTAATTTGTTTTTAATCCCTAATTGGCAGCTTGAAGTTACTTAAAATACTGGATAAAATGTAAATACTGGAAATATAATAGAGGGAACTGCCATGCTTTTAGACATGCCAAAACTTATTTTACTCCCTGTATTGAACCCTAAAATAATTTTATCACGCTAGCTCAGATTTTGGACATTTTAAATGCTTTTACTCTGCTGGGACCACATTAGCCACATATTACACATTAATCGAAGATGCCCTATTTGTCTAATTCATAAGGCGGAAATAATTATTGTGAGAAATGTGTCAAGCCGCGTGGGATACTGGTGCATATATGACTTTTCATAAAGTTTATTATGTACTTTAATATTAATTATTTTCAACATAGTTTTCTTTAAATTAGATTTTTTTTAATCAATCTCCTTCCTAGTTGTTTTTTCCATTTGTTTAATAAGCAAATGCTAAAAAATTTTAGAATATTAAATGATGTATAAATTATTTATTGGAGCATTAATTTACTAGAACACCTTTGCAATGGGGCATCGCAAACATTTCAAATACCTCAGACATTACCTCAATTCGACAGTTCTTTCGGAAACTAAACATGGCCACCGGGACAATCCCAATACCATGCTGTACTATAATTAGGAAACATTGGGCGCATAAGTATGGTGTAAAAGTCTATATGTTGAACTGTACGCCAATATGGTTCCTGTTGCGGATGTTTAACTCTTATTTGTATGAACAACAATTGATAAATACTGCTTACAATGTATAACAGGGTACAATGTATGAATAAGTACATTATGGTCTGACACTTATTAAATGTTTTTTCCTATACCTTCATATTCATATGTTTTCGCTTATATCACAATGATATTTAGTCCTTGTTACTTCATTATGCTACGAAAAGCTAAAGAAGCTCAGGGAAGTATCCAAGTAACCGTAGTTTAATAAGGAGTTGAAATGAGAAAAATTATGTTCTACTTGAGCAACATTCAAAGCGCACTCGTCTGAGTTAATTGAATATGAAAATGAGAAGTTTCGTTCTAATGACGGAATACGCCACATATTTAGATACTTGTAACACTGTTTGTTTCCATCAAATAAACCTCGTATTTGGTGAAGGGATATGAACAGTGATTTCATTCCCCAAAAAATTTATCAAAACACTAAAAAATATGATGTGTCATTCGAATAGTACTCATTTGCTTGCTACCAAATTAAAATATATATATGTATATACATAACTGATTATTTAATCTTATTGGTTCAAGAACTGCATAGTGTGTTTTATTCGCCATTTTCTCTTTACGCAAACACTCCGACTCATCGTAATCATCATTCCTATTTCTCGTAAATGAATCCGTAATATCTTTATAGTATACATTCCTAATCCTTAAAATTATGAATAATGTAAAACAACAATTATTTAAATTGAAACTCATTCACATTTTTAATTTCACATTAAAGATAAGACTCCTGAAGTACGAGAAATACCTAAAACTATACAAAAAATTACCGTCCCACAAGTTATTGTGGTTTTATTCAGCAAACTAAGTACGTTTGGCCACAAATTGATGGACAAAATATTAAATTTATTATCAAACTATGCAGACTAGCAATTTTATAAAAAAAGTTTTTAATTTGACTCTTTCTAGTTGAAGTCTGTATGGCGTCCTTTGAGAGAAATTATAATGCAATTTATGTATTAAAAGTGTTTATTTGAATAAATGGTAATAATCTAGTGAACATCTAGTGAACTAAAAAATTTGTTATTTTATCATATTTTTTTTCTGAATATTAGTTTTATTATTGAATCTATCTCTTCGACATTCACAATAAGTATTTAAATATTAAACTAAGCATATTAACGTTGGTACTGCCACTGCAGTACTCAGCTTTTAGTTCGAAAAACATTCATATAGTCAAATGTAGAGTTTGCAATCTTTTGAGACGCTTGTAACCGTCAAACAAAAACAGGTCTCTCGTATGGATTGGGATGATCAGTAATTTTATCCATGTACTTTACGCATTATTTTCTTATCTCTTCTCGGATGGTGGAAATGTTGAGGTCTTTGTGGATGTTATTTTTTACATACCAAGGAGCGCACGTGATCATTCTTAAAACTTTTGACTGTCTTCTTTGTAACTTTTCAATATTGGATGCAGAAGCGAACCCCCATAGTTGGATCCCATACGACCATATTGGTTTCAAAACTGCTTTATATAAAAGTACTTTCAGTTCTAAATCTAACGAGGAGTGTGGCCCAATGAGCCAGTTAAGCTGAGTGGTTTTAATTTTCAACTGTGTGACTTTAGCTGCAATATGGTGAACCCACGTGAGACGTCGCTCAAGACGAATTCCCAAGTACCTTACTTGGCTCTGCTCTGGGATTGTTGTTCCATTTATTGTAATGGGTGGACAATTTTTCCGTCTTAGCGTAAAGGTTATGTGAACACTCTTTGCAGCATTAACATTTATTTTCCACTTATGCAGCAAATTTTTCACGTCAATATTGAAGTTGTTGTGATGCTACTTCTGGATCTTTATGTACACTTAAAAACGCTGTATCATCCGCAAAAGTGGATGTGTGTGTGAACGGGCTTGCCTACAAGCCAGCAGTGTACTATAAGTAAAGAAATGGTCAGAGCATACTCCCCTGTGGGACACCAGCTGAAATTCGTTTCATTGAGGAGTAAGTACTTTTTGATCTCACTACAAAAGACCTATTTTCTAAATATGGCTTGAGCAATTTGTGTACGTTAGTGGGAAGTAGTGTTGTCGAACGCTTGCGATATGTCGATGAATAGTGCAGAGCAGTATTGCTTACTTTCAAAAGTTGCGCGAATTGAATTTGTGATTCTAATGAACTTGTTCGGTGGTGCTGTGTTGTTTTCTAAACCCAAATTGGTGGTTTGGAATTAGGTTTGTTGAGTCAATAAATGCCTCTAACGACCGCAAAATCAATCTTTCAAATACTTTTGGCAGGACGGGCAATAAGCTGATCGGACGATACGATGATACCTGCGTAACATCTTTGTCGGTCTTGGGGATCATAACTATTTTAGATTTCTTCCATGATGATGGGAGGTAATCAATCCTCAGCATAGAATTAAAAACAAACATAATAGTTCTCAGTGCCGAATTTGGAAGGTTAATTAGCATAGTGTTGGTGATTTTGTCACAACCGGGAGCCTTTTTTTGGGCTTAGATCACTAATAACTGCTCTCAGCGCAGGTAAACGAATTTTTGTTGGGTCTAAAATGAGTTCATGGACAACAGTTGGCGTTATACTAGAGTCAGTTTGGTTTGGTACGAAAACTTTTTTTAAGTGGCTAGCAAACTCTTCAACTTTTTCGCTGGAGTTTTTTTGCCCATTCTCCATTTTGTAAGAGAATAGGAGCTTCATAAACAGTTGGTCATTTGGTTTTTCGAGCAACCTTCCACAAGCTGTAGTCTGTCTTCTCGGGGGCATCTAAGTTCTGTAAAAAGTTACTCTGACTTAACTCTTTTTCTTTTTGGAGGCCTCCCGCACCTTATTCTGGCATAGGTTTTTCTTTTTTCTCTTAAGAGAAATTGAGTATTTCTTGCTACCATGCTAGGTCTATTTGCCCTCAGTGGTGCCATGGGTGTTAATAATCTAGCAGCATCTGTCAGTATAGTTGTTAGATGATTTACAGCCAAATCAATTTTATCTTCGGTTTTTAGTGAAATATTTTGCGGCAGGTGTGTGCTTATACACTTTTTGTATTTTAGCCATTTTGTTTTTTTTTTATTTGGAAAGTAAAAATCGTGTTGTTCTAAGTTTTGCTGGCTGGATAATGTTAAAAATGTTGGAGAATGGTCTGAAGAAAGGTCTAGAGAGGGAGTTAATTTTATATGTTCACGTTTTATGTTTTTAAGAACCGCGAAGTCAATTACGTCGGGAATTTTGTTTAAATCTGTGGGCCAGTAAGTAGGCTGGCCAGAACGTGTGTTTTACGTTGAAGTCCCCAGCTGCTAAAAATTTGGAACCAAACGTTTGAAAATATTCGTTAAACTGTTCCTTATTGATGGAGTGCCTTGGTGGGCAGTACACTGCTGATATAACTACCCCGTAGTGGGGACGGTTGTGGCCTGAATATGGTCCCTTTTATACTCTGGCATTAGAAAATGATTGAGATCTTTGTGTACAAGAATTGCTGAGCCTACACAGGCTCTGCCACTTGGGTGTTTTGTGTCATAGGCGTGATATCCATTTATTCGAAAACAATTTTTGTTCGAATCATATTTTTGTTTCATCATAATATGTGCTTTTTAAAGTGGTATTGATGTAAGCTTTTCAATTTATTTTCCAATAGTAGTGTGATATGATATTCGATTTCAAAATGATTTTTCTGTTACCAATTACAAATTCTTGTTATTAAAATGTAAAAGGGTATCCATTTTTCGGTTTTAAAAATAAAGTTAAATAAAATACAAATAAAGCAATAATTTCTGTGAAATTTTCTTCT
This sequence comes from Philornis downsi, assembly GCA_019455685.1. NCBI lineage: Eukaryota > Metazoa > Arthropoda > Insecta > Diptera > Muscidae > Philornis > Philornis downsi. The sequence continues at coordinate 2,774,548 of JAHXMU010000395.1, forward strand.
TCTCTACTGAATTGGTTGCAGCAGTTGGTACTTCTGAAGTAGTTTTCGACCATTTTTTCGCACATATCGACGAATGTTGGTTTTCAAATGCTCCAACATCTAACAGAAAAAAGTCTAACCGCGTCAAATCGCATGATGTCGCCAAATCGTGAAATTATCCTTTATGGAAAGTCCGCATGCAATGAAACCAAAATCGGTCATGTTTTTTGGCTCGTTGCACCGTCAGTTGACGGTTCCTTTTCGAAAAAATACGGCCCAATAACACCTTCAGACCATAATGCGCCCCAAACTGCCACTTTATCTGGATTCAATGGCTTTTACACAATCACTTGTGGGTTCTCCGAGCCCCATATGCCATAATTTTAATTGTTGACGTAACCATCGAATGAGAAATGAGTTTTATCGCTGAATAAAATTTTGTTCGAAAAATCAGCATTGAAAGAAAATCAGCGTTGTGAGTGGTCAGTCTATGGATGGAGGTGTAAATTCAAATGCGAAATACGCCATACTAAGTCGTAAGATAGACCCAATTGCTGAGAACGCTGTGGAATCGACAAATTCTGATTATCCGCCACACTTTCACTAACAGAAGCGATATTTTCGGCAGCGTTTGAATTGCCATGATGCACAGGCCTGACCGCACCTGTAACACTTCCAGTCTCTTAAAATTTTTTTATAATAATGCCAATTCCTTACACAGTAGATTAATCATGGCGACCATAATCACACCGAAATGCGCGAAAAGTGCCCACGATTGTCTTCGATTGTCAAACGATCCGTATTCGTAAATGGCAAACTTTTCACTAAATAAAAAACACTTCGGATGACAAGTATTTTACAGCTGAAAGCCTTGCCAGATCGTCGGTTTTGAAACCACTAAATATATAACACGTTAACATGAAATTTTCGTGACATTAAATTTTCATAGCTACACAATTGCAAAGCTTTAACCACTGAATCGAAAATAATTTGAATGTTCAGAATATAGAGTAATCCATAAGTGCAAAACGAAAAAAATATATGAATTTTGCACTATAAACGGATGTGCGCAATAAGTGCGCGCGAAAAACAATGAAGGAAAAAGTTACATTTTTAAAAGATTTCAAAAAAGTTGTGAAATATCTGAAATTGTCCTTACAGGTTCAGTCTTCCTTTCCACAACTGAAGTGCCCAATATGGCAAAAGGTCTTAATAAAAGTATTTTTAATTGTTATAATCTGAATCACAGACGTAGTACACACCTCATTCTGTGACGGTGGATACAAGAACTAACAAAATTCATGTGTAGATGTTGGAGCAGATATTTTTTAAATTCGAACTTGATGGAATTTGAAATTTTATTCTATTTTACTTGAATACATTTTATAAAATGTGAAATATTATTGAATTTGAAAGAGATTTTGAAATACTTGGCGATTTTTTGGCTACATAAGTGCTTAAAACTGTCAAAATATGTGAACTTTGTAAATGCTAGTACCGCGCATGGCAGCTATTCAATTACTCGCATTTTTTTGTACTTTGTCTTTTATACTAAAAACATATATCACAGGATCACAATGCGTTTGTAAAATAAAATATTAATGTAAATATCAACTAAAATTAGTTCTCTTAATGACAACGTTAAATTACCGTACAGTTAATACACATATTTAAATAAAAGCATGCCAATAGTATGACCAAACTAATGAATTACCGCCGATAATAATTTGTCCATAAGAATAGCATACATTATTTCTTATTTGTAATGGTCAGCGTGTTTCAGTTGCAGTAATTATACTTATTTTCAAGATCATTTGAATTTCAGAGAATGCACGAAAAATATATTCTTATTTTAAAACATCCACCAAACAATTATTGTTCTCCAATTTGATCCTGATGATATCATTGCAATAGTAATTGACCAAATTCGAGTATGGGAACTTAAGTAAAAACTAAATAAAAAAGACATATCTTCGTTAAATGTAAAAGCATAATGAATCCATAAATTAGTATGTGTGCCCGATTTGACAATTTTCCTAGGTTAATCAAGATTTTATTTATTACAGCAAAGAAATAAAGGCAAAACGAACTTAACAACTGCGTAACAGAATACATGTTTCTGCAGAATATTCCCGGGCCGTATCCACAACTCATTAGCTCAAATCTTACATTGTTGAATCAGTTTAAAAACGCTTAATTACAACACTTTTAAAGTAAGTAAAGTAATAGATAGGCGTCGAAAAATCTTCTGAATGTGGTTAAAATTGTTTACAACGCACTTCAGGAGACCAATGTAATTGTTTTTTTTTTTTTTTTATAACTGATAATCATTGCAAACGACGGGAAACATTTTGTCTTCAATGAACAAATTATAAGCAGTTCAATATTTACTTAAAATTGAAATTAGTTAGTTATTTAAATGAATCGTTAAAGAATTTCAGTTATAATTGACACAAGTAAAAGAGCTGTAAAAAGCCACGTATACAGTTGAGTTTTGAATAACTAAGCTCAAGCTGGCTAGTTTTTTTTTGGTGAAATTTTACTCTTTTATTGTTATACCTTCACCCTGAATAAGCGTCTAAAGCACAAAGCATGAGTTTCATAACTTATTAAGATGACTGAGCTATGTTCGTTTTCGTCATAGACTTTTCTAAAACTTGGCACAGCCAAACATTTTCTCATATCGGTGCCGGAGATGGTCAATGGGCTATATAAAGTTTAAGCTACCTCAGTTTATGAATTAAGATATATGGCTTTAATCGGTCATCTGTATGGAAAGTACCAGAAAGGGTATTGACACTTGGTCAACTTTTTTCCAGCCTTAACAAGCATTTTAAAGCAGTACAAAGGACAAAAATCTGTATTAAAAGCTACAAATATGAACTTGTAAATGAAAGATTGAATATCGGAAAATCTGCCTAAATGTATGGGAGGCACCAGAAAAGGCATGACAGTGGAAGCCAATTTCATTCTCATTTAAAACGTAGTAATGAGTAGTAATAAATTTAGCTCAATCTAGCTGAATAAAATACATGAAGCTACAAACATATGAATAAAATCGGTCACTTATATGTGAGATATCAGTAGTAGCAGGGCGAAGTAGTCAATTTCCACTCTCAGAACTAAGTTTATCAAGCATTGAGGTATACAGAAAAGGCATCACAGTGGAAACCAATTTCATTCTCAAGTAAAACGTAATAATGAGTAGTAATAAATTTAGCTCAATCTAACTGAATAAAATACATGAAGCTACAAACATATGAATAAAATCGGTCACTTATATGTGAGATATCAGTAGTAGGAGGGCGAAGTAGCCACTCCCAGAACTAAGTTTATCAAGCGTTGAGATATACAAAATTTAACTGAAATCCGCGCGACTGATGGGCAGGTATTAAGCTAACAATACTTGGGTTAAGCCAGTCATTTGTATTTTTGATACCAGAAGAGAAAATGTTTTTTCGCTTTTTATAAAACATTACAAACCAATGCAAAATATAAGGAATTAGGTTACTACAAGTTAGAAAAGAAAGGAAGAAAGTTGAACTATGTAAAACCGGTTAGTTTGTACACTCAAAATCTGTTACAGAGTTAGTACCATCGGCATCAGATTCACTTTTGGTGGTTATTCTCGTTATTTGTCACACCTAAACATACGAGGTGTGTTAAAAAAAAAAGGTGAATTTTCAAATTTCGCGGGCTATGTACATTCGCCTTTCGATTATTATTATTTTCTTTTATGTTGGTACACTCGTCTCGAAGATATGTTGACGGTTTTATCCATACAGCATGTTTAGCTTGTTTGTGAGAGGCATAAATAAGACAAGTGTTTTGCGTGTTCGGCGATTTTCTGCTATCGAAAAAAATGAATCAAAGAAGTTGCATCAAATTTTGTGTAAAAAATGGTATTAAGTGTTTAAAAACACCTGAAATGTTGACCGTGGCATATGGTGAGAGTACTCTGAGTCAAAAAAATGTTTACAAGTGGTACAAACTTTTCACAGAAGGTCGAGAAGATGTGAATAACGACGCTCGCTCTGGATGCCCCAGCACATCAACAACCGATAAAAGTGAAGTGAAGAAAATTGTTATGAAGAAACGTCGAATTAAAATTAGAGAAGTTGGTGAAGATGTCGGCATATCGGTTGACTCATGCCATGCAATCTTTTCAGAAATTTTGGGCATGAAGCGTGTGGCAACAAAGATCGTTCCAAAGTTGCTGAATTTTGACCAAAAACAACGTCGCATGAGCATCGCTCATTAATTGTTGAATGACGTCAACGATGATCCAGATTTGCTTAAAAGGGTCTTAACTGATGAGGAATCATGGGTAGATGGTTATGACATCGAAACCAACGCCCAATCGCCCCAATGGAAGAGTCCAGGAGCCAAGACCAAAAAAAGCACTCCAAGTTCGATCAAATGTCAAGATTTTGCTCACTGGTTTCTTCGATTACCATGGCGTAGTGCATCAGGAGTTCTTACCACAAAGTCGTGCGATAAATAAGGAGTATTACCTTGAAGTTATGCGCCGTTTGCGCGAAGCAGTACAAAAAAAAACGCCCGAATTGTGGGAAAAAATTCATGGCTTTTGCATCATAATGCACTTTCCCACTCATATTTGCTTGTTAGAGATTATTTGGCCAAAAATAGCACCGTTATCATACCTCAGTCACCCTGTTCATCAGTTTTGGCCCCTGCGACTTTTTCTTGTTCCCAAGATAGAAGAGCTTAATGAAAGGACGGCGTTTTTCGACGATTGAAGAGATAAAATTTGAATCGCTGAACACGCAAAACACTTGTCTTATTTATGCCTCTCACAAAGAAACTAAACATGCTATGTGAATAAAACTGACAGCATATCTTCGGGACGAGTGTACCAACATAAAAAAAAAATAATCGAAAGTTGAATGTACGTAGCCCGCGAAATTTGAAAACTCACCTTTTTTTTGAACACACCTCGTATAGTCATCATTTATGTCACTTCAAAGCGACGGCTATCCTTTCAAAATAACCTTTACCTAACCTAACCTTAACCTAATCTGCTGTCGGACAGTCATAACAGTAGACTGCCAATATATATTTGTACAACTTTAGCCGATATGTAATTATATAAGATGCATTTTTTAGCAATAGTATATATCCTGTGCAATATAAATCAGTATGGACTAGCATGAACGCAAAATCTTTTGTAGTCGCTTCGTCGTTCCAACAGATGACGCTACAAACGCCTTCGAGTATTTGGGCACAGCGCCATTTCTGCTTACCAAAATTATCCCGCTGGGCACATTGAATCACAATCACGACCTTTATACCAAGAAAGGTGGGTGGGTTCTTATCCATTTGAAGTCTGAGAATAGGTTAAGGTCGTTTCGAACCTGAGACCTCTAATCATTCGCTTTACAAGATAAGACTATTTTACATTATTTTTTAATGCACCAGTTATCCTCATATGGTATAAATTCAAAAGAAATGGATGTAAACCACTGTAATGTATATAACTTATGCTACGTGTGAGCAAGTAACATAACTGACTCCCATATGTATGAACATGAACATCAGTGTAAAGCAATTAAATTCTCTTTTAATTTAACATATGCTTTGCCTAAGAATCTTTTGTAAACAATCTATATGCCACATTATTCATACTAATTACACATGTGCAGGGGTACGAGCGCAGGAGTTCTCTTCCATTCTCCAAATTCTAGGCATCACACTCTATATCCTTATGCAATATTTATGAACGTTTGCATGTGTGTCACAACTGTGCGATATATTGGATGCATGTAACGCTCAGTATTCGCTTGTTGAAGTAAAAGAATATCAAGTGCTACAAGGGTTCAACAAATGTTGCATAATTACGAGTTTAATTAATTTTTTGCACAACCTAGTGCATGTTTGAACGGATATATATTGTGCCTTATGGAAATTGTAATCTCAAAAATGCAACATTTCTCTACGGCTCCAAAACGACTGATATCAAAGTCAGTACTTAAACTACAAAGGTGAGCATAAGAAATTTCACAAAAGATGTATCTCACACTTTAAGACGTAATGTAACGTAACGTATAATCTCAAGGAATAGCAATGTAAATATAGGCGACTGAGAATTTATTCGATCGCCATATCAAAAATTGTGGTAAATGCATCCGTTCAAAACAAATTTCAATACGAATTACTTGATGGGTTCAGCCTTTATATGGATTAGTCCGAACTCAACTTGCCTTTAACGATATCGTGCTTTCAACAGAGAATTGGCGATTAGTAATTCTACTTAACAAACTTTGTATACTATCATCCTGTGCTGAACTGTACAATGAACCTGAACTTGTGCAATAATGCGGAATTGAAAAACAGTCAATGACAGTCAATTTAAAGTTTGTTTTAGTCTCAAGTAGTAGTGAAAGCTTTGAGGACTTCCATATCACTAGAATCGTCAGATTTATGTATTCTAATCTAGTTAAAAAAAAAATACTTGAAAAAGTGATCCAATTATGCTGAGTTTCACATTCAAAGAGAATTGATTAGAATTGATTGTAACCATAACAACATTTTGCTGAACTTTAAACTGAGTTGGCTGGCGATGGCTGCCACGGAAATGCTTTCCCATGGTAATGGAAAGCAGTGACTAACCGCTATCCGACTCAACAAATTACCCTGTTAGTTTATATAAATTTTATTATTCAATTCTTTTAAATATACATTCAAATGAGTATTCAATATTGTTAATGAACACTCATTGCATATTCGAATATATCAAGTTTCTCATTTAGAATTTTTTTTTAGAAAGTACGGAAGACACGGTACGAAAATACTCAATATGTTCCCAATATCACCCGAAAATTTTTAAAATATTTCTTAATTGTAAAAATACCAGACAAACTGGTTTGTAATGGAAACAAAACTCTTATATTAAATATTGCAAGTAATAATAAATTACACTTGTCTTCTTCTTGTTGCTGTATTTAAAGGGCACCTGCAAGATATTCACAATTACCACAATGCCCCATTTAAAATTAATATGGGATATTTTTAATAAAAAATTACTTTTTTACTTTTTCAAAGCATAACGATTTTGTTTTTGTTACATACGTACTCGTATAGCTAAAAATATTAAGGTTATCCCAGAGAAATTTTATAATTTTACTTCATTTAATTTGGGAGTCACATTACTATTAGAGCAACGACAACTACGAGTACATTCTATGTATTGTATTTTATACATACAGGGTGGGCCATAAGGGTGTTGGCGGTTTAAATATTCAATTAAAAAAAAAGTACGAAACAAAAAAAAATATATTTGTATTTTTAAATCGTAGAAGCATGGGAATTTTTAAGACTTAAAAATAATGTTGTCCAAATGGCTTCCCTCGGCTGCTTGACACTCTTGGAACCGAAGTCGCAAATTTTGGAAAACTCGTTGAAAAGTTGTTCTCGGTATTTTGTTACTTTCCTGAATAATGTTCCTCTTCAACTGCTCTAAATTGGTCGGATTATTCTCGTAGACTACCGATTTGAGGTAGCCCCAAAGAAAATAATCGCATGGAGAGAGATCGGGGCTACGTGGGGGCCATTCAATATCCCCCCTTTTCGAAATGAGTTGTCCAGGAAAACTTGACAAAGTTAAGTTGGTTATTGGCATCATCGGGTTTTAATTCTTGGACTATCTGAATCTTATAAGCCTTCAAATACAAATCACGTTTCAAAATTCGTCGTAAAGTTGTTCTTTTGACATCCAAAGACTGACTTCTCTTACGTATTGACTGTTGCGGATTTCGCTGAACTGAAACACGAACACGCTCCACAATGTCGATTGATCTTGCAGAAACTGGGCGACCACGAACCGTAATTGGTACTGTTGAGCCGGTTGTTTCGAACATTCTGATTTATTTTCGTATCACATTGGCGCTTGGAACTTCACTTAAATCGTGTAAACCGTGTTCATGCCGATACAAACGTCGTGCAGTAATCACTGATTTATTGTTTTCGTAATACGCTCGGACACAAAATGCACGCTGCACTCCCGTGTACGGCTCCATGGCGACTAAATTTCCAGGAAGCGGTGGAGCGAACAACATATCCCCCCGCCACCCCGCGCCGCGTGTTGCTGAGAAATTGAAGAATTAAATCGCCAACACTCATATGGCCCATCCTGTACTACTGTTGTAAATGCAACAGCAAGAGTTGTTTGTAACGCATTCATTTCTTCATTCCATTAGCAGCGAAATTCATGTTTGAAGGTCCTCTATTTGGCATGATTTTGAAGACCATATTTATTCTGCAAGCCTTTTGTTATCCTTTTCAGGTTACACAGGACGGCTTTGAACAGCTATACCTTCCACTCAAACTTATAATACTTTATATTAGGCCTCTAGAAACATACCATCAGAGTGTACAGGGTATGCACTACAAAAAGAAATTCAAATAATTGTTTTTTTTTTTTTTCAATCAATTCATTTCATTTTTTTTTTTTATTTTTTTGTTATATATGTAGAAAATGTAAGTTTATTTTATACAACTAATTGGTTTTGAATATGATATCTGATCAAAAAATTACTCATTCGGTATCGCCTAAATTATTATTTTAATGCTTCAACTCAATCCAATTTCTTGGTTTCGTTTTGTACACCTTTTGCTTGACATAACCCCATAAAAAAAAGTCTGGTGCAGTCAGGTAAATTGACCTTGGCAGCGAAAAGTGGAATTTGTGAATATTAATTTGTTTGGGTATTTTCGTTGGAGCTCTGCCATAACCAGTCTGGCTTTGTGCGCAGTTGCTCTATCTTCCTGGAACCAATTGCTGTTGAAACGGATACGTCTTTGGTCCATTTCTGGATAAAAAAACTTCTTCATCATCTTTGGCAGTTATTGTTACACCGTAGCACGATTCGTGCTCCCCCCTGCGATGCATAATATTTGCTATTTTAGCCAAATCAATCTCTTCGTGATATGTTTAGTTTTAAAATTTATATAAATAGATGCTACAGGAAGTTGAACTCGCGCCCACATGTTGTATTACACCTCCCGGTATGACACATAACACTTTCCTTTTCGGAGACTGATTTACAAAAGAAATATAAGTAAAAAAGGCACATCCCATCTCTTTGCTGATTGTAATGACGTCTTTTATGCAAAAATTATTGTTGGTTATATCTTGACAAAGCTTCCCTGCAAATCTCTGCAAAATTACCTAATGATGCATAATCGCCAGATGCAATAGAGAACGTTTTGAAACGGCACAAATTAGTTGTAATATGTTTGGTTATATTAGAGGACAAATTAGTTACTTGTGTAGCAACTATATTTCGAGGTAATTACACCGTCTGAAATGTCTTACCACTTCAATGCAAATGATTTCTGTAAAAACCCATTAAGAAGCAGTTTTTCTGCATTCAGATATGAACTACCTATAGAACGTTGATTGCATAAACAGCTGCTTCATTTTTTAGGACACCTCAGGTCCCAGCAGCTTTTAGTGCTTTAATTGAATTTTGAATCTATTTATTTTTTTTCTGATCCCTTCCTAATGCACCTCTTTGATAGACGTTTGGCAAAATGAATACAGAAATATCTAGAATGCATCTTTTAATGCTGTGAAGAGAACATAATAGAGTGTAAATTCATTGATGCTCACAAATAATCATCCGATACGGCTTATCGCTGGTTGGCCAACTGGCTGGTGGACACGATAACTGCCGTAAATATTTATGGAACATTTGGAAATTTGGCGCAACCTAATATTTTGCCACATCGTAGACGGGGATTTGCAAATGGGCTTTGTAGGTCCTCCCCTTCTGTTACCTAGTAACTCCTCATCCATCACCTGCAGCAAGCCAAATTGTTGTCTGCATTGCGTCATAATTCCTGGTAAAATTATAAAAGATCGCCCGATTAACCCCACGTTTTCTAGAATCTCCCATACAATCTTCTCTTCAAATCGTTTATTCGGTTGCACTAAACTTATTTATTTATATTTCTAATTTGTTAATTAGTCTATAATAGCGCCGATTTTCATCCATTTCATTATTTTATCTATGGATTTAGCACAATTTCTAGTGAAAATTCATAGTTTTTGAAATTCTTCAGTAACCACGCCCATAATTGGTAACGTAAATTAAAACCATATGAGAGTTTGGGAGATTCTATCCTCTGCCCATTGTTGAAAATTTTCTGAAAATTTCCCATTTTTCTAAAGATAAGTTAAGTTTTTTTTTCTACCAGACCGATTTTGACCATTTGTGACATTTGGCATCTATAATATCGTGGATGACGCATCGACTTATCACCCTTTACTCACATATAATATATCGACTTAGCCAGTTTCCAATTTTTAAGTATTTTAGAAATAAACACTACCACATCTAGACCCTATAAAATTGTATAGGAAAGCTGATGAATGTTGCACCAAGAAGTTACTTAAAGATGAACTACACCGAAGGTGAATCGCTTATCATGCTATGTGATTTCACAAAGAAGGTGCGACTTGTCACACAGCCAGGACTATTATAGCGGAATTGCAGAAAGAATTCCACATAAGCGGATTTAAAGAAAATCCACATTCTGTTATTCCCTAACATTGATTGACTTTACTGCACTTGATGCTTCCATGTGGTCTTATTGCAGATAGCAAGTTTAGAAAATGAAACCAACAAATTTGGTGTAATTAGGATGCAGTAATGAATAACATTGTCATTTAAATACAGTTATTTTTAAAAGCTAATAAAAATACAATAAAAATTAATTGTTTCAAATAAATAAAGAAAAAATAAATTTTATGAAATAAAAATATGGTTTAATGTGGCAAAATTCATTAGATTCGCGTATATGAGTGGGCTTGGTGTTCACCAACTATTTTATTTTGCCCAAATTTGATCTTCGTGCGAAATCTTAATTTCCTAGCTCAAGAATTTCGTCCTCTAAATCTTTTCAATAATGTCCATAGATTTGTAAGATGAAAGTTTATTCTTGATCTCTGTCCACCATATTCTCATTGCAATTCTAAGTGTAGATATTGCATAGTGGCCACGAACTCTTTTTTGCAGATTGAAAAACGTTACGTCTTCATTGCTAGACATTACGCCAAACGCTGTAGTGGTGAAATACCAGAAATGCGAAATATACTAGAAAATTTTAAATTCGATTTTGTTGGATTTTGTTTCATTCAAGAAAGGGTTGTTAAATGGCTGCGTTCCAAAAAAAGTCTGAACTAAAAACACTATAAATTTCTGAAGTCCTTCGGTTAGATATTATGGACGGTTTTTTGCTTAATAGCCCGATTTCTATTTGTGATATTCTAAGAGTCGGGGAGTGCAATTAATTTTTTTCACAAAACTAAGTTTACTAAATACTGGATAAGGTAATTTGAATGAGAATTATCAGAGAGGACATATTAACCCTGTCGATTTTATTAAATTTTACCAAATATCATAAAGCAGCACAAATATCAAAAAAACTAGGTAACCGCGGTTTGTGAATTAGGACTTTTGAAAAACTTAATTTCAATAAATCGATCAATTCATACGCATAATGCCATCATCAAACGCATAATATGCGTCCAATTTGATTGAATTCACTACAAACGCTTGAAGGAAAGCTAAGATCCGATTTTTTTCAAATTCTACTACGCATTATAAACCAATGCAATAGACAAACACTTATATTATTAGAGTCTACAAGAAAGGAACAAATTGAATTACGGAAAATCGATTCATATGTATTCGAAATACCGGAAAGCATACGCCAGAGCCCTCCGTTTTTTTTTTCTTACAACTGATTTCTCCAAATCAGTGTAACTGATTCAAAGGTGTAAAGCTAAGAGCATATTAGTTTAAACCGGTCGTCTGTATGGGAAATACCAGAAGGTGTATGGTTAATCTGGTTAAATTTTTTCTGTGTGCTATAAAACTAGACAATCGACAAAAATTAGAGTTACTGCAGTCTGCTAATAATGGGTTAAGTGTACAAATCTATCAATTTACTTAGAAGGTACCAAAGGAGGGGGGGCCAATATACAACACCCGGCTATGAAGCTACAAAATATTAAGCTGTGCCAAGCTGTAAGAAGTTTCATAAAGATTTTCGACAATTTTGTGTCTACCTGGAACAAAGACAGACGGACATCGCTCAATCATCTTAAAAATTCATGAAACACATTTGGTCAAAAGATACCTGGTACTTTAAACGCTTTTTTCTGGATTAAACGCTTTTTATTACTTTCCACCCTGTTCAACATATTTGAGAAATACAAACTTAATAAATAAATTGTATGTCATAACGACGTACAAAAAGCGAATGAAATGATGCATGGCTTGCAAATAATTATTTTTTTTTAGCAAAAAAAAAAAAAAAAATAAAAGAAAGAACTTATAATAATTATTACGAAATATAAAATATGTAGTGTCTAGACTATGTTCCTTGAATCCAGATTCCAGTTTACTATTCACTAAAAATAAATATTATTCCGAAAATGTTTCCTAAGATGTAAATCGATAAGCTCCTGCGTTCCACATTTTCTTCTTCTATATACTCGTATTGATTCCAACAATACCACTTGGAAACATCAACAAAGCTAAAAAAAGGTAAGTAATCGTTGTTTTTTGTAGAAAAACAAATTTAATCTTGGCTTCATAATACGCACTTCACTCTAATGTGTGAGGCCCCCACAAACCATAGTGAGCGTTTTTAGCAGTACCTAAAAATATTCGCAGTTCCCCATTGTTGACACTTTTCTGCTTATGTAGCGAATGTTTACGTTTGCGTCGTCATGGTTGACTCACAACAACGCGTTATTGAAGAGACTCAGTCATTGTTTTTACGCTCTGTATTCAACCATTGTTTCGCACAGTGGGATTGAAATCAAATGTAAAAACACTTATTTTCTTCAGGTGGTGCATAGCTCCTGCTTCAGAATTTTTATATCATTCTGAAAGTACCAAAATGTTGAGAGAGCTTTCTTTCCAGAACAACGTCGAAAGATAAATCCTTTCAATTTTTCAATTGCAGCAGAAATTTCCCAAAAAGCTAACTTGAAGAAACTCCATCCAGCTCCCGATGGATGTCTGTCTCCCAATCTTAACGCTCTTCTTTTTATTATTTTTTGAAGGGTTATGCACCAAGAATTTTTCAAAACAAAAGCGAAATTTTTGGAAGATATAAAGAAATTCATTTGAACGATAATTAACGCAATTCCCGCTGCAACCCCTTGGCAGTAATGAATAACGATATATCATTAACTATGTCGTTGACACACGAGCACGGACATTAGTTAACTTCAACTGTCTTTAAAGGTTATTACATAGTCTTAATAAAGAAAGTATTACTTATCAGACTAAATAAAAAAAGTATATTAATTAAACTAAAATTATGTGAATTTCTGACTGTTTTTTGTGATCAGATACCCTGTGTACGAGTATGCGTACAGATAAGTCCAGTATTTTGTGATCTTCACAATTTTATGAATAGAGTTTTGTTTTGTTTAGAAGCAAACTCATCGCATCACATATTTTCAAAGGAACCTGAGTCCCGACAAAACCAGAATATTCAGCTACATCTCACTATACATATGAATAGAAAAAATACAATTTAAAATCGTCACCTAAAGCGTTGCTGCCCTAACATAAAATATGTGAAACACGTTAAATATTTACACAAAAAAAAATCAAAAATAACGTTTATTCAAAACTTTCAAAATAAAATTTTTTAACCATAGTTTAATTTGTCAACGGCTTCAGTTAAGTGTTATTTATAAAACAACAGTAAATTTAATTGCAGCCGACTAACGAAACTGTCGATATACCACCGGCTTATCCACTTCTCGGTTCCAAATTTTTTTTTGAAACTTTTATTTCATTATAATACTTGGATCTTGCCGTTATGTACGAAATACAATGTCTTTTAAATGACCACTTCTGGATTGGTTCTAGTATAGGATTCTTTTGAAGTAGTTTTCGACCACTTTTTCACACATTTCGGTCGGTATCTCGGGGACAAATAGACGAATGTCGCTTTTCAAGTGCTTCAACATTTGAAGTTTATCTCATGCAATAAAGCCAAAATCGGTCGTGTTATGTGGCTTGCGGCATCGTCTTGTTGAAACCACATATCGTTCAAATCATAATCTTCAATTCAGTGTCATTTTCGAAAAAATACGGCTCAATGACACCTTCAGGCCATAATGCGCACCAAACAGTCGCTTTTAAACAATCACTTCTGGGTTCTTCGAGCTCCATATACCACAATTTTGCTGGTTGACGTAACCACTGAGTGAGAAGTAACCTTCTTCGCTGAAGAAAATTTTGTACAAAATATAAGCATTGAAAACATGCTGCTGTAGCACCCAATCAGCATATCTACGGCGTTTGGAATGGTTAGCCAAAGTTAATTGCAGTGTGTGTTGGACTCTATATGGATGTATGTGCAAATCCAAATGCAAAATACGCCATAATGAGCCGTAAGACAGCACTAACTGCTGAGAAAGCCGTGGAATCGAAAACGTCGGATTATGCGCCACACTTTTACTGGCACTTACAAAAAATTTTTAATTTAGTGAAATTTTTCTCCTGTTTCCATTCCATTTTTAACATCAAAAAAATAATCATTATTTTTATAGTTTAGAAAAGTCGAAGAAAACTTACTTACTTACTTATTAATATTATAAAATATTAATTGTTGCACTTTCATAATTTATGTTCGTAAGAAAATTGTAACTATTAATTTGTTATATCAACCGCCAGATCTAATTACTTTTAAGTCTGTTTTAATATTCTAGATATAAATAAAATGTAAAGTTTAGTCTGTATCTAGTAATAGCATTTCGATTCAAAAAACTGCAGTTACACCCTAAATCGCCTAAAGAGCTTTCCAAAATCAAATGTGTACGAAAATTATTTCTTTAATAGTACGACCGGTGTATACAAATCTATTGCCAAACTTCCGGTAATGACAAATTATGCTAGGTCAAATTTTTAGTGGGGGTTTTAAGTTAAAATTTTTATTTGGTCGACACAAATCTATGCTTATCACATTTCCGTTATTATACACCCAATTATTTAAAAATTACATTTTTGAACAAACCGTGATACTGGTTCGATGGAAAACCCGCTTTCCCTATTTTCGGACTTGCTTTTATATACTGTAAATATGAGCAAGACTGCTAACATTTCTTCAAAAAAAAAAAAAAATGATCGTAACAGAAAGGGCTAAAGAGAACATTTAGTTTTGGTTCTTCAGTATCCTCTTCTAACATTTGTGTGTGTTTGTGAACTGTAAATATTTGTTGCGACAAATCTCGTTCGTACGTAAGTAAGTGGAATAGGGCCACTTGTGGTCGATCTTCAGTTACAGCCACCACTCTTATTATTAGATCATATGTCTTTTTATTTTTTTTTCTCTTTTGTTTTTGTATTTTTTTTTCTTTTTTTTTTTTTTTTTTTTGTATGGCGTTTTTATGTTGTTATCTGATGTTCGTTACCTCTCACCTTATCATATTTTATTTTTGCTGAATATTTGTTATTTTACTTTAAATTCATTAATACACAATGATATCGTGTACATAACCACGAGCGGAACAAAATATTATGGCTTTATCTAATCGATTGAAAAGGTAGTTTAAAAATAGTTTAAATGAATTTATTTGCGTTGCTTGAAATTTTATTGCACTGGTGTTTTTGTAATTAAATTACAATTTTGAACACTGTGGGATTTATTAATGTCAGCTCTGTATTTTATTTTTTTACTTTTCTTTAGTTAAACTTCTCATTATTAATTATTTTTCATATCAGGCTATGCATTTTCTGCACTGTTGTCACAAAGGTTATAGATTGATTTCTTATTGATTTAAGATTCATGTTATACTTTTGCGTTGATATTTAATTCGCATGCATATCCATAAGATATTTAAAATAAAACTTTAGTTTTCCATGCACTTTTCTAACAGCTCTAATAATACAACTGGTTGTCATATGTGGGCTGAGTAACTGAATGCTGAATAATTCTGCTTGGGAGATACACGTATAAGTGTGCAAGCATATGATTAGAGCAGTGAAGTGGTTGTGTTGTACATATTATATTAGGGTGGCACCTCATTTTTAATCGTTTATAATATGAATTTGCATACAAAAAAAAAAAAAAATACAAACTCCCCTGCATCTCATGAATGAGACGTGAAAAAGCTTTTCACGTTTAGACTCACTCACAGTTTGAGAAGCATTTACAAGACTTGTCGATTACTGGACAAGTCGAAGTGTTCGTGAGACATATCGAAGTAACCGCCGTTCAAATAATGATAAGTGGCTGCGCACGAGATAGAGGTGCACGAGTCGTGTGTACTAACTATCGAGCCACTGTCGGCCAATTTGGCATGTATATAGGTATACTCGTATATATACCGAATAGGCGTTTAAACTAATGCACCCATCGTCAAGAAATTTTCACAGTTTACTGATACCGCCCAGGGGTATATTTTAATACCCAATTGGACGAAGTAACACCGAATACAAAAACAACGATTTTGTGTCTTATGAGCTACAGAAGACATTTGGCACATACAAGGGCGGTCCAACAACTAGCCGACCTAACAAAAAAGTTGGTAAAAATTTTCTTTATTTTCAACATAATCTTCTTTTAGTTCGACACGCTTTTTCCAGCGATATTCAATAGCTTCTATACCCTGTTTATAGTAAGAACTGTCAAACTCCTTAAAAACCCTTGGTTAATCTTTTACCACCGAGACATTTTTTCAAGTTTGGAAATAGAAATTAGTCCGAGGGAGCTAAATCTAGCGAATAAAGTGCGCGATGAAGCAATTCGAACTTTAATTCATTAATTTTGCCCATCGCAATAGTGCACGTGTGAAATGGAGCATTGTCTTGATGAAACAATACTTTTTATTTCGCCAAATGCGGCTTCATTTCCATAATTTCATCAGCTAAACACTGCAATAAATTATCATAATATTCGCCGTTAATGGTTTTTCCATCCTGAATATAAACGATGAAAATAATCCCATATGCATCCCAAAACGTAGACGACATGACCTTGGCTGCAGATGGAACATTCTTCGCTTTCTTTGGATACGATTCTCCCATTCCACTGTTTTGATTGTTTCATGGTTATAAATCGACGCAAAAATTCGTCTTTATTGCAGTAAAACATCGCCAAACACTCTACTGAAATATCTTCACGACGCAGCCGACGATCATCCAATACCATTTTGTGGATTTTCTTAACCGTATCAAGCCTGGATATCTTAATTGGTCGACCACTACGGTGCTCGTCTTAGCAATTCGTACGGCCTTGTTTAAACTCTGCTACCCAATATTTTATAGTCGTAAACAAAGAAGCAGACTCCCCCTAAGAAGAGTCTAGCTGTACTTTAATATTGGTTGGACTGAGGCCCAAATGGAAATATTGAGTTACATAACGGTGACAAATTTTTTCGATATTTACAAATTCACTGAGATGGCCCAAGTAAAAATATTAAAGAACGTGGGGCATTGAAACTTTTATTTGATAAGGTTGCCACTTGTTATAAAAATAATAATTTTCAAACTACTGGCATCATCTGTATCGGCAAGTTTCGACATGAGAGGAAATATGGTGGAGTGAAATGCGTATTATACAAAGATTTAAATGTCATAAACTATGACAGATAAGTATGAGGTTTGGTACATATGATATTCGCGTAGAAAAACTAAACCGTAGCAAAAATGGACGGTGTGATGCTACTTTGGAACGAACACCAGATAAATACTGGACAAGTTTCAGCAACTAGTCATGTTATTACAATTCAATACAGGTTTTAGCTAGGTCGGCTTGTTTCGAATATATAAAGACTACTCTAATACGTGGCATTATTGTACAATTTTTATACCATCACCGAGAGGAACGAAGGTATATGCAATCATTAGATACGGCAAAAATGTAACACCCAGAATGAAGTGTTTAAAGAAGTAAGCATCTTTCGAGCTAATTGGGAGTAATAAATTTTTAAGCCGATTGAGCGATGCCCGTCTGTTTAGCTATCTGGTTGGTGGACTGGTAAAATTTAAAAAATAGGTCTATTAACCCCACCCCTTCCGCCACCTCTCACACAAATGATAAATTTAACCCATATATTCTTGGAATCATGACTTCCAACCAGTTGTACTAAGCTTGGTCAAATTTGGCATACGTTAAGCGTTTGCCAAATTAGGTTCTCAGAATGAAAATGAAGCAAATTACCATACCTCTGGTACATCTCATACAAATTGACCGATTTTTTGAAATTCAATCTTCTGTAATTCTGTCTGTAATATTGTTTTACAATTCTCCACAGTATCGGAGACCCATCGACCAAGTAACCACGCCCTTTCAGGTACCTCTCATAAAGATGACGGTTGTAGTCCATATGTTCTTATCTCCATATTTTTCAATCGGTTGTACAAAATTCGATTAAATTTGCTGTAAATCATGTGTTTGGTAAATAAGTTCTGACTTATAGAAATTTGATTTCCACTGCAATCCCTAATTTCCGGTCTGAAAATACTTACATTTACGTCAATTATATTGCGTTTGTTGCATTTGTAAAGTAAAGTTTTTTAAATGAATTTCAATTAAAACTAACAATAAAATCGGACACTGACAAAAAAATGCCACCTTAATTTGGGTATAGCCCCCAAGCATTGCTGAGTTAAATTACTCCAGTCTTCACTTTGCGCTAGCGATCGAAGGTTCTCAGAGATGATATGAAATCTCTTAGCACATAATTTTTGTTATATTTGTACATTTTCGATATCAACAACCGAAATTAGCCAAGCTGAATAAACTGGTGACAATCTTGCGAAATGTTAAAATACATTTATGTTCCAACGGGGCGTAATTTAACGAATAACGATATTAATTGTTTCTCAGATTATATTTTTATACATTTCCATATCAGAATTCCGACCTTTTGGTACATATGACGGGAAAAATCCAAGTATGGATTGAACGCGCCTGATTAATTTGGTGAAAATGTATATCTTTCTGTAAAGATGAGGATTTTATTTAGCTCGCTGTATGGTCCAGTTCGGTATTTTAAGTGTTCTGAAACAAATATTTTAATCAAATCAAATTTGCAGTATTTTATTTGGAAATTTGCTTTTGACATTGGGGAAGAAATTTTCCACGCATTACAAACGACTATTCTGTAACCAGTACAGAAGTTTTAGTCAAGCGAGCTAATATACATACGAGTACATAGATATTACAAATTAGTAAACTTATTCATTACAACTTACTTTTGCCTTCCTGTCATCCGCGTAGGAATTGTAGAGCTTGGCAATCTAGACCACTCGCAGAATTGAGTTTACCAAAATTCTCGTGCTGGCTAAATTGTGCTCAATTGAAGGCAATTGAAAGAAATATGTGAATCTAGGAATATTGGCCACATTAGGTAATTAACGAGTATATGGGAGATATCAGGAAGAAGCGGCTATTCGACGATTTTTTTACATTTTACCAAGCATTACAATGTAATGAAATTGACAAAATTTTGGAGTCTGAAGTCTACGCATTAGATTTTACAGGGGAAATAATTATTGTCGACAAATCGATCAATTTCTATGGGATTGGCTAGAATGGGCACGTGGTTCATTTTCCTTTTCAGAACGATGTCTTTCAAATTTGACCGAATTCGAAGCAACTGACTACAAAATATAAAGCTTGTAAAATACTTAGCCAATTTTCTCAAGTTTTACAAAACATTTTTATAGTCATTAAGAAAATAGTGTAATTGGGCAAAAGATTTAAACTTAACAATACTTATTTAACGGTAATTTACGTGGTATCACTTGGTCCGGGGATGCCAGAAGGTCGATTTTTTCACATTTAATCATCATACATTTTATCATTACACAGCAATACAATGGACAACGTTTTAGGGTGAGCAGCCATTGACATGTTGATCTGCGCTACCAAATTACAAAATTTTCTGAAAATGTAATTACCAACAAGGTATGTCAATTGCCAGTTTTGAATTCCCCCAAAGGATAAGCAACGAAAACAACAATTTTATAAATAACAAACATTTGTAAAAATATATACATATTTTACTAACACAAATAAGTGAAGAATCCTCATATCGAAATAATTGTCGATATTTGAACGAAAAACTCCAAAAGTGCATATTCTTTTATTCTAACGATACAGTAATATTATAAAAACCCCGCATAATTATTAGCTCGCGTATTCTTTCAAGAAAGCATCATATCTATCTCCCAAATATAAATAAATAGAGTACTTTAGCGTGCACGATTTATGATTACGAGGAAAATCGTACCCACAAAAACAACAGGTCGCAACTTTGCCATCTCTGATCACAAACAGCTGCTTACAGTTGAGATATTGGTTGCGATCACGCTGCTGCTGTGGTGTTGTCGTTGGCTTTGTTGTCGTCAAGGTAAAACAATAAAAGAGTTCAAAATGTACTTCATGAAGCGTAAGAGAGTAAACTTCTAAAATTACTTACACTTTTTTGTTGTCTGTACTTTCATTGTATTGTGGACATTTTGAATTAACGTTCAACACCAGAGAGTAGAGTACGCAGCCGATCTAAAGTAATCAAATTCGCTGCAAGCCATGCTTTGCAATGCCGGCCAGCTACATTTATCTCCTCCTTTATCTCCCCACCGACAACGGGAAGGGACTAAGTTTATAAAATGTATAGAATATGTAATTTGTCGAAAGTGTACTACATGTTGGAGCGGGAGTTGGTAGCATTTTTTGGTTTACAGCCCGTATTGGCAACTTCAGTGGAATCGTTACCACCCAAATAGATTCCGTTGAGCATATTCCAATGTTTAATGCGGTATTTTCGGCTTTTATAGCGCATCTAACTGTTTCATGTGTTTTGGTGAAATTGTATGACTTATTTTCTGAAGTAACATGAATACTCTATACAAGCCTTGAAAATTTCAAGAATAAAGCATATAGTTTTTTATTAGTTTCCTATATGGTGCTTTAACCGTTTCAGCTAGCTTAAATATGTGTTGAAAGTTAAGTGGTTTCCCGTTTAGCTACCAAAAGTCATATTTTCGTTTAATTATCTGTCTTGGCGAATTCAATGTTGACCAAAAATACAAAAATGTCTGTCAGGTGAACCGATTTGCATGAACCTTCAACCAACGCCAATTGGGTTTGTGGCTGGTGTGCAGAGTGCCAGAAAGGTCGTGGCAATTCGCTAGGCTTTTATTAACAAATATTGTCAATTAATGTAAAATAAAAAAGATATACTCGTATATATATATATATATATATATATTTCTTATCTTGTTATAACTTATAACGGGTTACCCATTTTTCGGATTCAAAAGTGAAGTTAAATAAAACACACATAAAGATTTGATTTCGATAAAATGTTTATTTCATTATAATTCTTAAACCTTGCATTATGTACGAAATGCAATGTCATTTAAATGACCGCTTCTGGATTGGTTTCGGGCGGTATATCGGCGATAACTTGACAAATGTCCAAACACAGTTTTTGAATGAGCCCCACAAAAAAGTCAAACGACGTCAAATTAATGATTGACGTTGTCAAAACGTGAAATTACACTTTCTGGAGACTTCTTATGCAATAAAGACAAAATCGGTCGTGTTGTGTGGCTCGTGGCACCGTCTTGTTGAAATCACATATCGTCTAGTTCAAAAATTTAAATTGGAGGCCAAAAAACTAGGTTAACGGTTCCTTTTTGTAAAAACACGACCCAATGACACCACCAGACCACAATAAACACCATTACATTTTCCATTACATTTTCCGAATGCAATAGCTTTTCCTCAATCGCTTCTGGCGATTCCACCGAACGTAACTACCGAATGAGAAATGAGCTTCATAGCTGAAGACAATTTTGGTTGATTGAAAGCTCACGTTTGAATCACCACTTCTGTAGTAAGTTTTAACTATTCTTATGTATCCTTCTGTTGTTAATTTATCCATTTTCGTAAATGGCAAACTTATCGAGAAATAAATAACACTCCAGATGACATGTATTTAACAGCTGACAGCGGTTTTGAAACCATCAAATGGATAATCCTGTATAACTGAAGACACTGTCTGTCAGCGGAACGACTAGTGGGCACTGTACCTCGACTATATCTATCCCATTCAAGTAGCGGTTTGTGATCATCAAACAAATTTTGGTACCACCCATACAAAATGGCGGATTAATCGAAAACACTATTACAATTTTGATATATTGTATAAATGTAGAATTTGGTACAAGATAATTTGTATTTTACTTAATATAATGTATATTCGACCTTTTTAAAAGTCTACACAATCCACGTAAACTGTGCACGTCATGTGTTTCTGCATAATAACAGAAAACTGTAAATGGACGGATGCACTATGTCCGATCTGGTGCCTCCCTTTTGTTTATAACTTTGAATTGGTATGTCTCGTCTGCTAAAAATTAGGATAAGCGTTATGAGTTAATTTAACTTCACGTTACCTTCCATTCAAACAAAATTAAACCCTAAAATATTGTTACTACCATAACTTCTGAAGTGTCTTTGTGAATCCGCGCACTCCGCATTTTCTTTCTAATCACTATATCAACAGTCTAACTGTCTTCGCCATTCATGACCTAACATTGCGTCGGAATAATTATTTGAGAAGCGTAACGTAACCTGGGATAATTTTTCTGACTTCTAGTTTTAAAACCTACAACAATTTTGCCATACCTGCTGACGCCTTGAACACTCTTATTATAACTCAAACTGGGTGAAAAATATATTTAATATGTCAGACCTTGACATCATGTATAAATTATAAATGAAAAAAAAAACTGTCTAATTTTGGTACATGAAAATAGGACAAGTACATTTATAACTTAGTTATTTATAACTTGTGTGCTCACTATAATATTAATTATAGTATTATTTTGAAGAACATCATTACATATTAAATATTTATAAAATTTTCGTTCAAGAGATGTCGGCGGTTCTTTGATACTAGCCTGGTCCAATATTGTTTTTTCTCCAATTATTAGCGTTGCCAACGCTTCATTCTTTGCACTCCGGCATTTTAGCATTTACGTAAAAAACATAAACATAATTCTCGGCATTTTCGTAAAATTTTGCGAGCAGCTATAGTTGAAATTGACTCAATGCGGAGTTTATCGAAGAACATAAAGAACATAAAGTGTATTTCGATCGCGTATATTTTTGCAGCAATCGGCACTTTAGTTTTCTGTTTTCTCCTCATATTCTCTGACATTATAACATTTTTAAATAGTTCGCCAAACATTGCAAATTTTCTTGACTCATTTCAACTTATAAGTTATTCTTATACATAGGACATAATTTTGACAATCAGCTCTATTTTAAGAAACTAGTCCAATTATTATTATATTTTCACCATTTACAATGATTATGATTCATTTAAATAGATAGTTCATGGGTTGTACAGGAGGTACTAAGAAGAACATGCCTACGTGGGGCCCATAGCCTATCTGTCGGCCTCGATCTGGCAAAATATTATGCTGCGTCATGTTCTACGAAGTTTTATAAAGATTTATGGCAGTAATTGTGTCCGCTCAATCGACTTAGAAAGTCATAAAACACATTTGGACGAAAGGTAGAAGAAGTACCTTCCTTCCTTCGGATGAAGGTATAATTATCGCTTTGACTGGCCAGACAAAGGGATTTTTTTTTTTTTCAAAAATTTTTTTTCAAAAAAAAAAAAAACAAAAACAATTTTTGCTTTAAATAAGACAAGGTGATATAAACAAACACACACATATATACTCGTATGTATAGGTATAAATATATATATATTCAAATTCAATTCAAGGGGCAATGTTGCTCGGTCAATATTTTTTCAAATTTTGCTAAGAATTATAAAGCAGAAATCTGGATTACTGGACCATATCAGTATGAGATTACAATGGCGACGTTATTTTCACTAATATAACTTAGTTTACTGAATATTTGATGTGTACAAAATTTGACCGAATTGGGTATAACTGGAAAAAAAATTTCACCAACCGTTCCAGAACAATAACACAATAGATATAAATTTGGATTACAGCATTATTATTAAATATCAACGAAAAAACAAAATTGGATTTCGGCCAAAAGGGTGTGTCAACAATTCCATGGATCCGATCTTCCAAAATGATAGAATGTGTCAAGTTCAAAAAAGTTTCTTAAAGATGCATTTCAGCATGACATCTGGACATGACTTAATCGACTTACAAAGTCCTAGATAATAATTTTTTAAAAAATACTACTTTAAACACTTCTTACTGGGTGTCAAACACAACCGGTGTGTCAAAATACAAAATACATATATGTACGAGTACATTGATTCCTTCGGATGAAAATATAAAAACTGCACTATCACCACACTGAGCTTACAACACGTTGAAAATACAGTTAATTTCAATATAGTGAGAATTCTGGATAATAAAAGAAAAGGGAATCTGTACTGAAAGCAAAACATCGGCAAGCCATTAACATAGAGGATAATGCTAACATTAAGTCACGTTTAATTTTTTTTTGTTATTAATGCAAATCGATATAATATAACAGATTAATATTATAAATTTAGAAAATTAACTAATTACTTTATAGTTTTAAATTTTCTATTGAACAGGCGAAAATCCCCAGAGGAAGCCAACAAAAATTTGATGAAACGCCTAAACATATTCAGCAGAAAGAAAAAGATTTTTATTAGCGAGTTACTTAGCATTCATTTTAATTCTGTTGTTTACAATTTGCATAAATATATAGGAAAATATATATATGTTTTTTTAAACAACACATTCAGTGATTTACCTTTCAAAATGTCTGAGGAACGATACATGGGCAAACACATTTAACACAAACACAAATTTTTGTTGTCAAGGAGGAAAGAATCAAGAAAAAGTATAGAATTGGGAGGAAAAATAGTTGAGCAGTATTTCCAAAAAATAAGAACGGCTACAACAGAAAGCAGACTTATTGCATAAATAATTAAAGAAAAACTCTTCTCGTGTTCCCCAATGCTAGATTTGGAGTAACAAAATTATGGCTAAAGTGAAACTAATGAATATACAATTCGATGACAATAAACTGAATGTTACTTGAAGGCGATTACTAATCGAAATGTTCTGTGTACGAGATGTGTTCAAAAAATATGATTAATTGTCAAATTTTGCGGGATACGTACATTCGACTCTCGATTTGTTTTTTATGTTGGTACACTCGTCTCGAAAATATGTTGACGGTTTTATCCATACAGAATATTTAGTTTGTTTGTGAAAGTCATAAATAAGATACATGTTTTGCGTGTTCGGCGATTTTCTGCTATCGAAAAAAAATGAATCAATGAAGTTGCATCAAATTTTGTGTAAAAAATGGAATTAAGTACTTAAAAATACCTGAAATTTTGACAGTGGCATATAGTGAGAGTACTCTGAGTCAAAAAAATGTTTACAAGTGGTACAAGCTTTCCACAGAAGGTCGAGAAGATGTGAATAACGACGCTCGCTCTGGACGCCCCAGCACATCAACAACAGATGAAAATGTTGAGAAAGTGAAGAAAATTGTTATGGAGAATCATCGAATCACAATTAGAGAAGTTGTTGAGCTTGTCTGTATATCAGTTGGCTCATGCCATGCAATCTTTTCGGAAATTTTAGGCATAAAGCGTGTGGCAGCGAAGTTCGTTTCAAAATTGCTGAATTTTGACCAAAAAAAAAAAAAACGTCGCATGAGCACCGCTCTGGAATTGTTGAATGACGTTAACGATGATCAAGATTTGTTGAAAAGGGTCGTAACTGGTGACAAATCATGATAGATGGAGCATAGATGGTTATGATATCGAAATCAAAAAAATGCATGGCTTTTGCATCATGATTATGCACCTGCCACTCATCTTTGCTTGTTAGAGATTATTTGGCCGAAAACAGCACCGTTATCATGCCTCATCCACCGTATTCACCAGATTTGGCCCTCTGCGACTTTTTGCTGTTTCCAATATTGAGGAGACCCTTGAAAGAACTGCGTTTTGTGACGATTGAGGAGATACAAACCGAATCGCTGAGAGAACTCAAGAACATACCAAAAAGTGCATATCAGAACTGCTTCGATGTTTGGAGAAAACGCTGACACAAGTGTATGTATATGTTTGTATGTACTTTGAAGGAGATAAAATATAAATTGATGAATAAATAGATACTTTTTTGAAAAAGTGGAAATTCCTCTTACTTTTTGAATACACCTCTCATAACAAAGTCGCTCCAATTTGTCTGTGGTTATGTTCGTATGCCACTGACCTCATTGAACATTGCTTTACTTGGATGGATCAAGTTTGTTATTTATAAAAATTGTCAATTGATCAATTGAAAAACGTAGAAAAATGCCCTTCAATCCGTAATGTTCAGATACTTGATATTTCCAGAAAACAAGCTTTTAAAGTTCATATGAAAACAAAGAACCTGTTAAACCTGTTATTCGGTTTTATAGATGTCATGGCGGTTTGATAATATAATTCATGAAACATCGCATACAGAAAAAATAAAATTGACTATCAACAGTTTTGTTGGTTTGATTTAAGCCAATGCCATCGCTTTTCTTCGAGAATTCGAGTTGGTTCTAACCAGTACAGGAACTATAACCAGATAGACCAACTTACATATATATATATCTTCAACGAACGTTCTTACGCGCTGATTAAAATTTGCTGGGTGCTAGAAAAGGTGTGGCAAACCGCTGTTTTCTTATCAATTTTCCGCTTAGAATTTAAGGGACACCATTAGTTTTTGTTAAATCGGCCAATTAGCATGGTTGGTAAAGTATTGTACTGAATTTTGTAAAGTAAGTAAACGATATAAAACTAAAAATTTGTGGACTAAATTTGGCGATTTGTATGGACTTAGTTATCTGCATGATTTTTTCCAATTTTACCAATCACTATATTGTAATAGGTATAATCGACAAAAGCTGCAGTGCAATGACTAAGCACGCTACGAATTGGGGTTATGGGGAAAAACAAACCAGAAGGGACGTAGTTATTCAACCGATACTTTCTATTTTTGCAAAGCATTATAAAGCAATTTAACGAAGTGGGCGAAGTTGGAGTTACAGGAGAAAGTTTGAATTTAGCAATCGTTCAACTGGTATGGAAGATACCAAAACGGGATGGCCGATATTGATCATTAATAATCCACGTTTCATATAAATTTACGACAGTTATCACGTCTTGCAACCATCCAGGCAGCAGATTTTCATCGCTCATTCGAAATAAGAAGTCCAAATGTCTATGGTAATATCGGGTTGTTCGAAAAGTTCGTTCGGTTAATTCGTTAGTTCACCATACGTTATTTCTCATGACGTAGAGTTTCTTCAAACACTATCATAACTTCCTTCCACCCCTTCTCTAAACTGTTTAATATTGAAAAGCGGAAAAAAGCATTTCAAACATATTATCTTCCGAAAAGTTGGGAAGCAGTTATTAAAAAAGGATGAGATTATGTATTAGATTAAAATAATTGTTTTCTTGTATAGGATGGCGCATACGTAACGCTAACATTTATTCAATGAGTAACTTTTTTCTTCCTGCTTTTATTTAACGTTGGCATGTATTAAAATTTAGAATATAGTTCACTTTATGTTTTGAGTTCATACTTGGCAGTCGTAAAGTAGAGACGTGGCAAATTTATTATTAAAAAATATTCGATATTATGGAAAAATATTTAATCGTTAAAACATTTTATCAAAATCAATCATCGAGTACTGTGACGATGGGAAAGTTACGTGATATTTTTGGAAGAAACAACGTGCTAACAAGACGCACTATTTATCGTGCAATGAATGATTTAGAAGAAAGAGGGTCTGTAGCTGATAGCGACAAGTATGGACCACAACGTACTACAATATCAGTTGAAAACATTACTGCTGCTCAAAAAAATCAAAACAATCCATCAACCTCAATTCGACGACGTGCTCAGGAGCTTGGACCATTTACACCGCCGTACATAAGCCAATAGGATGTTACAGCTCGCCCCTGACAACCCCTATTTTCAAGAAAAAGTCATAATGAGTGACGAGACATTTGAATGGATATGTGAATAAACAGAATAAATAGTCGGTTCTGGGCAGTGGAAACACTCAAATTATTCATCAGGTACCTTTTTGCATCCATTAAAAGTGGCAGTCTGGTGTGCAATTTGGTCAGGGGGAATCATTTGACATTATTTCTTTGAAACTGGAAACGGCATAACGGTAACTGTCAATGAGGAGCGATATCGTGACATGATTGAAAACTTTTTAAACCCACAACTGCATGCTTTGGGCTTGATTAATATGTGGTATCAACAAGACGGTGCCACATCGCATACAGTCAGGATTACAATGGAATTGCTGCGAGACCTCTTTCCATAACAAGTTATTTCAAGAAATGGTGATTGGCCTCCACGGTCGCCTGATTTGACTGCTCCGGACTTGTTTTTGTGGGGATATCTGAAAAGCGAAGTTTGTGTAATCAAACCAGAAACGTTTGAGCAATTCAAACAAAATATTCGTGAAATATGTGAGAATGTAATGAAAAATGTGCTCAAAAGGACTCGCATTTGTGAGGCTAACAGAGGCGGATATTTATCTCATATTTTATTCCATACATAATTGCTGACATTAAATAAAACATTTATTTAAAACATAATATAAAACATTTATTAGTATGCCTTCCGACGGACACCCTGTACCTGACGTAATCTTTCCAAAGCATTTCACATAACTTTTCTTCGATCAAATCTTTCACTGATCAAATATTAATGTTACTTATGCGCACCCTATATGTAAATTTGTAAATAAATTTACATATATTTTAAAACCCGAACTAACTTTTGAACAACCTGATACTTCAATTAATATTTCTATAAAAATAACGCCTTCTAATTTGTATAGATCAAATTATAGTTTCTTAATTACTACCCAAAACCGGGTTTTAGCATTGGTGTAAGAAGATCTTCCACGACGCCTTCATGGAACTATACGAAAATTCCATGAAGGATTATTTGTTAGGTATAGTAAAAATAAATGCATTATTTTTAAATAACATTGAAGGTCTTATTTATCATAGTTACGATAAGCTTATTGCGGTCAAATAAGTACCGTTTTTCTGCTATTTTGAAAGTAATGTCATTATGGTTCTCACAACAACCCTTGTTCTTATTGACGAAAAACTGGACCAGTCCACATTCACGAGCTTCTACGGAGGCAAATTTTTGCCAGCAAAATCCATCGCCATAGGCACATATTGCTAAAACTGGGTTCATAAAAGCCTCCCAATCAAGCTATGAAGCTTCCGACGAGTCAATTCTAATCCTCTTCTACTGACCAAAGCTGGTCGCATGACGATGGGACTTGACATTTTCAAGTATTTTGTCGACTGTTTCGGCAATTGACCTTCCACAGTGGAATCGGATTCAACGAAGCTAAATTTGCGCAAATCTAGTTGGTACAGTACGGGACCACTGTATAAATTTTGTAACCACCTGGATTCTGTTCTTGCCTTTGTTGGACAAAAACTACTAAACATGAAGTATTTTCTCTTTGTTGTTGGTTATCTTTGGAGCACACTCAAACCGTATTAAGCTAACGAATCGCAAGCAATCGAACAGCTTTCTGAGATTCTTTGATTAATCTCAAAACTTATTTCGACTCACAAATTCCACCTAACACACTGACTCTGTAGGTTACTCTGTATCAAGCTCTTCAAATGAATCTTAACAACCATTTATCGACGCACATAGAAAGGATATATATATGGTGGATTGAAACTTGAGATTGTGGAGCCTCTTCATGTATATTTATTATTAGTAGCCACATTTAATACGTCGATCGGATTTAAATTATATTCCAGATATTTTGCAGAGTCTTTAATTTTATTTTACTACGTACAAAAGTAATGGTGACACGTATTTGCAGTTTTAAAAACAAATTTTGAGCGAAAAAAACTGCTTTAGGAATGGAAGGTTAAAAAATCGGCGCGGAATTTAAAACTAAAGAACCGTTAGCCCGGTTTCGCTATTGGATTTCATATTCGAGTCATTAAAGCACCTAAACATGCAGGAGACACTGTATATATAGTATTCTGAGATTGCAGAGACTGTGAACATTTGGTTGGTTCTAGAGTGAGATTAAAAGTATGTCGTTTCAAACATGAAAATATTTAACTGTCCATAATATGGGTGCGCAACTAAATTTCCACTGTTTGCCAATAGATGGCGCCAGCTGTAAGTGCTAGCTGATTCTGTCATAACCTAAACGTTATGAGCCAGCTTCAGGCATACGGTAAGCATACCGTCTCGACACAATAATGACTTTTTTTTTTGACGTCATATTATTTAGGTTGTGCGAATATGTAAGATTTTGTGCCAAATTATCGTCATATGCAGGAAGTATTGATTTTCTTCTTTCAATCAAAGAAAACGGCGGCTGAAGCTCATCGAGATCTACAAAACGTTTATGGAGATGCTGCTTTAAGTGATTAAGAGATTGGTTCCGTCGCTTTAAAGAAGGTTATTTTGATGTTGACGACCGTTCGCGTGAAGGAAAACGAAAAACCTTCAAAGGCACTGAATTGACGGCATTGTTTGATGGAGATTCATGTCAAACGCAGGTAGAGCTTGCTTCTGTATTAGGAGTTACCCGCCAAGCAATTTCCATGTGATTGCATGCATTGGGGATGATGCAAAAGTGAGGAACTTGGGGTTCGTATGAGTTCAAGCGAAGGGAAGTTGAGCAGCAATGAAAAAGAAAGGGTTTTCTTCATCGTATTGTAACAAGTGATGAAAAATGGATTCACTGCATCAATTCAAAGAAAGTCATGGGGGCTGCACGGTTATGCTGGGACCATTTCGGTGTTATTTATTACGAGTTGTTGAAACCAAGCGAAACAATCACTGAAGATCGGTACTGACTTCAATTAATGCGATTGAACCGAGCTCTGCGCGAGAAACGCCCACAATACGCGGAGAGGCACGAAAAAGTGATTCTTCAGCATGATAACGCTCGACCTCACATGGCCAAGCTCGTTAAAACTTAGCTGGGAACGATGAAATGGGACGCCTCACTTCATCCGCCATATTCTCCAGATATTGCGCCGTTCGTTGGTATATGGTCTAGCTGACCGGCAGTTCCACTCATGTGAAGACATCAAGGAATGACTATATTCATGGATAGCCTCAAAATATGATTAGTTTTACCGTGACGGAATTCGAGCTTTGCCAGAAAGTATATAATAGCTAGCGATGGGCAATACTTTCAATGAATCATTTGTAAACATGTCTTCATAATAAATTTGCATTTTTATAAAAAAAAAACAACTAGAACTTAGTTGCATACCTAATATAAAAATGGAGATAAAATGGGATAAAAATCTACATAAAGAGATTATTTTGGTGCGTTTGATCACATTAACTTTGATATACATGTCATACAACTCATGACGCGAGCATGCTTTTAATTTACCTACTGAAAATTAATATGTGCCGACCTGTAACAAATTTCAAAAAGCAAGCGATTCGTTGGGTATTATTTTTAATTGAAAAAAAAGAAAAAAAACCAGAAATAGTGCAACAAATACTTTTACAAATTTTGTGGAGTTTGCATGAACATATATTGGAAACTGAGAAATTTTAAATTTATTAATAAATTATAGATAAACCACGAATGTGAAAAGTATAATACCGGCATTACTCAATATGATGCCAAATCCCATGGAGTGTACTATTATAGATATTTTTTATTTTAGGAGTCATGCCATCACTGTCAGTCGCCCTACAGTGTCCTTCAAATGAACTTTGTAATCCTTTTTTCTGAATTGCATGTGAAATGTTTTGCAATAAAAATTCCGTATTGGCATTATCACATCATGAAGATGTTAACTGACTGACAATTTTAAGAGTCCACCCATATACCATTTCCATTTCATGGAGTATAAAGTTGAGATATGTAATTTTGAAAATAATTCAGCAGTTGTTTTTTAACATATATTTCACAACGGGTATACTTCCTGCCATCTTGCCGTTTTATTTAAAATTGTTAGCAAGTATTTTTAACTTACTGAAATTAATAGAAACCCGAAAATTTCCAAATCCATACTTCGGTATCGCTATTTTGAGATTAGGCGACATTGTGTAAACTAAGCCTATTGTACTCTGGTGCACTGGGACACCTCCTTTTGAATATTCTTCGTCCTACCCTAAGACTTTTTATGAAACATATTTCTTGTTGTATTCACGTCAGGATACGATAGTGAATGCAACTTATAATGATTTATGATATTGTTTTAAATTTACATTATTATTTATTTAATATACCCGTTACAGTGTGTAGTAATGCGGTGTTTTTTTAATTTTTATTTACAATATTTTTTGGAAATTCAAAATTTTGTTCGTTTTTGAGACTATTTTCTTCGAAATTAATTTCTTCTTCTGCAACTTCTGTTTACAGTCATGATAACATTACGTATATATTATTCTCCTCATTAATGTACGATATGTAGCCTTTATGTTGCCAAAGCATCGATGTATCCCAGTTGTATTATTCAATCTTCCTGTTCTAGAGTCGATCATATACATAGGTTAACTGTGTATTATCTGTGAGAATCGTAAAATTGTTACCTTCCAAAAAATGTATCAAATTATTAATAGACAGACAGGTGTCAATTGACCTTTTAATAATAGGCTATCTTATCTCCATTATATTTTAGAGTATAAATTTTGTAAGTCACATGAGGCATCAACATCATCCCATCATTTAAATGACATTATTTTAGTGTCACTATCACAGTTATTTAACAGCTTTTTTTCAGAAGAAAATATCTATTCGACGTTGTGGAAATTTTATTCCATTTAAAGACATTTTCATTATTCTTACTGCCTTCTGTGGCTACGCACATGCTCCGCTGACATGGTGGTGTACTTATTATAGTAACAAACCATATCTAGTAACTTTTGGGATTTTTAATCGTTACGGACTTTTGGAAGACTGTATCGATTCAATCCGATCCATGTTTGGTTCGATTCCAACTACCGAATTTTGTTAAAAAATTTGGTTGCAGGAATCATTTTCGCTTCTTCTTCTAATAATTCTTTTTGCATATTTTGGCTTTAAAATTTTCATTAAACTTGCACCGAGAGGTAATGATGACATTATACTTGAATGAGTTGAAATTATACTATTTGAATAAATTGAGTTATTAGTCGTAAAAGCTAGCATATTTGAAATATATAAGAAAATATCACGATGGTCAAGATTCAATGAACGAAGTTGAGCACTTTAATTTTGTAATTAATCCCTACTTAATAAACACACCTTTGTTTGTATATTTGTAGAACAATGCTTTGGTCGTATTTTATAAAATTTAGGCACCAACTTCAGGAATAATTCGAATCAGGAATAATCAATCAAGTTGTGCAGTAATTGTATTTACTTGTACACTTTTGTCTCGATTCAACTACGCAGTGGGACGATTAAACAGTGGGACTGTTAGACATTTACTTCACGAATGAATTTTCAGGCCAAAGAGAGGGAATGGCTGTTTTAAGGAATTCTTTTAATCTTGCTTATTTCATCGTATTCTGCATTTTACGACTGTTGAATATTCCAATCAGCTTTTTTTTATCTATAAGAAATGAGACCTCATAAGCATTGACAGCGTTGTAAAATGACTAAATAGTTTTGTGTGTAGACGGAG
The DNA here is from genome assembly GCA_019455685.1 of Philornis downsi. Lineage (NCBI taxonomy): Eukaryota > Metazoa > Arthropoda > Insecta > Diptera > Muscidae > Philornis > Philornis downsi. Next base: position 2,808,230 of record JAHXMU010000395.1, read on the forward strand.
ATACCACGAATAAACTTTAAATTTAATCTTAATTATCAACTTGTTTCGATTGAAATTTGATATCCTACAATTGAGCACAAATTAAGTAGCTTGCGCATTTTCAGAATAATCCACAATCTTGAAAGAATGAATAGAATGCCTGCTACTTTATCTTGCCTATTTGAAGGCTTCTTCAATGGCGACGCGGTATAAAACTTGGTGTTTTTGTCTAATTTGCCATTTAGTGAGAAATATGAATTTGGTAAACATTTTATTTAAAAAATTCATGAAAATTATTTTTGGCATGCATTATATTGCAGAAGTTGAATGATATTTTGAACCACTTCATGGTATACGAGCATCGTACATTATCCAAGTTCTCCAAGCAACTGAGATTGTTTGTTTTCCTCTTTGTCAATATGCTATTGGCAAGCATTTAAGTCACTGCAGTCTGCGCATTTTTGAATGGGAACTCTACATTTCATAAAATTGGTCAATTTGTATCTGAGGTACCCTAATTGGCATGGTACTGCAGTCTGTTTACATTCTCAGAACTTGGTTTATTAAACTCCTGGTGATGGAAAAGTACTGAGAAATTGTGTAATCATCAATGAAATTAACATAGGGTTGCCATAAGAGGGAAGCAATATTGATGATGCATCTCCTCTATATATTTACGAGTTATGTTGGCGTGATGAAAATGCAAGTCTTTGGTTGAAATTTTTCGTTATTCAAAAGAACCGCTTTTTATTCCACAAAATGTTTTTTCAGAATATGTCGTCTGAAAAAATTTCCCTTGACAAGTATTTCCGCAATATAAATAATTCCACTAAAACTGCTTATGAAAAAGGATCATCAAGAGTTGTTTTTATCACAAAATCTCGAAAATCACAAATCACAAAAAATCGAAAATCGAAGCTTATACATCCAATACCATTGATTGCAGTCCACAATATTGGCGGCGGACATTAGCGACATAGGTGCTTATAGCGACTATAGAGTATTTATGGTTTTTACAAATGAAATGACAAACTTGATGTACCCGTCATCATATAAAGAGGGATGAACAAAAGCCTTTAAATGTACCTTCCTTACATCGGTTATCATCTTTGGAGCATATTAAGAATTATGTTCTAAGGAATAGATTTTAGAACATATTTTGACTTAATTATTAATAATAATAATAGGAAATCGAACCAATGTTTTTAAGTTCTTCGTTACTTTGTTGTGGAAGTGGTTAAAAGCGCTTCGTTGGAAGCGGTAAACATACAAAAAATGTGATATTTCTTGAATAACATCCAGTCTTTTGCTGGAACACATTACGTGTGTCAATTTTGATTGAATTGCACGCAACTTCTTGAAAGATATGAAGCCGAGAATATATGGGTTATACCTATATCGACCATTTGTATTGGGCGTACCAGAAGGGACGTGATTACTGGGTTTAAATTTATTTTACTGCAGTCAGGTAAGAAGTTCCATTTAATTTTTGAAGATTAATTAGTTTGTATGGAAGAAACTAGAAGAGGCGTGGCAATGCTGTCTATTTTTTTGGCACTATCTTGTCAATTTTTTAAAGTGCACCAAATACAAATCGGTCATTTGTATTTGGAGGTAACTGAAGGGGCATGGCTTTTTTCAGAATTTACTAAGAATTTTAGGCCAAAATGATATACAAAAATGTAAATCACCGTGGTCTACAATTTACCAGTTACATGGAAAAATTAAATTTCGTAAGATCAGTGAGATTGTTCGGCGGTTATCCAAAATAGGTTATGTACAATCTCCAGATATGATAAAATAAATTATAAAATATGATAAAATAAATGATAATGATAAAAATTAAAATTCTATAATTAATAATAATATAATAATTACTTATAAAGTTATTATTCCGTTATTGTAAAATCACGTACTTTACGCCACGAATGGTCCGTAGGCTGCACGACCTATGTGCGGTTGAAAACTTTTCCTATAGCGCACTCTTTCAGCCTAACTCATTCAAAGATATTTTTTTCTGACACCATTCCACAAATATTGTCTCGCAATGGATCAATGACGTCATCACTCTAAAACCTACACCAAACTGTAATTCACACGGATTCATTAGCTGACGAGATAAAAATTATTTCGTCAGAAAAGATGATTTTTAGCCAAATTCGATGCCAAGCCTTTATGAAACATCTTGGAACAACCTAATATTTTCTCAGATCATAGCAGATTGTAAATGGTACCACTCTTCCGGTACCTTCCATACAAATTAGCTGATTTCCCAAAATTAATGCATTCCCCTGTAGCTCCTAAATCCGAAAGTTGCAGCAACATAAATTTTTCTTCATTCCATTATTTTCAGATATTTGGCCAAATTCCCAGAGATAAAGCGATAGGCCACAACCCTTCTGGTACCTTCCATACAAATGACACATTTAACTTATGCATTTTTGAATTCATATCTCATGCATTTTCCGAATTTCTATTCCATAGGCTGTAGTAGCCTAAGATCTATTTTAATATATTGACTTACAATCTTCTGTAAGCCCTAAGAAAAATTGTGCAAGAAACCGCGCTTCTTCTGGTATCTCCCATACAAATTACCGATATAACCAATATACTCTTAGCTTCATATCTTTCTAGTAGAGCCATAAATTCGGTATAATTTTGCATGCATCTGGCTTTTAGTAAACTTAGCTCTGTGAACGAAAATTTGTTGTACTGCTGTGCTCCTCAATATACTATACCGACATCAGTGGTCTCTCAATAATTTTTAAATGTTTAGGTGTGCAACTAAATGTTTTTTTTTATAAAAACGCAACTTTATAATGAAAACATATTTACAAATGATTCATTGAAATTATTGCTCATCACTAGCTACTTCTTTTTACCATATTTCTGGCAAACTGTTAACTGTTCTGGTAAAACTGTTCATCTCTAGCCATCCTTGATGTCGTCATATGAGTGGAACTGCTGGCCAACCAGACCGTATGCAATCGAAAGGAACAGGTGATAATTAGACGGTGCAATATCTGTAGAATGTGGCGGATGGGGTAAGACTTCCCATTTCAGCGCTTCCAGGTAGGTTTTAACGGGATTGGCCACGTGAGGCCACGTGCTAAAAGATCACTTTTTCGTGACTCCCTGCGTATTGTGGACGTTTCTCGGGCAGTGCTCGGCTCGATCGCATTAATTGAAGTCGATACCAATCACCAGTGATGATTTCGCTTAGCTTCTACAGCTCGTAATAAATAACACTGACCTGGTCCCACCAAATACAAAGCATAGCCTTCGCAGAGTGTATATTCGGCCGTGGCGACGATGTAGACACATGACCGGGCAGATCCCATGACTTTCTTTTCTCTGGATTGCTGTAATGAATCAAAATCAGCTGATTTAAAGCGACGGAACCAATCTCGACACGTTGTTTCACTTAAAACAGCATCTCCGTAAACGTTTTGAAGCTCTCGATGAGCTTCAGCAGCCGTTTTCTTCGATTGAAAGAAGAAAATCAATACTTCCCGCATGTGACAAAATAATACATATTCACACAACCAAAAGAATATGACGTCAAAGGAAAATATGCCTGAGCTTTACTGATGACGTTTACGTTATGGCAGAATCGACAAGCAAATACAACTAGCGCCATCTATTCTCAAATAGCGTGATCTTAGTTCCGAATAATAGGGTTTTAGTAAAGTATCTGTGTTGCAAGGAAAAACGACTTAACTCAGATTTTACAATTTTTAGTTATTATGTGTTTTTCAAAAAATCGTTTTATCTAAATTTATTATAACTTCTACATATATCGAAATATGGAATATGGAATTTTGACAACGTGCTTAAACTGTTATGGATATAAACAAAAATAACAAAAAAAAACATGCTCTCGTTTATGTCAACATTTAGAACAATTATATATTCTTTCAAAAATCTCTGTTTTGAAAAATTGCTACAACTTCGGGTGGGGGTGGAGTCTATTTCCGTTCCGAAAACTAAATTTACCAAATATGAATTTACTGATTTCAGGGCAATTGAATGAAATATATGATATCGGCTAAATTAGGCTATTTATTTGAGGATACAAGAAAAAACTTATCATCCGACCAATTTTTCTTAAATATTACAACTTTTATTTTTTATGTAGCATTATCAATGCGATATAATCGACAAAGACCACGATTACAGAAATTTGAAAGAAAATATTGAATTTTGAGGATGATTTGATGATTTGTGCGGGCGATACAAGAAGCGATGCCTCGGCATGGCCCGCGAAAAATTAGTGCATTCATAAATGTCCTTAAAGTCTAATTTCTTTCCAAAAATGCCAAATATATGGAATATATTGGAAGAAGAAACAAAAGTAGCTTCAACATACTCTCCGTCACGCTACTTTTCGGAACAATATGAAAATGTTTTATTATTATTATAGCTGGACTACACATTTCTCAAAATAAGCTGTAAGATTGTGAAATTTTTTACAATTTCCGACTTGAGACTTCTGTTTTTTAAGTTATAAAGCATTCCGAGGGCTTTCAAAATATATCATTTAAAGTACAGGGTGGCGCAATAGAACGTGCATATTGCATCATCTTTTTTTGCAGGGTAGAAAAGTCGCGGGCGGGGGCGCCTACATCGTTGGGTTGGTGGGCTCATGGAGTTTTAGTCGCTATGAACCACTTCGACGGGAAATGTCGCGCATTTTACGAGAACTCTCGTTCATATATTGCTACTAGGCGACTATATTGTGCTGAATATGGACTACGGCGGATTAGTGAAGCTGCGAATGCTAATTTAATTAAAATATGGGTAAAGCGTTTTGAAGAGGCTGGTTCAACATTTAAACCACAAGCAAATGGTCGCGCAAGAACATCTAGGACCGAAGACAATGTTGAGAGAGTTATGGAGTCAGTACGAGGAAATCCACAAATGTCGACTTGCAAGAGATTGTCTGTCTTACAATTATCGCGACGAAGTTTGCAATGAATTTTAACATTGGATCTTAAACTGCATCCATATAAGCTGCAATTAACACAAGAATTGAAAGAAATTCATAGAAAGGCTCGCATTTGCTAATGAAATGCTTAATCGATTTTCCAATTTTGACAATATCGTTTTCTCTAACGAGGCTCATTTCCTTATGAATGGGTTCGTAAACCGTCAAAATTGTCGTTACTGGAACAGTGAAAATCCACATCAAATGACTCCATGGCGGTGGTGAAGCAGATGTTCCCTGGCAGACTGATTTCGAAAAGAGGTGATAATCCATGGCCCCCACGTAGTGCAGATTTGACACCTCTTGACTTTTTTTTGTGGGGATACCCCAAACACGAAGTCTACAGTAATAATCCAAGAAACATCGTTCAGCTCAAGGAGAATATCCGTGGTAAAATGGCAGCCATTACACCAGTATTACTGAAGAAAGTTTTCAATAATTTTCGTTTGCGGTTAGAAGAGTGCCGTCGTAGAAAGGTTCACCATTTAGATGATGTTATTTTTAAAAAATAAACTCCATTTATTACTCTACAATGCCTTAGATTTATTTTAACCATACCTTTTGTTTTTTTTTTTTTTTAATCTATTTTATAAATATGCACGTTCTATTGCGCCACCCTGTATTTGAACATTTGCCTTTATTCAAAAGCGTTTATAACTTAAAGCAAAAATGTTCGAAGTGATAGAAAGCATTACAGATCGCTAAACTCTTATTAAAAATTTATTCTGAATTAAAATGCAATGAGGGAAACAAAATTGTAACTTGCTGGAATTTTCATGTTAGATGTTAAACATCAAATGACAAATTCTATGTTTTCCATCCTACGGGATGCGGCAATATGGTCCACCTCCCTTTATCAATTTAGTCAATTGAATTGCAAGACACGAAAATGGGAAGGTATGGCTTAAACTAGGCAATTAGGGGCGGTGTTAAAAAGGGGCGGTCGATTTTGTTAAGCATTACAGTGAGGTACAATTGATAAAAATGTAAATTAAAGGGTATCTAAAAACTTAAGGATATATGGATCAAGTCGGCCATTTGTATGAGAGATTCTTGAAGGAGCGTGACGAATTTGTCGACATTATATTGAGAACACTATATGGCAATGACATAGTTAATAACTTACATTACTCGAGCCGACTAGTTACATATACAAATTATTGAAGTATGAATGAATTTTGAAAAAGCGGGCAGTTTGCTTGGGAAATATCAGAAGTGGAGCATTCTCACACACTATTTTAGCAAACATTTAACATGCACCAACATTAATTCAATTTAGTTAATTAAAGATGAGAACCCAAAAGCATATGGGTGAAGGGAAAATGGATAATTGAATGAATTATAAATTTTGTTTTTATCATTAAAAAACAATATAATGTTACTGCTTTATTTTACGATATGCTACTGAATAAAAGCTTAAAACTATGAAAAGACATACAAAAATAAAGAAAAGTGCTTTAAAAGACTTATCCTTCACATTATAAGAGATAACTTGCGCGTATACTGCAGCTTTTTCGAAGGCCAAACCGATCAAATTACGGTCTTCTCAATTAAATATAAGAATGTAATTTTGGTAACCCGACAAACCATTTTTTCCACTTTGAACACCTAATATTGGCCACTGTTACTTCTTGAGGGACTACCTCCGAATATAATACGTATGAATCTTCAATAAAATCGAACAAGTGCCATATTTAACTTTGTTTCTATGCATCACTGGGCACGTTTGGTCGAAAAACACTTAAACGTTAAATTCTGGCACTAACACTTTTGCCGTAACAAATGAAAGATTTTTGTTCAACCCTTTAAATGAGGGAAAAGGGTGATCAAATAAGAGCTGTGTGTTTTAAAAACGGTACAAGGCAGGGGGAATTTCAGACTGATTTCACGTAAATGACAGTTTCTTTAATAAGTAAATACGAGTCTCTTTAATCAATAAAATGAATAATTTAAGTTTTATTGTCATTGCATGTTAGCGGTTTATTTAAGTAAAGGACTGACAACATAAACCAAAAGAAAATAAATAATTGTGTTATATCGTCTGATCTTAGGGGCCATTCCACATTGCAATTTTTGAAGACTACATAGCCATTGAATTTGTTCAAGAAAAAAAAATAAATAAAATGAAATAAAAATAAATAAATAAATAAAATAAGACCTATTAATCTCCGGTTTTTATCCATTGGCTTATCTGTTAAGGCATTCCACTAGTCTTGACAGCTCATATTTGGCAGTCGTGAAGTAGAGACGCGTCAAATTTATTATGGAAAAATATTCGATATCATCGATTGCTGTGACGGTGAGAAAATTACGTGAAACTTTTAGGAAAAACAACGTTTGGCACTATTTATCGTGTAGTGAGTGATTTCGGAGAAAGGGAGTCTGTAGCGTTGACCACAACGTACTGCAAGATCGGTTGAAAACATTACTGCTGCTCAAGATAGTATTCAAAACAATCCATCAACCTCAATTCGACGACGTGCTCAGGACCTTGGACCATTTATAACGCCGTACAAATAAATGCCACGACAACCCCGATTTTCATGAAAAAATCGTAATGAGTGACGAGGCACATTCCATTTGAATGGATGTGTGAATAAACAGAAAAGTCGGTTCTGGGCAATGGAAACCCTCAAATTATTCATCAGTCCCCTTTACATCCATTAAAAGTGACAGTCTGGTGTGCAATTTGGTCAGGAGGAATCATTTGGCCTTATTTCTTTGAAACTGAAAACGGCGTAACAGTAACTGTAATAGGGAGCGATGTCGTGATATGATTGAAAACTTTTTAATGCCACGACTGCATGCTTTGGACTTGATTAATATGTGGTATCAACAAGACGGTGCCACATCGCATACAGCAACGATTACAATGGAATGACTGCGAGACCTCTTTCCACAACAGAACTTTCTGGACTTCTTTTTGTGGGGATATCTGAAAAGCAAGATTTATGGAAACAAACCAGAAACGCTTGAACAACTCAAACAAAATATTCGTGATGAAATTAATGAAATACCGTGTGAAATGTGTGAGAATGTAATGAAAAATGTGCCCAAAAGGGCTCGCATTCGTGAGGCTAACAGAAGCGGACTTTTATTTGATATTGTATTCCATACATAATTGCCGACAATAAATAAAACATGTGTCAATATAAGATCCATTCTCTTTCATTTAATCAACAATTATAAACAAACAAAGTAGTAAACCTTCCCGACGAACACCCTGTACTTCAACTTAAGCCTTTTCTTTGTTTTTAAATACCAACATTTGAAAAGGCAAACATTTTATTTCAACAAATAAAAATTAAATAAATTATTATCCATGCAATATTTCAGTTGTAAATATTTGATATATATCAAAGCTTTGTTAACACTCAAAATAATCATAAAATTAACCAGTATACAAATTTCAGTCTGGTGAACCGAATTACATATACCTTTACCCACTGTCCTTTTGCATTGGCGCACAAGTGTGCTGAATATTCAGGATTAATGCACAATAAACCATTTAGTGCTGTTGAATGGAAGAAAGAAAGTCAGGAATATGTGCATTAGATTGGTTAACTTATATATTGTCATCTGTATGGGAAGTACCAGAAGGGATTAGGTTAGTAGATCCATTTTTCCAAATAAGAATGAAAACCCGATCCATTTCCATTCCAAAACATTAACTTTGTAATGTTTTAATGTGCACCAAATTGGACTGAATTTAATGCAACCTGGTAGAAGATATGAATCAAAGGACATATGGGTTAAATCGTTCATTTAAACTGCAAGTACCAGAAGGGGCACCGCTAACCTTTATCTATTTTATTAAAAACTGGGTGTCTTAGACGGTTTCTTCCGGGTGTTACATTATTACTGTATACATTTGTTATATACCTTCATTTCTTCGATAACAAACAAAGACAAACTTTTACTTTTGATAATCAGGTGTGAGAAAAAGTGGCCCACCAGTACTATGGTTTGTAGAGCATTTCCTCATGTTTAGAATAACATCATAACGCTAAATCTGCTATGGTTTTGAAACTCTTCCTTGTTTGAGAACATTTAAAGATTCAGAGGTTTGTTCTAACATTCTTAAACAAGTTTGTTGTTTATATTGCCAACTTCTGCCGAAAGTGTCGCTATCATTGCGAACGTGACATGAATCATAATAATATTCAGTATTACTTTTTAGACATGTAAAAGTGTTGCGTGACAATTACGAAGTTAGTAATTTCAGTTAGTTATTAATTCAGAAATGAGCTGCATTGCTAAGTTGCTGTTCGTTTTTGGAAAGATTTCCATCCAAATCTTGATTCACAGCAGTCATACTTTCACTAATATGTTTACGTTTTTGTCTATTTTTTGCCAATATTTCGACGAATTTTCAATAATATTACGAATGATAGGCCTTGTTGGTCGATCATGTTGACCCTAAATAGATTCATTATTTTTATATTAAATTCCAAACATTTGATTTTTCAAACAATACTGAACTGCAGTTGTTAATACGGGTGTCAATTCGGAAAAAAATTTAGGTACGACTTTTGAAAAATACATTACACTAATTTGGTCACCCTTCATAATCATTTAAGTATAGTGAAACTAAGAGAAATTTCACTTTGTATGTCGACGGTATGCACATCTTGATGATGCAATTAAAACCACGACGGCATTTAAAGATGATGACCTGCCATCTAAATCGCAAAGAGAATAGCTAATAATAAAAAAAACAAAAATGTGCATTATACTAAAAGCATTTGAAGATGCAACCAAAACTATAATATTAGAGAATGTACTCGTACATTAGAGCGTAATTGAAAATTCATCACCGGAATTTTTAAGTTCGCGGGGCCGAAAATATTTTTACTTAGTTTAAAACTAATAAGTGTAAAATTTAGGGGAAATCAAAAAATTCTGGTGTCTATGCATCTTTGGCAATTCTGTGTAAATATTTGTAAAATTCATATTTTGGGGAGTGGGAATGGTTCTAGTTTAATCTTGGTATACAACAGTAATTGTGGAATGGTGTACGGTCGTAGATGATTCATAAAAATCACAAATTTGCGGATTTTTTGGAAAAAAATGTTAGTGAAATCGGGTGCAAGATGTATCACGATATACGACCTCAGCGGATTCAAAAAGGGAACTGTGATGCCATTTGGTATATTTCCAAACTAGCTCTTCTGAGATTTAGCAGTGTAGGTAATGAATAGCCAAACTCAAGTATGCTCAAAATTGAAGAAACGTTAACATACGAATAGAATTAGTTTTTTAAAGTAAAAAAGCGATACCTGTAAAATCGTGGCAGTTTGTAAACGATCAACATTTATATTTTTTGATTCAATATTCAAACATTAAGTTTTTTCCCCTCATTTCGCAAATAAATTAATAATTTTTTAATATCATCATCGAAAATAACTGACGCCAATATATTCCAGCTTAAATATAGAGGACTTCTACATTACAAGCAGTATTGTAAATGCAGAGATGTTAAGAAAACTCGTATTCCAACGCCACAAACTGCATTAATCGCTTCAAAATGTTATGTTTTGCTTAATTGTTCATAAATCCAAAATAATCGTGTCAAATCTGTAATTTTGTATGTAAATTACCTGAAAGGTGGTATCGATTTACTAGCCTTCCACTCACTCTAGTAGACAGACAAATCTCAATTACATTAAAAGTCCAGGGTGACTGGAAAATGTTGCTACATTACGAAATTCAAATAATTATTTTCTAATTTATACAACAATTTTTCTTTATTCAGTATAAAAGAATACATTTTTTTTTTGACCGTTTTTAAAATCAAGTGCAGTTTAGTGGTCTCCATGATCGGTATTCATTACTATAATACCTTGAGGATTACAGCGGAAATTGAAAACAAAATAGTAACCTCATAAAAAACCAGGCGCAATAAAGACCTCAATTAGAGCGCTGCCGTTAAGAACTGTACCAAATTTTCGTGTCTTTTCCTCGACGAATGTGCATTTATTATTTTTTCACTTGAGCCAATTGCGGGTCATAGTGTGGATGACGTTCCATCTGGTCGCCGGATAAGTGCTCCTGTCATCATTTCTATTCCCATTAAAAGTATAAAACATCTTTTGACCAAATATGTTTCATAATTTTTTAAGTCGATTGAGGGATGTCCATCAATCTAGCTGGTAGATGCGATAACTACAATAAATTTGTATGATATTCCTTAACATTTCACACAATCAGGGATTGCAAGTGGGCTATATCTCCCATACGAATTCCAAATTTTCCCGAAACTCAATTTTTCCCCTGTAACTTTTTATTTATTGACTACAGTAAACTAAATTACAGTATCTCGTATTTTACAATACAGAAAATTAAGTTAATGTCATTGTATTATTTCGCAACGTTTAACCCAAATATAGGTAATCTTATTATTATTATTCTTTCAAGCAGAAACTTAGTTCCAAGAATGAAAATACAGGGTGGCGTACCAATTGTTCTACAATAGGGAATTCAAGTAATTCTTTTTTAGTCAACATATTTATTGTTTTCATATATATAAGAAATTCAACTGTAATTAATTGGTTTGGAAGATGATAGCCCGTAAATGACCTTCCCGCATATGCGACACCTGGAAAGAAAATTAATCATTGCAGCCTGAAAGGTTAAACTCGGGATGGCCTCAATTATTGTTTTAATGGACTGCTTCAATTCCTTGGCTTAATTTTGTGCACCCCATGCTTGACATAACCCCGTAAAAAAGTCTGGTATAGTCAGATTAGGTGGCCTTGGGAGCCAGCAGAGTTTTTGAATATTAATTTGTTTGGGAATTTTTGTTGGAGCTCAGCCATAAGCGTTCTGGCTATGTGGGCAGTTGATCCATCTTGCTGCAACCAAATGCTGTGGAAACGGACAAATCTTCAAAGCAGTTTTGGGTGAAAAACTCCTTAAACATCTTTAAATAACAGCCTCGACGGGGTCCCCGTTTCGTGTTTGTGGCACGATTCGTGCGCCACTCTGTATGTGGCATTGGTCCTGGCATTGATCACTGTAAAACTTGAGAGAAATGGATCCAGTAGCCACTGCCCTTCTAGTTACTCCTGTTCAAATGACTGATTCCATATATACGAGTATATTCTTTACTTCATACCATTCAAGCATTCAAGTTGTACTGAATTCGCCAAATTTAAAAAATGAAAATAAGCGCATCGCCGTACTACTTCAGATACCTACCATACGAATTGAGCGATTTATGGAAATGTCATTTTTTCGCTGTAATCCTTAATTCATAGGCTGCAGTTACATAATTTTTTATTAAGTTTGTTGCAAAGGTAAATTTAAAAAAAAAAATCGACCCGATGTGGTGTTTCCCATACAAACTAAGTTAATCAATTTATTCTTAAATTCGTACCTTTCATAGTACTAAATTCAGTATAATATTCCAGCCTTCCTTTTATAATTTCTAAACAGAACATCTCATCAAATTGCAATTTTGTGCTATTGTGCTTTAAATCAGAAGTTTTTGGTAAGAACTTAGCGATGTTCCTTGCCTTTCTGGCACCCGTCGAACTTTTGCGTTAAATCTAAAGTACGCTAGATGAAGGCATATATAAGTCAGTTTAACTGAACAAAATTTCTGTACTTGTTTAATATTTTTCAGCAGCCACGTAAATTCCTGGTATTAACTTCAACCATTCGGTGTAATTTTTCCCCTCTTTTTCTGTCATTATATTTGTTTACCTTAAGAATTGTAAAAATTTTGAATTGTTGAATTTGAATTACTATTACTATTGTACTATCGTATTGCATTTCTAATATTATTGTACGATTATTTAATATTATTACCACCACTGTAAAAGAAAAATACCAATTTTTTCTAGTAGAAGTAATATTCTTCAAAGATTACCTCTCAAAATTTTCTATCTCTCCAAAGTAGAAAAAAAGTTTTCTATGCCTTTAAATAAAATAATGTTTTTTAATTAAAATTCCTTCGAGTTTTTTCTTTTTCCGTCTCCCTAATATTACATGAAATAATTGCCTCCACACTCCGTTTCCACGGCAAGAATATCCTCCTAGAGGTACTCTGTACACCACAGTGTCATTTCTGCAACTCTGTTCTATAAAAGCACGAATTTCAAAAATATTTATTTATATCGCTGTAAGAGTAATGGGTGGACCAACTTTCACATACCTTCAACAAACCTTGGTGCAAAAATGTGCAGAGTGCCAGTAGTGGCGGGATAAATCGCTAGGTTATTATCAACAAATCCTCTGAATTAATACCCAATACTGCAATTAATGCACAATAGTGAAATTGACAGATACGAATCTGAGTTTAAATTACATATATATTAGATATATTTACATATATATTAGAGGTAACAAAAAATGGTCGATTTTCTACGTTTTACCAAACATTACAACTAAATAATAATCGAAAAATTTTTTAAGATGCTGGCGCCTCCGAAAAGATTCAGTTTCGGTTTAACGAACTTGTGTTGGAAGTACACGAATGGTCATTGCACTGCGTTTTATTTGCATTTTCAAAGCTAAGTTAATCGAATCCATGTAGTGCGCCGAATTTGGCTAAATTCAAAGCAATTGTTTGGAGGATACGAAACTAAGTATATGGGATTAAATATGACGTTTGTGAGAGCAGTTGCATAGTTACTTGTTCGATTTTTGTAAAATTTTGCCTAAAACTATGAAAAATACAAGAAACAGTAACTTATATTACTGCAGCCTACGAAGTCTAAGTTACCGGCAAAATTATACATTTTTGAAAAACAGTCAATATGTATAGGATATACCAGAAGGTGCGTGACATTTCTATTCATTTTCATGTTCGCATATTACTTGGCAAATCCTTATTGTATATCAAATTTGGTTGGGCGTAGAATATAGGAACACAACACTATACTCGTATGAGGCAAATCCGTCGTTGAATGAGAGCTACTTGAATGGACACAGTTACCGGATCAGTTTTCCCAAATTTTGTTAAAAATAATAGAGCAAAGCGAAGAACAAACATTAATTTCGATGCTTCCTTTTAGATCTTTGACGGCAGCAAATGAAATATACCTTTATTTATTTGGTGATATTGTTGTAGATACAGATGACGTTATCGTACAGTTTTGCCAATATTTTAACACCGAAAAAATATGATGTCGTAAAGTTCTATTCTTCCTTCTTGCCTAATTCCTTCTTGTCGCCACATATATTCCACACAGTTCCGGGATTGTAGCTTTCGTCGTTTGTTTTGCACAATGATCGGTCAGTCACTCAGTAAAGTAATAATTTTATGCATGAAAGTAGATAAAAACAAAATGTACGTTATTAATTAGTTGTCTATTGTTTCAATTTAATTTTAAATTTAAATTAGGATATCAACTGCAATCATCTTACAAATAATATTTTTCAGTAATCTTCGCTATAATTTATAATTTACCAACAGAATATTATTAATTCCTACCGAATATGTCTTGCATTATGTCTCGCAAATTATGTCGAATATTTAGCAGTGAAATCAACTGTTACAATTGTCGAATGGTTTGATCTAAGGTAATTTCATCTAAGCTTTTATTTTTATTGTATTTAATCCGCATACGATTTCTAGTCTTATGATTATATCCTTCTTATTATTCACACTTATGTATATCCCCTTTGTAGCATTTTGTTATATTGTTATATTAAATTGTGACGTTCAACACACTGCTATTCCTGCAATATAATCCACAACATCTTCGAGATTAGTATCCAATTAGAGGAGTTCGTGATGTTAAGAGTCATTGGCATCTAAAATAAACTGACGTTATTATTAGTCTATTTTATACATACAATACACCATTAAGAATGTGGCAGAAGTGATGTCGCTTGTTTCTTTACCTCTTTTGACTCTATATTAGCCGGATTTATTAAAAATACAAAAGGGAAGAAATCATTGCAAAATAAGAAAAGTGGAATGAATACGAAATAAACGTGGAAGAATACATGGAAACACATGCACACATAAATACATCCGTGTAGTAGTACAGTATGTTTATGTATTTATTAATAATAAACATACACATACACATCCCCGTCCACATCCACATTTAAGTAAAATACAGAATTGTCTGGTAACATCGCATGCAATTAAAAATTCAATAGGATACAGTATTTCTTGTGGGCGCACAAAGGCTGTGAAGTGAGATAATTTGCAACGACAAGAACGGATATGTTTCCTAGTGTCACCTCGATACCAAGATACCAGGTACAAAAGGATAAACACACTGACTTTCTCTACGACATGCTAGCATCGCCTGTGTACCTACATCCGTAATATTGTCGGATCTGTATGCTCCTTACAAGAAATGATAAAACGTTACGAGGTTTGTTTGCATAAGCATTGCCATTCCTGTGCTTAGAATCCTTAAGATTGCAGATAAACTCAGTTGCGAATTGACAGTGTCATCCTTTACTAGGCCTTATTTCCCCTTATAGGTGATATGGTATAGTTGGCGTTTATAATCCGGAAATAATAAAAAACTGAAAATAAATCAATTCAAATGTTGTCATTCACTCAAAATACTTTATTTATAAAGTTAACGAAAAAAGGCTGATACCATAATAAGAAATATAAAGAAGAAACTATCATATGTATTTGGTTTCAAAATAAGTTACAAATAGTATTATTAATTTTGAAATATAATATTGTGAAGTTACAAAAAAAAATTCGTCCGAAGGAGTAAATATTTAATTTAATGCGGCAAAAAATGGAGTGATGAAAATATCAATTATCTGTTGACCAAATGCGCTATCTGATGATTGGGATTTGCCCTTCTGATTGACTGGCTAGTTGACAGATACGGTAGCTTTATGGATCTTTAAAAATATTTGTAAAACTTCTACAAGATTGACACATTGTGACAAATTGTCAGGTCGTAGTCGAAGATTGCAAATAGGCTACATCGGCCTCATCTTCTGGCACAACCTACACAAATTGGCCGATTTTTCAAAATGCGATTTTTTCCCTGTAACTCTTTACTGGTAATCTAAACAAATTCCCTTGCATCCCATGAAAGTGGTATGGAAGAGCTTCTTATATTCATCGAGCTTACACGCATTTGAGTAGCATTTGCCAGATTTATCGATTACTCCACTACTCGGGGTGTTCGTCAGACGCGTCAAGGCGACTGCCAATCATATAATGCTGTGTGGCTGTATGCGACATTCAACCCACGATTACGCAAATGATAGTCGCGTATACTAACTATCCATATATTCCATATTTCATATTCTGAATCGTGTGCCGCTCAAAATGCTCTACAATAACTCTTTTTTGGCATATTAAGAGTTTTGTGCTTACGTATTTTTTCCTATTGTTCGTATATAAAAAAATGTTTAAAATTTGAATTTTCAATTTTGATTAACCAAAATTCAAAGTATTTGATTAATCATATATCCGAATAATAAAAAATGTTGATTAATCGGCCAACTGATTCAATTACTAGGTTTGATTAACCGATAATTTACACAGCCCCAGTCAAAATATTTATTGTTGATCACAGAAGATATCCCACAGAATTGTGGAGTGTTCGAACTTTTAGTATTCGATTTGTCGGAGTATTTGTGGCAAAATCATTTGAACGACATATATATATATAGATGAGAATAAGTATTGATGTTAAGTTGGATTTTTGTGTTACTAGATCGATATTTACAGCTAGGAAGACTAAAATTGGCTTGCATTAGGTACGAATTAAAATGTCATTTCAATGATAGCCTCTGGATTGGTTGCAGCAGTGGGCCCTCTTTAAGGTAGTTTGCAACCACTTTTTCGAACATTTTGATCGGTATCTCGGCGATAAATTATGAAATGCTCCAACGTCTGAGGATTATCCGCGGAAACACGGTCTTTGACGTAGCCCTACAAAAAAGGGTCTAATGGCTTCAAATCGGATAATCTTGATGACGAATTCGGATTATCCGCCACACTTTCACTAACAGAAGCGATACATTGCGTACATTGCGTACATTGAAACTACATCTGTAACCCTTCTAGTCTCTTCAAATTTCTTTATAATGTTGCTAATTCCTTGCACATCCGAATGACCACTTTGTATTAAGTTTTAATTAAATGCCAAACCTTTCACTACCTGTCTGATGACACGAATTTAACAGCTAAGAGGCATTGTCTGACCGGCGGTTTTAAAACCACTAATAAATGGATAACCCTGCAGAATATAATTAAGAATATTTAATCAGTACAGAAATTTCAGTCAGGTGAATTGCTTACAAATACACTCACCCCACGTTTTTTCTCACCTATGCGAAAAAAGTGTGTGTTTAAGTTGTTATCAGCAAGTGCTGTGAAGTAATCCACAATAAAAGAAATAAGATAACAAATTGCTCAACTTATCTCTTATAACCTATTTTCTTAAAAGTTATATGCAAATTTAATGTATGCGGGTTAGCCTAAGGGGCATGAAATTCAGACCATTAAAGAAAGCCAGATGCCTACGAATCTAGGAATATAAAGCCCTAATTACGTAACTTGTAGACTAAAATCTGTGTAATCGTTTGATAGACATGGACCAAAATATATTTTAACTAAATCGGTTATTTGCAAGGATGATACCAGAAAATGAATGGTTACTTGATTTACTTTTTCGGATTTTGTCAAGCGTCACAAATTTAATTCAACAGGTTGCTACTGCAACCTACGCCTTTTAAGTTATAGAGGAGACATTGAATTTTCTAAATCCGATCAACTTGAATGGAAAATACCGGGAGGGGCGTGGAGTGGAATGGAGTCCATTTCAATTCTCAGATCATTTGACAGATGTCAGTTCAATGGAACAGCATTTATGAACTTCTAAGAATATATAGGTCAGATCGGTCATCTGTTACCGGAAACACTTTTTGGTTGGACTGACGCTCAGAAAGATTGTGCTATATGTACCGTGGCTTGTACCGTGAACAATTCTACCGTCTGAAATAATGTATCGGCAAGAAGCAGCCAGTTTTTGCCAAAAGGAGAAGAATCGTGACCCTTCACACACATGTCAATAGTGACTCTCCCGCCAGAAGCTGCAGGAGCGTTATTCGGACATTGTTAGGCATCCACTTTTTAATTCAAACCTGGCACCAAGTGATTACAAATCTGTTTCTGTCTATTTCGCCTCAAGCGAGTCTTCACATACTTTTGATTATCTCAGACTACGGTAGCCACTTCTTTACGGCTTATTTTGTAAAGAAGTATAACGAAAAAATTACGTACTTGACACGAATTAAAATTTCAACTATCTTGTAAGTGACATACCTCTGAAGCGTATCTGATCCAAATTAATTGATATTTACCAATGTACACAATTTAATTAAGAGCGTAATTAGTATTGGCGATTGATTTAAAACAACCATACTGTACAAATACCAAATAATTGTTTATAAGTTATATTTATTAAAATAAATGCAACATTATTTTCTTCTTCATGAGCATTGCATCTTCAGTCAGTCACTTTTTTATATACAAGCAATATTCTGCTTACAAATTTGATTTGAAAGACGGTTGCCATGTATGATATTTTCGTACTCTTTAATTAGGTCTTAGACGAATCTTTCGAACAGAGAAATTTCTGAGACTTATTATAAAAAAAATCAGTCGGTGTACAACATTACTATAAAAAGGCGTCTTAGAAGAAACTTTTGTTTACAAACAAGTGTCTTAGAGAACACTTTTTGTAAAGGAAAAGTAGTTTCGAAGGATTTCTGCAAGGAAAAGATATATAATATTGTTTATGTAAGAATTTTCCTCCTGTTATTATAATTTTAATTATACC